>CM077153.1:90802333-91236387 GCA_039583875.1 Platanthera guangdongensis | reverse complement strand
CTCAGTTCCTTTGCCTCTTTCAATTTCCTCTTTTTTTTTGGAAGAACCGCCTCCTGTACGAGAGAAAGAGAACCGCCGGACTACCCTAGCCTTCGGACGCCGATTCCTGAGATTTAGCGGTCGAAATTCGATTTCGAGAGTGGATCTGGACTGCCCTCGCCTGGATCTGCATCTTTCTGTTCTTCTCGGCTTGGTGCTCTGCGGCTAGATCCGAGAGTGGGGCAAGTCGCCGTCCAAGCTTTTCTGGTATTGAGGCAAGTGATGTTCCCTCATCCTTTCCAAGGTTGATCTTTGTCTTCTTTTTGATTAAATTTTATCTCTTCCCTGCTTAATCTTAGGTGTACGCTAGGGTTCGTTCCCGATCATACTATGGTTAGTGTAGAGAAGATCCAGTTAAATCTCATATTTCCTGAGGGATTGGGTCTATTAGGGACAGATTTGGTTCGGTTCAGGTCGAGTAGTTGCTATTGTCGATGGATGATGAAATTCTAGAGAGAGGCCTCGTCCTCGTTTTGGTTGTTTGCTGGGTTTGGCGTCGGTGGCCAGTCGGGGTGTGGACACTTGGTGTCGTCACCAGCTGCAGGGGTGTCGACACCAGCAGCAGGGGGTGTCGACACTTGGTGTCGACACCAGCTGCAGGGGTGTCGACACATGGTATCGACACCAGCAGTAGGGGTTTCAACACTTGGTGTCGACACCACTGCAGGGGTGTTGATACTTGGTGCCGACACCAGCAGCGGTGGTGTCGATACCTTGTGTCGACACCTGCTTGTCGTGGTGTCGACATAACGTGTCGACACTGGGTGCTGAGCTGGTTTTGGGGTCAGGTAGACTCGGGTTTGGTTCGGGATAGGCGTGCAAGGCCGCGTTGGTTGGACCCGACATTTTTGCCTTGGGTTCGTGTGTTTCTTAGGATCGTTAGTGTGAACTTTCCCTCGGGGGGGGGGGGGGGTGTTCGGTTAGTTTATTTCTGCATGCCGACTCTTGGGTTGTGGCAGGTGGGGGAGTTTTGGTGGCCTCTGGAGGGGTGGTTTTATGTGGAAGAGCTGTGGCCACCGCCTTTTTCCCCGGTTTGGTTGGTGTGTGTGGGACCCTAAAGCTGCCACTGTTTTACCCCTTTGCCCTTTTTGGATCTGATTTTTTGGTTATGTATTCAGATCCATGTTTTGACCACTGCCACTTACCCACGTGTTAGGACTGTTAGTCCCTTTCCTGTTATGCTTCCTTTTCTTTTGCCATATATGTATATGTCTTTTTGCTGTGCAGACTCCTTTGGTAGGGCATAATGGTTTTATTGCTCGCATTTGGTGTACTCTGCTGTGCTCTAGACAGTACTCTCTTCTTACTGTCACCCCTTTTCTTTTGCTTATAGCAGTTTGTTGCCGGGTTGGTAAACCATTCTTCTTATTTGCTCATTAATCTGTTGCTCTATTTGCCTTTTGATTATTTTCTTGCTGAGGTGCTCTTTTCTTGAATGCCTCAGGTCCAGGTTTTAGCCAGTTCAGCGGCTAGTTCTTTTGGAGGGGCTTGTTGGTGACCTCTTGGGTAGCTGGGATTGCTGATCCCCATTTTTGTGAGGTAGTTCTTTACTTATCTGTATAGACATACATACTCGCCAGTAGGTTCGTGTCAGGTTGTTGACGCCCACTGGTGGCTTCTTGCGATGCTGGGTATGAATTTAAACTGCTGTTTTTGCCTATTTGTGGTGGTTACTTGCCTCTGAGAAGGATTTATGCTAGGTTGCATGTTAGATATTTTAAAACCTAAATGCACTATTATATGTACGCCATGCATAACATGTTTCTAAAACAATGACACTATTTTTCCTCAGCGTAAAACACTATCTTTCATACATACTATATTCACCTTAGAGTCGTGCATACCATGAGTAATCCCCTGGGGACACTTGCGCTCATTTAGGGTGTCAACTTAATTGAACCAAGGTATTTTTCCGCTGCGTATAAATATAATTTTAATTGTGGACTAGCTGATCCACCGTGCCGAGGGATACGGCCATTCAACATAACTGGTTTTCTTTCATATTAATCTACGATTTTCCTTAAAATCTAAAGTCTGGAGTTTTGCCTGAACGTGTGCATTTATCCCCTGCACGACGTGGCATCACGACACGTGTTTTATCTTGCTCTGGTACGATTTTTATCGTTGAGAAAATGCGGGTTGTGACAATATCACAGCCCACATTTTCTCTGTATTAAATATTACGTCAGAGTAAGAGAAAATACACGCTGTGACGTCACGCCGGGCATTGGACAACTCCAGGGGCTCAGGAAAAACCTGCTCCTAGTACTTTTCATGAAAATTCATGAGTTATAGTTTTACTTGAGGAGTGTGGATGCTCCTGCTCTCCAGCTACCAGCAAAGATCAGTGGGCGTCCAGTTCACATCGAGCTTTGCGGACTAGTGGTGCTGTCAAACTTTCCAGTCCTTCTACGCTGATGAACCTCAGCTCCAGCATGAGCAGTCGGCCTCTTCATTCGCAGTATAGGCGGACTCAGTTAATCCACCGCGGACTCAGTGGATTCCTCTCGCAGTCCGCCACTCAGCCTCTAGCATCCGCTTCTCCCCAACAGCATGCAGTCCCAGACTACGCGGCTTAGTGCATCTCAGCGGACTCAGCGGATATCCCTAAGCTCGCACCCTAATGCTAGCTCGCTCACCTCAATAGGGAGGACTCATTGCGCAGTCCACCACTCAGCCTCCAGCATCCGCCTCCACAGCAAAAGGCAGATAACCTCCTCAGCCCGTAGTCTTGGCACGGGCTCAATCAGCAGGCGCGGACTCTACCCAGTCCGCCAGGCAGCAAACCTCTTCCAGAAGTTAGTTCCAGTCCGAGCGGCCTCATGCGGACTCAACAGACTCGGCAGACTCCATCCTCTTCTCACACTAGTTACCGTCTCACCAGGGGTAACGTCACTGAAAGTCGTTACCTCCTCGAGCCTGGAAATAGACCCCCATGCCTCTCATTTGGTGGAGGTCTAGACAGTCTCATCGCTCTCACTCTCGAAGGCAGCCCATGACAAGCTCAACTCTTCATATCCTGTAGACTCCTCCTCTCAGTCCGCTCCCTCTTTTCTTGTAACCGCGCGGCTTGCCGACCTCAATCCCCAGTCCGCGCGGCCTCCTCTCTGGCACCTCTTTTCCTCAGCTGCCAGCTTCCCTATGTACCATTTATTTGCTTTGTTGCAAAGGTGTAATACAAGCTGTAATAAATCAATATTAACCCATTCGCCAGTCGCAAGAGTGGCATTTAAGCCGCGGCGGATGAAGTCTCCTGTTGCCACTGCTAGCGGCTCTCTTTAGCTCAGCTCAACTCTCCTCGCATCCCAGCAGCAAACGTCAAGTAACCTCCTGCTCGACAGCTCCTAATCAACTTCTCGGTTGATTATCAAGGTTCTCCGCTGATCATCAGGTCCTCCGCTGATCATCAAGCTTCTCCGTTGATCATCATCCTCCTCCACTGATCATCAAGCTTCTGCGCTTATCATCAAGCTCCTCGTGGATCATCAAGCTCTGTCGTTGATCATCAAGCTTATCGTTGATCATCAAGCTTCTCCGTAGATCATCAAGCTCTCCGCTGATCATCAAGTTTCTCTACTTATCATCAAGCTCCTCCGCTGATCATCAAGATTGTCCGCTGATCATCAGTCTTCTCTGCTGATCATTAGCCTCCTCCGCTGATCATCAACCTTCTCCACTGATCTCAGCAACCCTCTCCTCTATCCTCGCAACTCTTCAACAAGCTCTTGCTCCACTCTCGAGCACTCAGAAGCTTCCTCTCTTTCTCATCAACCCCGCAATCCTCTTCTTCACCTAGCTTGTGAGATCGAACAACCCGTTAACTAGGCGGTGCCATTTTCGCGCATCAACAGTTAACGCGCGGCCTTCAGATCCGAATAGACGGTGAACAACGACAATTAGCCGTGTCAGATCATCGTTCAGCTAAGAACCTTGCTCAAACAAGTCCTAGAGATGATCCTCTCCGGGGTGCCTTCGAGCAATCGCGCCGTGAAAATGCTCAGCAATTCCAAGCGATCAACCAAATTCTTGCTACAATCACCCACCTGTTGCAGATACAACCTGTAGCAGCTCTAGTTGCTCCAGCTTCTCCGATCAATCCAGCACCAACATTAGAGAATCAACAAGCTTATCCTCTAGCTTTCCCACCATTCTATCCTCCTTATAAAGAAACCTTTCCACAAGGGCCTGCAACCCCCTTTGCGACCTCAAGATGATGAGTTTGCAGCTCGTCAAAACGTCTTCCCGGGAAGCAGCCCGGGGAAGTCCTGCAAGATTTCTTAAATTTCAGGGAAGTCATTCTTACCCATCAGCTCCTGCCTTTGCTCCTCCTGCAGCAGCTTTTCCTTTCTATCCTCCTCCTCCTTTTGCAGATGCAACTTATGCTCTTTTTTATCCTTATGTTGTAGTAGAGCAGGAAGAACCTTCGCCATTTACAGAGAATGTTCGTCATGAACCTACTCCAGCTAATTTCAGAGAGCCCCGGTTAACAATCTACACTGGAGAGACTGATCCAACGAAGCACCTTCAATCTTTCAAATCAGCTGTTTCTCTCAAAACTCATTCAGATGCAACCAAGTGCAAGATCCTTGTGACAACCTTTGATGGACAAGTGAGGGATTGGTTCTACAGTCTTTGCCCTCACTCCATCACTTCCTTTGCTGACCTGCAAAGGGAGTTCTTGCTCAGATTTTCTACTTCAACAAAGAGAAAGGGTGGTCCAGAAGCCCTCTTTGAGATCAAGCAACGTGAGAACGAGACTTGGTCTCAGTTCGTTGATCGATTCCAGAGAGAAATCTTGTACATTGAGATTGTGGGTCAAGAAATATACCTAGTGGCAATTATCCATGGTCTTTGTAAAGGGCCGCTCAAGTTTGAAGCCAATGTCCGAGCACCAAGATCTAACCAAGAGTTTATTGCCTTAGCCAACTCATACTTCCGAGGCAAAAAGAGCAACCCATGCTTCGTCTCTAGGCTCATATCAGAGAAAGATCCTTCTCACAAGCAACATCCTAGATCTCCTCGGAAAGATTTCCCAACTCACCCAAGGAGTGAAAGAAGATTTCAACGCCACCGATACTCCTTCCCGAGTCTTGATCGTGCTCAAGATCAATTGCTACTTCCACCAGCTCCATCTTCACAAACAGCTGTGGTCCATCAACATCAAGACGATGACTTGCATGAGACTGAACAAGATGAAGCCATGCGACAAGTAAGCCAAGTCATGAAGGATACAAATAACTGCAAAAGGCCTTATCGACAAGCTGAGCAGAGATCTAAAGACTCAGAACCATATTGCAAATTACACAAAGAGACAGTCAACCTGACTGAGAACTGCCGAGCACTCCGCCAACTAGTACAAAAGATGCTGCGGCAGGGTAAGATGTGTGACCTTCTTCGCAAAGATGATCTCCCTGATCCAGCAGCCTCAAAGGGTAAAGAAGTTGTAGAAATTCCTTGTAGCTCAAGGGGAGTGAGCCTAGTCAAAGAACACCCTCTCCTTATTGTTAACAATACTGTTGAATGCTTCGATGCCAATGACGAGGGCGCTCTTGGAAGACTATTCTAAGACGACAAAGGACTTCATAGTTCTTCAAAGTTTGTTTGCAACCATGATGGGTTATCTTTACTCTTACTCTACTCTTCATATTTCAAACAATTTCTTTACAAAGCACTTCTAAGTGTTCTTGCTTTTCAATAAAGTTTACATAAGGAATCCCGTACTAACACATTTCCCTTTTTGGAATACCTCTTCCACCATTTTCTCTTTGCCAAAGAGATCGTTGAACTAAAGAGATATCGCCAAGTCTTGTTGTTCCCTTCGTAGATTGTTCTCTGGCACGGCCGCTATGACCACATACAGTGGGGAGTGTTCACGTATGTGTAGTGGGAGCCATTCAATCTATGATGGTGGGCTTTAGACTTCAGATCCTAGCTAGCATCTAACACAGAGTGTGCGCTAGGGAGGCCCCATGTGTTAGCTCTGCTGTGCTCCGTTAAGGATACATTACAGTTACGGTGATCTTTGCTTGACAAGCAATGGCGATCAAGCGTAGCCTTGTCTCTTCGATCATCTCACAACTGTGATAGCCAAACACTCTATGGTACTCTCAATCTGTGGCTTTGCGGGATCCACAAATCCACTGATCTTTCCACAGACAAGCAATGTTATAGGCCACTTGGCGCATCTAGTCTCATTGATCAGTGATGTTGTAACCTGAGGCATGAGGGAAGTGTATCTAGAAATCCTTCTCAGGATTTCCCATGCTTTTCTCTTTTGTGCCCTTCTAAAGGATGCCCGGCTAGCCCGCTCTTAGTAGGACTATACTCGTGATGACCTTTCTCAGGCAAGCGATGCATAAGGCCCACGGGTGATCTCATGTGGCAGCATCCAGACTTTCATGGTCATCTCCAAGTATAGACCTCTTTTTTTATCAACTACCTCTTTCACAGGTGAAAAGGTTAAATCCTACCTACCAAAAGTATTACCAAATATTCGTTTTACTTATGCTCATCTTATATGTGTCGCCTGCATAATCTCTATCAGATGATGACTTACAAGCTCTCTACTTATATAAGCTCCATTACTTTTATCAAATGCTAACGACATCAATCATTGATAAAAGCATCTGGCTCTCCTTGATTAACAAGCCATGCAAGCGGAGTCTAATTAAGATGATTTCTTATTGATCTGGACTACATATAGAAGATATCATATCCTACAACAACTACCATTGCGGTCTAATCTTTATTCAGATTTGCAGAATGCATCAAGCTTTTTCTCTACCAATGTGTTCATATCCATCCTATCATTTTAACAGTCAACACTCGACTTATTGATCTGGACTTCATGTTAAGGATATCATCTCTAATATAGCCAGAAGATCACTACTCTGGTTTGATCTTCATTCAATTATCAGCATAGTGCATCAAGCATTTCCTCTACTATATGATCATATCAACCTTATCTTATCAACAGTTAGCATCTACAAGCCTCATCCAGGTACTTGGAGCTTAGATCATTTTATTATGTCTGTTGCTCACATCTTATCTTTGTAGTGATTAGCAGGCACCAGCAAGCCTCATCCAGGAACTTGCAGCTTAGTTCATTATATTATGTTTGCTGCTCACTTTTCTCTTTGAAGTGATTAGCAGGCACCTTCAAGTTTCTTCACATGTACTTGCAACTTAAAGAATTGGTTTCAAGATATCCTAAACACCTATGGGGGGGTGAATAGGTTCAACTCTTTTTCATTAAGGCAGATAATATTTTTACTGCTAATACAAATTTTTCAGCAATTAACACAACACAGTATAAACAAAATCACAGCCAATCATAGAGTGCACACAGATTTATAGTGGTTCCCCAAGTGATGGGTACATCCACTTTCCCCCTTCGCCTATCTAGCAGTATACTAGATTCTGCCTAACTCCCTTCTTCCTTCTCAGATCTGTAGATCTTACAACTCAGAACCTTGAAAGGTCCCTACAGCTCAGAATTCAGCAAGTCCTACAACTCAGATCCTCCCAGTGAATCCTACCTCAAAGTGAGTCCACACTCCTACAACTCAGGCAATTAAGCCCTACCTCAGCCTCTTCCACAAGGCCTACAACTCAGGCACTCAAGCCATACCTCGGCCTTTTCCCAGGCCTACAACTCAGAGAACTTAATCTCCTAGCTCAGGCACTCAGCCCTACCCCAGCCTTTATAAACTTAGGCTTACAACTCAGTGGGATAACCCTCCTACACTCAGAGCTGTAAAAGATCCTACAGAAAAATTGATAATAAAAAGAGTAATTCCTTCAACCATGTAGAGAGAGAATGGGTCGAAGGTTTCTTGGTCAGTTCTTGATAGATCTGACAACTTTAGAATTAACCTCTCTTAGCTTTTTCAAAGCTTCTTAAATCTGAACAAAGTAAGGGTGATCTTCTTGAAGTTGGAGATGATCCTCAATCCAGCTTCATTCTTCTATTCAGAATTTAATCTGAATTCTTCTTCAAGACTTGTTCAGGATCTGCCCTTGTTGATTTCTGGATGAAGACTTCTCTTCTTCTTCTTATTTCGTCGTTATTTAGCATCTCCTATCTAATGATAGAACATGTCTTTATATAGGCTCCATCCGAGGTTACCGGCTGATCCGATTCCTAACGGCCTTCTGACAGGTCTGACAGATACAACAACATTATCAGTTATGACAGCTGTCAAGTATCAAGAAACTTCATTGTACTTTGACTCAACAGCAAAGTGTCGAGATAATACTTCAAATGTGTCGACATAATTAGATCATGTGTCGACAAAACTCTTGATGATGTCGACACAGCTTTCACAATGTCGACACGGCTTCTCTTTAATTTCTTGACACAACTTTAGTGGAATTTGTCGACACAAGTCCTGTGTATCGACACAATAACTCTTTATCTCGACAAAGTTGGTGTCGACAGAATTCTGGAGTGTGTCGACACAAGTCTTATATGTTGACACAGTTGTTGTTGACAGAATTCTGGAATGTGTCGACACAAGTCCTGTGTGTCGACACAGTTGTTGGCCACAGATTTTCTATGTGTCGACACAAGTCCTGTGTATCAACACAAGTCCTGTGTGTCGACACAATCTCGCTCCTGGTGTCGACACAGCTCTTCCCAAGTGTCGACACAGTTGTTGTCGAAAGATTTTCTGTGTGTCGACACAAGTTTTGTGTGTCGACACAATCAGGCTCCTTGTGTCGACACAGCCTTTCCAAGTGTCGACACATTTATTCTCAATTGTCGACACTTGTACTTAGAAACTTTTTCTGCATTTCCTTAACCTGCACATTCAAACTCAACACAACATCAAATACACCTTGATGAATATCATTGAGTTAGGTGAGGCTTCTCCAAATCTGGTACACATTTTCCAATGTACCTAACAATCTCCCCTATTTAGAGAAGTCGTAACCCTTAGTCAATGATATACATCACTTTATAATAAAACACATAACATGATATATAAGAGCATTATTTGACAGGATAATATATAAACCAACATATTATATCCTCACAGTATATGATAAAATATAATGAACATGAATCAATGTTTCGTTGAACTACAAGAAGTTTCTGAACAACAGATGACATAGATTTAAAAAAGATTACATATTTCTAAAATCTAGTCAATCTAATCTTAGGACTGATCAGGCTCATTGATAACAATGCCTTTGCCAGACTGGATCCTTGCTTGTACATTAGCTTCAATGTTTTCAGCTGGCTTCTTTCATTTAAGATACTTTTTCTTGAGCTCTTCAGCCTTGACCTTTTGCCTTTCAAAATAATGATAAGGCTTTGGAAAGTACTTGCTTGGCTCCATAGAAGTAGCAAGTATCTTCCAAGCTTTGATGTCTCTTTTAAACTGATAAATGGCATCTTGCCGTTTCTGATACTTGCTCCATTCTTGTTCAGAATACCACTTTCAATTATCATGCATGTTATCTTTAACAACTTGCCTGGTAGTGTGAATTATGGTTTTGGAGGTGGGGCTCCATCTTTCAAAATCAGGCTTTAATTCAGCCTGCTCTCTAAACCTTTTCTTAGAAAGTTGAGCTTCTTGCTCTCTTTTCAAAGCCGCTTCAGACATCTCAACCTTCTCAAAAATCACATTCTGAACATCCTGTGGAGGACTGTACATTTGTTGTATAGCAGAGTGAATGCCCTCAAAATCATCAGGTGGCTAAATAATTTGAGCCACTTCCTGATGAACCCCTTCATTGGCAGCAGGTTGAATGCCTGACTCAGCAGTATTATCATCATCATAAAGGTGTGGATAACCAAGAGTTGCTCTGATAGCATTAGTTATCCATTTAGCATGTTCAGAGCCTAAATTGACTAACACTCTCTCCCCCTTTATGACTTCTCATTCAACATTGTCTCTTAGATCATCCTTTTGAAACCTTATCTGATTAGCTAGATAATTTGTTCCTTCTCTGTAGAATGATGTGAACTTTTGCAGCTGATTAGAAATTACCATCTGAGAGGCCTGGATAGCAGTGTTAACATCAGTCAAATTTGCTTTGAGTTGTTTATCAAACTCAGACTTTTCTTTACCAATGTTTGAAGTGAAAGAAGTTGTTGTATTCTTAAGTTCTGTGACAATAACATTGTGTGATTCTGTCAGATTGTCATTCATTCTGAGTTGATTTTCCAAAACATAGCCTTGTTTCACTGCTATGTCATATATTTGAGTTTTGGCCTCTACTTATTGTTTTGCTAAATATACTACAACATTATCGCCCTTATGGAAGCAATCTGTCATCTCCTTTTTATGCAAATTGACCTGAAATCTGATGGATTTGTTATGTTGGGCCAATGTAAATTGCAGTTCTTTGTGGCTCTCATCTACATATTTTTCAAGAGCTGCTCTTTGCTCATACATCTTAACTTACAGAGCCACGAATAGTGAGTTGAAGTCAACTGCTGGAGCTGGTGGTTGGGAGACAGTCTGCAAGGCTTTCTTATAGCCTAAGCTCTTCTTTCTGATGACCATCAGTGTCCTCTTCTTGGCCCTAGAAACTTCTACATTTTCAGAAGAATCAGATGAACTTGCTATGTCCACTGTGTCTTTTGGACTAGAGGGCAACTCCTTCTCAGTCCTTGGCTGCTCCCCCTCAGTCCTGGGCTACTCTACCTCAGTCCTTGCATCTTATATGTCAGGAAATAGCTCTTCTAGAGTGAACTCTTGCTGCATTTGAATAGGGGGAATATCTTTCTCTTGTGTAGTAGATGGAGTGTCATCAAATGCAAAAGTTTCCTCCATTGTAGTGTCATGTGCTGCGACACTTTCTTAGTTAGTCTGTTCAACATCATTCATATGTACAGTCAATGTAGTATTTTCTGAATTAAGAGCAGCTTGATTTATATCCAGTAGTACCTCAAGTATAGATTGTGTAGCTGCTTCACTGTCCAATGCAGCTGTGTTGATAGGTGGCTCTTGTTCATGAGTTCCCCCTGAAGGTAATGCCTCTTGTTGAGCTGAAGCTGGAGAAAGCTCATTGCCCCCCCCCACCCCCCCACCTTGATGAGGCTCTTCCTGTACCTGAACTTCTGAGATGTTGGTGGCAGGAATCTGCTCCCCCTGCACCTGACCATCATCTACAGTCTCTAGAGCAGGTGATTTTTTAGCATTCTATGGTCTTTCTTCATCTGAGTTGAAGACCACTTCTTCTTCTGAATCACTGGAAGATTCAGTTGCCTTGTGGATTGGTTTCTTCTTTTGCTGTATCTGTTTTGTTTATTTCTATGGAGTAGAAACATCCTTAGCCAGGACCCTTTCCCATCTGGATAGTATTCTTAAATCCATTCTTTTCATATGGTTTATCTTAGATCCTGCTGTGTGATTCATCACTTCAGGTATATTCACAGTCAGATATAGGCTTAGTATTCTGCCCAGGTTTGGTTTCTTTAAAATTTCTTTGATCTTTTCAAAGATCACAGCAGACCAGTTGGTTTTGACATTGAAGATGACTCTGGTCATTAGATTAAAGATATAGACAGATATCCTATCATGTCCTCCTGTTTTGTATAGAATTACTTTTCCTATAATTACAGAAAGAAATTTTCTCTGGGAGTTCATTCCCTTTCTGTGCATATAAGATCCAATCTTGGTGGTGGGATACAGTGCACACCATTGGAGAGTTTCTCTAGTCATGGAAGATACGACTTCATCTTCTTCTTGAACCCTTGGCAGTTATAGTGTCTTCCTCAAACTCTTCAGGGTGAGTTTGACCTTGGTTCTTTGAACGGATGACTTAATTTTTAGGCCCGTTGAATCCAGAGTTGCTGCTGTGTAGAATTCAAGAACCTCCTTCTTCCAAATCTTGGCAGGTTCTAAGACGAAGTATTCTAAGCCATTCTCTGTGATTAGGGTAATCACAGCTTTGATTTCTCTAGATCCACTCGCAAACGCATCGCGAACTAGTTCATAGCCCTCGTTAATGGTTTCTTACAGCTTTGGCGCCATTTGGGATGAGAGAGAGAGAAGAAGAGAGATGAAGGTCTGTCGAGATAAATGATTAGGTCTCGAGAATGTTGAGAGAGTAGTCGACAGGGTTTTACTTCCACATATTTATATGTTTCTAAACAAGGAAGGTCAACAGGCGGGTTGAAATAAACCTTTTGTGTCGACACTGTTGGGATTTTGTCGACACAGACTACTAAAGTCTCGACATAGAATTACTATTCTATGTGTCGACACCAATTGTGATGTGTCGACACAAATAATCTTAAGAGCTCACAATAATCTATGCGTGTCGACAGAGACGACTGTATGTGTCGACACCAACATTTAAGTGTCAGGATAGCTATGTGTCGACACCAAATTCTGAGTGTCGACATAATCTTATTGATATGTCGACAGAAGTTTTCTTATGTGTCGACACCATGTACTAAGTGTCGACACAGATGTCTTTATGTGTCGACACAAATTTACTTAGTCAAATTTGTCATTCTTATTCTAAGTTCAGCATGCCTAAATCAATTTTAAAATAATTGAATTTAGTTTCATCCAGTGGTTTGGTGAACATGTATGCAATTCGAAAATTAGTATTGATAAATTCTAAACTTATATCTTCCTTTTCAACATGATCTCTAAGTAAATGAAATCTTATTTTTATGTGCTTAGTTCTGCTATGTGAAACAGAATTTCTAGCAATAGAAATTGCACTAGTAGAATCACAAAATAATGGAGTTCTACTTACCTGAATTCCATAATCTTCAAGTTGATGTTGAATCCATAATAGCTGAGCACAGAAGCTTCCTGCAGCAACATATTCAGACTCAGCAGTGGAAATAGCCACACTTGTCTGTTTTTTACTGCTCCATGACACCAATGGCTTATTCAAATTTCTTGGGTTCCATCTGGGACAGGAAACCTTGATTTTTCTCCAATCTCCCCATCAAGTTGTACTACATTTTATTCATCATCAGCTTGTGGGTCTTATACTCCCCCTAGACAACATCCATCATTTTCTTCATCCTGCCTTGCAGGTTGGTCTTCACTAATGGTTAGCTTGTCCATCATTTCCTTCAGACCTATAGAGAAAACCCTTTGATGACCCCTTTTTTAGATCCACCAAAGATCACTTTGGGTCCATTCTCTATGGGAGTATAATCCTTCAGAATCCTTCTTGTTCCAGTCATGTTCCTGGAACATTCACTGTCCAAGTAACATATTGGGGTATGGCCACTTGTACTCACATGCATCAAATAAAATTACTTAACCTTAGAACCCCAATAAGTATTGGGTTCTATGTTCTAGTTAGTCTGAAACTTGATAGATTTGCCTGCAGCCTTTCTGACATGTAAGCTAGCATTCTTCCTGACATTAGTGTTGTGCCAATAATCTAAGGCATAATTACCCATGTTTCCACAACACCATCACTCATATCTATTATATCTTCTCTTAGATATATGCTTAACAGTATTGCTGTCAGTAGACCTTAAAACTGTAGGTACAGTAGTCCTTTTCTTGAGTGCTGGGGCAGATGTATCAAACATTAATGATTCCTGATGATCATAATGTGTTTGTATATTGGCTGCCCTATTGGTAATTACACCCTTATCATTCAGATTACCAGGCTTACTATGACCTTGTGTAATGTCATGGTCATACTTGTTAGTGGGCTGCATCACTTTCCTGAAAGCAATATGGGGTTTGAAGGCTAGTGGCTGAACTGGGGCTTTGCCTTTTCTTTTGGAATTTGCTGCCCTAGTTCTTCCCTTAAAGCCTAATCCTGTCTTACCCTTTTGGAGAGTGAAGTCATCAATCAAGGTTAAGACTTACTTTGGCTTTGAGAATTTAGCCACAAGTTCCCTTTCTCTTTGAAGTCTGACTTGTAGACTCTTGATTTGATCATTTTTGAATGTAATTGTACCAATCTGAATAAAAGTTATATTTTTCAGCTTGACATCCTCATTCATCTTCTGATCCAGTAATATTTCTGAATCAGATGCAGCCAAATTAAGAGCAATAATTTCCTTAGCCTGGTTTTTGAAAAGGTTTCTGATTCTCTTAAGTGCATGCAGCAAATCACCATAGTCATCAATAAGTTGATGTACATACCCTTTAGATTCAGATCCATTCACATCTCTTGATGCAGATGCTTCTGATTCTGATCCAGTATAATAATCAGAAACTGATGAAAAGTTGTTTACCTTACTGGTACTCGGCTGATCCTGGCAATGATCTTCCTCTGTCAAAGCTATTAGCCCTCTGCAGTGATGATCTTCAGTCATATTAATTGAGTCCAGCATTTGCAAGAACTCAGATTCTACTGAATCCTCTTCAGTAGTGATCAATCCTATGTAGGCTTCAGCATCTATCTCTTCTCCTGAATCTGATGATGAGGAATCTGTCCAACTTTTCTGCTTCTTTGCAACCTAGGATCTCTCCTTCTTGCCCTTATTTTGCTGCTTCTTTTTATCTTTAGATTCCTTCCTTTTATCAGGACAATCAGCTATGTAACATCCCTCAAAAAACCAGACCCCTGGGAGTGGTTTTGTCATGACTAGGTCATGACAAAACCATAGGAAGCCCAAGAAGGCCAAGTAGACCTAGGGATGTGGGTGAGACCACTATGGTCTGCAAATAGTAGATTTATGAACCCTAGTTAAGCTGATCATGGGGCTTCATCAAAACTTCAAGACCCCACCATGTCCTCATCAATCCATTATAAAGTTCATCTGAACCTTAAGGGCCCATTGGAGTCAACTCAGGGTGGCCAAGTTGATGTAGGACCACTCTAGGCCTAAATTGGGCAAGGTGACCTAATTAAGGGCAGGGTGCCCTAGTTAAGCCCAACTAACCCTACCATGGTCTTCCTAGACCTAAAATGGGGTCAAGGGATCACTAAGGACCCTTGGATGACAGTCAAGGTGGTTAAGTTGACCAAAGTCAACTCTAGCCCTAAATGGGTCAAACTGAACTATATTGGGTCAATTGACCATCCCCTAGCCAGGTGGACCCCTTTTATACCCCCTAACCCTAAGTTGAGGTCCATGGGTCACCAAGGCCCCATTGGGGTTAGCCCTAGTGGATAAATTCACCAAAGTTAACCCTAACCTTAATTTGGGCAAAGTACCCTTCCTAAGGGCAGGTGACCTCCAGAGTACCAAGTCAGCCCTACCCAACCCCACCAAGGCCTTAGGGGAGATCAATGGGTCACCAAGGATCCATTGGGGGCACCCCAAATGGTCAAAAATACCAAAGTCAATTCAAGCCTACTTTGAGTCAACCTAGCCCAAAAGGGACTAGCCCAAGCCCAAGCCTCCTCATGTGGCTCCTTTAGGGAATAATGTGCATAGATGGGCTGAAAATAGCTCTCCAGATTGACTAAGTCAACTTGGTGACTATGAAAGAGGGTGAGCTCCATTCCATGTTAATGGAGGAGAAAGAAAGAAAAGGAGGGGGAATGAAGGGGGCTCGGCCAAGGCGAGGCCAAAGGCCACCCTTAATGGTTGAATTCAACTCCCATGAGGAAGGGGAGAAGTTTCCAGTCAATTCCCTGGCCACCAAGGCCAGGTTCAGCCCCCCTCCTCCATGGCCAAACATAGCCATTAATGGCTTTAATGGGCATTGATAATCCAGCCACTCCCCTCCCCAACTGAGGCTTTAAACACCATCATTGTGTCGAGAGAAGGCTTTCTGAATCCTTACCTGAAGAAATCGAGCCCCCGGTATGCAGTTGCAGAAGCCGAGCGGCGCCACCTTCAGAAATGTCTTTCCGGCGATCTTCTCGACTTCAGGTCGTCGACAAGTTCCTCCTCCACTCCTTCTTCCATGGGTAGATCATAACAATGCTTAGGTTCGAGGTTCGGGCTCAATTGAGCCCGAATCAAATTTTGGTTTTCATGGTTTCAGGCCGAAAAACTTCTTGGTAGAACCGCCGGAATAAGCACCTCCGGCGGCCAAGCCGCCGCCTGGCGACAGCCACCACCTCAACGGAGGTGGTGGTGGCGGTGGCCGGCCAGGGAGGTCGTCGGATCGCCGGCGGGAGCGGCTGGAATATGCTCCAAGAAAATCCAATCGGGACCGTCGGCTGACGGGGACGATGACCAGATGTCGTCCAGTGGCGCGCCAAGATTCGTGTTGTATAAGGAATTATACTATAGGTTTATATATGCATGTTAATGATTTCTGTCACACTATTTACAGTAAATGATTTTAATTTTTAAAAAACCTTAGGCCCCTCTAATGAAAAAGTCACCAACATGAAATATGCATCCCTAACTGTCTACTTAAATTCAAAATTTATTGAACCAATTTGGACCTATGGGTGGACAAGGGCACCCATTTTGGTGGGACCTATACCTAGAGCTATCCTGAAATTAAAAAGGGTTCCCACTCTTGATCCCTTGTCCAAATGACCTGGACTTTGGGCAAGGGGTGACACTTAGCTATATCTATAGCCTGTCAAAAAATGGGAATTTTTGGATATACTTTGTCTATGGTTTTATCATTTATTTAATAATATTAGGGTAATTTAATTAGGTGGTCTAATTACTTCCAAACCCTCCCAAATTTTGGTGAGTGGTCCCTGGCTTCAAGATATGTCTCTGTATAAATTTTCACCTCATTTGGATGTGTTTTGGATAGGTAATGAACTAACCCTAATTTTACCTTAATGAGGGGTTTTTAAGGGAAAAGTGCAACTTGAGGTTCAGTGGTCAAATCACCTCAACAGAGGCTGATATTTTGACCACTGACTTAACATGAGCCTTAACACCCTCATAGGGATTATGGGGTGGTCTAGGGTAGCTTTTCCCTAGGATCCAAACTCAAACCCTAAGGAGGGGCTTTTGAGTGTTGTGAAGGGCATGGGGTCAAATGCCCTTGTGTGATCTTGCTACTTGGTAGAAATGATTCTAGGGTATCCAAAGCCCTCTGGTATGAATCATAGGGGATTTAGAGATGGATAGACCTCTCAAATCCCTAACCATATTTTAGGGCACAAACACTTTTTGTGTATAATAAGCCACCAAAACATACTAAAAAGGTGTGAAACTTAGGTTACATGGACTCTAAGTTAGATAGGACCTCTGATGAATTTATTGGAATTTTATGAGAAATATTACTAGCACCCACTTTGTTAAGCATGATGTGACCCTAAATAGTATTTTATTTATTATGATCATACTATTCATTAAATGCTCATAAAACTTGGGCAGCAGATGTTTTAAGTCAAAATGGTTGTTCCTTAATTTTGTTATAAATTTTAGTTGAAAAATTTAGTATTTCCTTCACAAGTTTTAAAAAGGGCAATTATGGTCAATAAATTATTTATAGCTATTTACTTGTTGCAAAATTGTGAAATTAGGGCTCTGATAATTTTTAGGTCAAAATCCACTTGGAGAAATTAATTCATGATTTTTAGATAATTATTTGGAATATATACTTTACAAACCCATAATTTTGGGGATTTGATGTATAATTTATTCAGAGCTTATTTCCTGCTGGAAAATTGGGAGACACTAGATTTTAAGTTGAATAGTCATTTTGAATTTATCATAAATTTTGTAGTGCATTTGCTTGTATTAAATGGGTACTTCATGTTCAAACTTGGATTTTTGGATTACTAGAATAAATAAATAAATTATCTGATAATTTACGAAAATTATGAATTTCTGAGTTTAGGCTAAAAAAGTCATTATAGCCCTCCAATAATTATTATAGGGGTACTTGGTGATTATTTTGTGTACCTCACATTATACACTTCAAATAACTTAGGTTGGTCTGCATTTAGTAAAATTGCAGAAATTGTGTTGGAGTAAGAATTGAGGCACACGAGTTGGGGTTATATGTTTGCTGATTTGGATGAATGAAAAAGAGTTTGTCGTTGGAATTTGGGATGAGTAAGGTGTTGGAATGGCTAGTGTTCGGTGGTCCTCGGGATCGGCGAAAGATCGTCCTTCCCCTAGGAAGGAAGTGTCTAATGCACTAGGGTTAGATCCAGAAAAAAAAATAACTGAGGGTTGGGAAATCTGGTAGCAACCAATAATACAAAGTGCCTTGCGAAAAGGAGCTTTGGGAGTAATCCCATCTTAGTTCCTAGTGCCTTCGAGAGCCCTTCACATGGTATACCTTGGGCAGTCCTGGGCTAACCTAAATAGTAGGTAAAACTGAAATGCAAGAGTAAGTAGAAATAACCTAGGGCTGCACTCACACTCCCCGGGGTTGTGGGAGTTAGGTTAGGTCACTCGGGCAGTAGGCTCGGTGGGTTTGGAGATGTGTAAGTTGGCCCGATGAGCTTTGGCTCGGTTGTAGTTGGTGACGGACGGGTTGGTCCGGGGAGCTTTGGCTCGGTGGTTATACATCAAGGTTACATGTGCATAGATTAAAGGTGGTGGGTCTTTGGTATTGGAGGGTTGATGGATCGACGCCAATACGTCGACTCGGCATTTGCGGTTTACCACTTGGCCAAGTAAAGTCCGGTGTGCCAGCCGCCAAGAGTACGCAGGAGCTCCGCTTAGTGCACCAGCATTGAGGCGTATGATAGGTCTGACTGGTAGTGCAATTACCGTTTTAGAGGTGGGCGAGGCCCAACCCACCGCTTCCATTTTCCACTACGGAGGTATCCTGGGTGGTTCGGCTCCAGAAAGGGGGAACTAAAGGTCTGTGTACACAGAGTCGAGTGAGTGTGTTGCACTGCTTGTTCACAGCATGGCATAATTGTTTTTCATGGCATAACCATTGCATTCAACCCTGACACCTATTGTATAAAGTGGTATGGGACGCTTTATACAATAGGCCTTGCAAAATGACCCCATGGTTTATAAGCTCGTGTGAGCGTGCTTATAAGTTAAGGTTTATTTCAGAAATCTTATATGCATGCTTAACAAAAAACCGACACCCTATTGTATAAACAGGTATGGGACTCTTTACACGATAGGAGCCCTGCAAAAGACCCCTCAGCTAATGTGTTCTCGCATAAGTTAAGGTTATTTTTCCTGCTTAATTTCCCTTGCTTTTATCACTGCCTTATATACTATTGGACTGCTAGTTTAGTTCTGCCGCCATTTGATCATTTGCTATTCTCCACCTTCATGTCCTCTCCTTTCCTCCTCCTCACTCGGTGCCTAGGTGTCATGGGGGGAGGGGCAGGGGATGATAGGACTTAGTCTTTTACACGAACGGTTTTCGAACCACATCATTTTAGGGAACCGTGGAACCCAGCATGGAGGAGCATCACCGGAGGTCGACGCGCTTGGAGATGGGGCAGTCTAGTACCACAGTTCAGATGGCAGGGACTGTGAGTCATGTTCCCTATTAGTTTTATTAGTTGTGCTTCCGCGATGAGAGATTTGTAGTGAGGAGATTGATGTACTTGGTATGGGCCCAAGATTCTTAGTATTTTTATTATATCTGTGGACACTCCCTTTGTGGATATTATATTTACTATATATGTGATTTTCTGTGGACTTGTCTTTTAATTATTTTCTACAGTTGTGATCAATTTGGCCGGCAGGATCGGCATTTTGTAGTGATGACCTTTCCGGACGTGGAGGTGTCACCGCAAAACGGCAGTTCTGGGCCTAAGACCCCGTTGTTTTAAAAATGGAAAAAGGGTGGGGGGGTCTTACAAGTGGTATCAGAGCAGACCTCGATCGAAAAGTAGCTATCCGCAACCCCTGGGTCACCCCGTAAGAGTTTAGTTTGGGTACAAACTAAGCAGTGGAAGCAGTGGTGTGCCCATATGGGGGATGACATGAAAATTGTCCACTGTTAATTAAGTTTGAGTCGATTATTTAATATTGTCTTTGTCATGCTATCCCTAGCACAGCCTACACCACAAGGCGGAGTCCAGCAGACTCCCGAGGTTGCACCACCTCCTCTGGTTCCCACTCCGTTCCTACAGTCAGAGATGGGGCAGACTCTGACAGCTATCCTAGAGGCGTTTAGGGCACAACAGGTTCCGGTTCCGCAACCGAACTCGGGGGCCAACTGGCGGAGTATTTTCCGAGGACTTTCTCGCCCATCCTACTTGGGGACAGAGAAAGCCGTTCGGACGGAGGAATGGCTGGACATTATGTATGAGATACTGACTGGGATCCGGTGCCCGTGGGAGGAGAGAGTGTCCTTGGTCATCTCTTATCTGGAGTCCCATGCCAAAGAGATGGTGGAAGACATCGCTGGACACGACGTTTTCTGGCATAGAGGTTGCCGAGATAGCTTGGGGGGAGTTCAGGGCCGCACTACTGGAGCATTTTGTTCCACAGTCGGCCAGAGACGAGCTGGAGGATAGATTTCTAAAGTTGAGACAGGGTAGCAAGACAGTGGTGGAGTATCATCGGGAGTTCAACCATCTGGCCCGGTTTGCGGATTCTTAACAGTTGGATGAGGCAGGTTACACCAAGAGGTTCTATAAGGGCCTGCGAGAGGATCTAAGGGAGGCTCTATTATTCATGTCCGATGGACCTATTCCACGAATATTGGAGATGGCAAAAAGGATCAAGGCGGATTGGCATACCACTCGAGTCCGGAAGCGGCCAGCTGAGGACCAGGGCTGGGGGCCCTAAATGATCAGCTGCGGGGCCGCGTCACGGATGGGAGAAGAGTAGAAGACCAGCCTCGGCAGGAGGCGAGACAAGAGTAGAGGGAACCAGTAGTGGTGGCCCCTCAGCCATCCCAAATGTGGGAGGCACAGAGACCTAGGGGAATGGCATATCCCCCGCCAGAATGCTTCAATTGTCATCAGGTGGGGCATATCCGGAGGAACTGTCCCATGAGGGGGGAACCACCACCAGCACCACCGGCTATTCCGCCAGCTCAGTATTTTGGAGGCTGAGGACGTGGCCGAGGTCGTGGATACCATGGTAGAGACCACAGGCAGGAGAAGGAGCAGGTATATGCATTGGATCTGACTCAACAACGGAACCCGGAGCAAGTGATCACAGGTATGCCAGTTAATTTTTAATCTTTTCTTTCCTAGATAATTAAAGATATGAATATAGGACTGATAGAATAGGGAAGAAAACCATAATTACATTTCAAAGAATTTAAGTTAAACGCCCAGGCATAGTCTTCATCAGCGGCAAGCCCGCATATACACTGTTCGATACGGGTGCTTCACACTCATTCGTGTCGGAAGCCTTCCTTGAAGGGCTGGAAGGTGTGGAGCGTTTCACAGGCCTGATGATGATGATACGGCTACCTAACGGATCAGAGTTATTCACCACTGCCCGCTGCAACATGGAGGCAGAGATTGACGGAAAGAAATTTGAAGCACCGGCGACGATCATGAAGATGTCATTCTTTTATTTGATCCTGGGAATGACATGGTTGCGCTGGAACCATTCTCAGATCGACTGTATGTTCAAGAGGATTACTGTGAGGCATGGGGATTCCTTCATCATCATCGAAGGTATTAGATCTATTCCCCCTCTCTTGGTGACATCTGTGCAGGCCGTCAAGGCCCACTTACAGGGGGAGGAAGTCTATGAAGTGTTGTATGGGATGTCCGAGGCTAAGGGTTCCATCTCGGATATTCCGGTGGTGCGATATTTTGCCGACATATTTCTAGACAAGCTGTCAGGGCTATCCCCGTACCGAGAGCAGGATTTCCGGATACAGCTGACGCCGGGGGATAAGACAGCGTCTGGTGCCCCTTACCGCATGGCCCCAAAGGAGCTGACAGAGTTTCGAAGCCAGCTCCAGGAACTGGTGGAAGCCGGTTTTGTCCGGTCAAGCTCTTCACCATGGGGAGCCCCGATGTTATTTGTAAAAAAGAAGGACGGGACACTAAGATTGTGCATCGAATACCGTGCACTGAACCGACTGACAGTCCAGAATACCTATCCACTGCCAAGGATAGATGAGCTGTTCGACCAGCTGGAGGGCGCGCATTTCTTTTCAAAGCTATATTTGAGGTTGGGCTACTATCAGCGGCTAATCCAGGAGGAGGACATACCGAAGACTGCCTTCAGTAGTAGATATGGGCTGTTCGAGTTTACTGTGATGACCTTCGGGCTCACTAATGCACCGTCGGCATTCAGGAGCCTCATGAATCGGATGTTCAAGGCATATTTGGATGTGTTCGTCATTGTATTTATTGACGACATCCTCATCTACTCGAGGACAGAGGAGGAGCACACACGACATCTGATGCTGACCATGGAGAGATTACGGGGGCACCAGCTCTATGCGAAGTTCAGCAAATGCCAGTTGTGGTTGAAGGAGGTGGCTTTCCTAGGCCATATCATCAGTGGTGCTGGGTTGGCAGTGGACCCGGCCAAGATTCAGGCAGTTCGGTATTGGCCTCAGCTGAAGTCGGTCGCAGATGTGCGGAGCTTCCTAGGACTTGCCGGTTACTACCGGAAGTTTGTGGAGGGATTTTCACGTATTGCCCTTTCCCTCACATCCATGATAAGGAAAGAAGTGCCCTATGTCTGGACCCCGCAGTGCGAGGTGTCCTTTCAGGAGGTAAAAAATCGACGCACCTCGGCTCCTATACTAGCCCTTCCTTTGGGGAAGGAAGGATTCCAGGTCTACACCGACGCTTCCTACCAGAGCATGGGTGCGGTGCTGATGCAGAATGGTCACGTGATAGCATATGCTTCTTTGCAGCAGAAGAAGCATGAGCTATAACATCCCCTATCTATCGCATAGCATATAGCAGTAGGTCCGGCCGGGACCCGACGGCTTATACCACAGACAGACCGGGTGGTACTCAATGGAAACCATCCAACCAATCCAACGTCCTACATAGAGCATTCTAGCGGAAGCAATTAAAATTGTTGCATTAATAAAGAACCCAACACTATCATGAATGTCCACTAATACGCCAAAATGAATGAAGTACAAATACACAAGTACTGGTCGTATGGCCTTATAATTGTTTTCCTCAAATTACATGTCTTTCAGTCCTCGGCACGCAGGCCGACCATACATGAATAAAAGAAAACACTTAAAATTAGGCCTTCGAGGGCCATCTCAGCAACTTGGGCTTTAGGCCGCTATTTACCGCTCAGCTCCGCAGCTCTTACAAGCATAATCCACCGCAACATTGGCAAACCAAAGCAACGGTTAGCAATGCTGACCAAATTATAATGATCCCGTCCCCAAATCGGGGCGGCGATGCTCCTTCCCTACAATTTATTAGCATAACCAAGCAGTATACAAATACATTACATCACAGGAGTTGGCACGCACGGCCACACGCCCCGTGCTCTCAGGGCACATTCTCGGTGATCACAGTCTAAGTCTGACGACTCACCACCGTCCCCTGGACGACAATCTCTCGTGAGCATTTGGTCTTTCTAGCCACTTCCTAAGACCCTCCATCTATGCCAACGGTAAGTGCCAAGTAGCTTTAGGTCTCTTTAACCGAAAGAGATAGAGCGGGTACGGTTCCGCCTGACCCGTTGCTCACACCGCAACGTTAATTTAAAAACATATGCACGGGTCAAACTTTCCCGTGTCCCAAAAAGTTTACATACATCACATAACCCAGTTATGTTCAAGTTGGCTCCCAGGCCCACATGATGGCAGAACCACGCGTCCACCCAGTTTTCCGGGTGCACCTTGGAGTTAATCCCCAAGGCACCCTGTTGCAATCTACCTCGTAGAAAACCCGAAAAACAAACATTCGCATGGAGTCTTCTCCGGCCACTTATGCAATGCAACATCACCGATCCAGACCAACTTGTCTGGGTAGGCTTCACACATCATGTCTAAATCCGTTCTCGGTTATAGACTCTTCATGTACACAAAGGGGACTATTCATGTCTACCCGAAGGAACGCCTCAAACTCACCGCAAACTCGCGAGAGAGGGTTTCCCTATGCAAAAGAAGTAGAGCTTCACATGCTCAAGTAGAGAATCATTACCCTAGCGTTCTTCCTTCGCGCCATGGAAATGTAAGCGGATGAAAAGCACCGCACACTCCTTGCCTCCGTAAATCCGATGTCGGTTCGCGGTTTGGAGCTACGAAGCTCCGCCGTTGACCGGATCTAGGCTTCTTCTTCCTCCTTTGCTCTCCCCTCTCTCTAGACTTAGAAAGAGAAACCCTCAAGTGAAATGAGGGTTTGAAAGGCCCAATCCCGGGTATATCCCATTAGGAACAACCCCCAACCATCGGATCCTAAAATAAGGAAACGAACGGCTACGATCCGTAGCTGAAAAGTAAAACCTGGGCCGAACACGTCGTGCGACACACCCGTGTCCAGGGCCGTGTCCCTCATTCGCCGTTAAATTCGACGTGTCTCGAAAAACACACGGGCATCCGACATGCCCGTGTTCGACCTGACACACCGGTGTCATCCAGTACACACCCGTGTTCCAGGGCGTGTTCCCCCATCAACACAGGACCAACACCAACCCGAGACTCACACGGGTCTTGGACACGCCCGTGTCCTATTTGACACACCTGTGTCAAACCCGAACACGCCTGGGCTCCAGGCCGTGTTCACTGTCTCGACATTTCGTCGAGAAAAGTTTGTCGACCACCCGACACGGCCTTGGACACGCCCATGTCCTAGGCCGCGTTCCCTGTCTCGACACCTCGTCGAGCGAAAATGTCGACTTCCCGGGTCGATCGTCGACACAAGCTCGACACGCCCTGAGACACGCCCATGTCTCAGGCCGTGTTTGCTGCTCGACGATCGTCGACTCCAAAATTCGTCGACCTCATGGCCAAATCGTCGACTCGAGCCTGACACGCCCTGGGACACGCCCGTGTCCCAGGCCGCGTGCCCCTTGCCAAATTCCAAATTTGGTCCAAAATGCCTCTCGTTGCTCTTTTGAGTTTTGGGGCGTTACTACTCTCCCCCTCTTAAAAGAATTTCGTCCTCGAAATTACATAAAGGAAAGAGACATAAAACTTGAACGGTACCTGAGTGAAACAACTCCGGGTACTCCTCAAGCATAGTCTGATCTTGCTCCTAAGAGAGATCCTCCCGACCGCAATTGTCCCAACGGACCTTGACCATCCTGATCTATTTATTGCGTAGTCGCTTAACTTCTGAGTCCTCAATACATACGTTCTTGACCTTCGTCGTCAACCCACTATCAACTAGCACTTGATCGAGGGCGATCAGTTGCGTAGGCTCTTGCACCGCCTTTCGTAGCACCGATATATGAAATACATCATATAGACCACTAAGCTCCACTAACAACTTCAACCGGTATGCTGCTTCACAAATCCGCTCCAGAACCTCAAACGGTCCAAGGTACCTCGGGCTTAGCTTCTTCAAGCGCCGCACCCGCGACACACCCTTGAACGGCTTGATCTTCAAGTACACCCAATCGCCAACAGCAAACTCCACGTTCCTGTGCTTGGCATTATAGTACTTAGCCTGGCGCTCCTGAGTGATTAGCAACCTCTCCCGAATGGTTCTCACCAAAGAAGTAGAATCCTCCACCTCTAATCGCTTATACAACTTTGATTCACCCATTTCCAACCAGGACAACGGCGTGCGACATTTTCTACCATAAAGGGCCTCGAAGGGCGCCATTTGAATGCTCGCCTGGTAGCTATTGTTGTAAGAAAATTCAACCGAGTATAGGTGATCTTCCCATTGCTTTCCAAAGTCCAGGACACACATGCGAAGCATGTCTTCCATTGTCCTATTGACCCTCTCGGTCTGCCCATCCATTTACGGATGAAAGGCTGTGTTAAAACTCAGCTTTGTTCCCAAAATCTGCTTCACCAGCCTCCAATCATTGGACGTGAACCGCCCATCTCGGTCACTCACGATGCTGCGGGGCACACCATGAAGCCGTACAATATTATCCACATATAACTTTGCCAATTTCTCAACCGGATCGTCCTTCCTATGTGGAATGAAATGCGACACCTTCGTTAGATGATCTACGCCGACCCAAATGGCGGTGTTCCCCTTTTGCGACCTTGGATACCCGTGCACAAAGACCATAGTAATTTCGTCAAACTTCCACTCTGGAATAGGCATGGATTTCAAGAATCTTCCCCGCTTTTGGCACTCCGCTTTCACCAAGGCGCATGTTTGACACTTCGTCACGTAGAGCGCCACATCCTTTTTCAGTTCTGGCCACCAGAACAATTTCTTAACATCATGTTACATCTTCCTGCTTCCCGAGTGAATTGAGTACTTGGTATGATGCGCCTCAGACAACAAATCCACCCGCAAACTTCCCACGCTTGGGACGTACAGATGACCATCTTTCCAAAGTAATCTTTCCTCCACAACGAATTGGGAATTTGACCTATCCAGAGCCTCTATCATGAGTTACTTCATGTGGACATCCATATCCAATGCCCGTCGAATCCGATCAGCTAGGTCATATTGGACTTCAGTCCAATTCAATACTGCTTTAGCACTTGATTGCTTATCAAAGAAAAAGATCTCCAACGCCTCCAACTCCCGAACCAACAACTCGTCATAGACCGACAGCCAATTGGCTTGGGCTGGGGCCCGGTGAATCAACGCATCTACCACCGCATTGCCCTTACCAGGCACGTAGTGGATCTTGAATGTATAGTCCCCCAGGAACACCATCCACCTACGCTGCCGCATGTTCAGATCTTTCTGATCAATCAAATATTTCAGGCTCTTGTGATTGTTGTAGATATCAATCTTCACACCGTACAAATAATGTCTCCACAGCTTCAAGGCAAAAATCACGACCGCAAACTCCAAGTCATGGACTGGATTGTTCCTCTCGTGAATTTTCAGTTGTCTCGAGCCATATGCTATAACACATCCATGCTATAACAGCACACAACCCAAACCAATGCCCGAAGCATTGCTATAAATCTCATAACCTTCGGTCCCACTCGGCGAACTCAACACAGGCACCGTGGTCAACCGACATTTCAACTCATCAAAAGCTCGCGCGCACTGCGGCGTCCAAACGAACTTCTGCTCCTTCCTCGTCAAAGTTGTGAGAGGTAACGCTATCCGCGAGAAGTTCTCTACGAAGAGCCTATAATAGCCGGCAAGCCCCAAAAAGCTCCGGACTTCCGCTACCGTGGAAAGCTCAGGCCACTCTCGTATCGCAACAATCTTCGCCGAATCCACTGCAATACCTTCCCCACTCACTATATGACCGAGGAATGCCACTGAGGACAACTAAAACTCGCACTTCAAGAACATGGCGCACAATTGATTCCTCCTTAGCGTCTCCAAAACCAAATGAAGATGCCTGAAGTGATCTTCCTCACTCCGCGAGTACACCAAAATATCGTCGATGAAGACGATCACAAAATGGTCCAAGTACTCCGTGAAGGTCCTGTTCATCAAATCCATGAACACTGACGGCGCATTTGTCAGCCCGAATGGCTTGACCGTAAACTGATAATGTCCGTATCTTGTACTGAACGCTGTCTTAGGGATATCACTCTCCCTTATACTCAACTGATAGTAACCAGACTTAAGATCCAACTTAGAGTACACCGTCGACCGACCAACTGATCAAAAAGATCATCGATCCTTGGGATTGGGTACTTGTTCTTTTTCGTTAGCTTGTATAACTCCCGATAATCAATACAAAGTCTCAAGCTCCCGTCCTTCTTCTTTACAAAGAGGACAGGTGCGCTCCAAGGCAACGAACTTGGACGCATAAACCCTTGCTCCAACAACTCTTGAAGTTGAACCTTCAGCTCCGCCATTTCCTTAAGCGCAAGCCGATACGAAGATCATGACACAGGCTTTGCACCTGACACTAGCTCAATAGTGAAATCTATCTCTCGTTGAGGCGGGGCTCCAGGAAGAACTGCGGGGAACACATCAGGGTACTCAGCTACCACTGAAATACTATCCAACGTAGGCTTTGGCTTTGCAACCTCCACTACTGTAAAGAACAACTCTGCACCAGCACGAACCGCCTTCACCACCTGAAGAGCAGACATCAACGTCTTGCTCGACCCTTTGAAGCCCGTAAAAGTCATCTCGGGACTTGCTCCCAACTTGATTTCCTTGCGACCGAAATCAATATAGGCTTGCTGCTCCGAGAGCCAGTCCATGCCAAATATAACGTCGAACTCCACCAGCGGTAGTAATGACGCTTGCAGATCGAACTCTTGATTCCCAATGCGAATCTTAACACCGTAGAATTTATCCGCGCGCATCGAACACACATTCAGTAACAACACATCCAAGTTGTTCTTTGCCATCGAAGAAGGTACTCCAATGCACGATATGAATCATAAGGACAAGAAGGAGTGTGAAGCTCTCGTATCAAAGAGTGCTCTCGCCAGAAACTCACAAATCAAAACAAATCCTAAACAAGCAGTGGTAAGGTAACATACGCATACCAAGTATTTAAAGAAACTTAACTTGCTACAAATTAAACCATACCTATCACCACATCCGCTTGTTTGATGGCCTCCTGTTGGCCAAGATTATAAACCCTTGGTTGAGCCGGAGCATAATGGGATGCAGTTGACTCCACTGACTTGCCCTTCTCTTCATAAGTTGCTCACGGCTTCCTCTCGGACTTGGGACGTCCGCTCCAACAGTCACGGGCAAAGTGCCCCGGCTTCCCACAAGTGAAACATGCACCCAGGGTCCGACCCGTAGTCACCCCAGAAGCACCAGAAGAGGGGGCTGGACCCGAAGTCCTAGCCTTCTTGTAGAACCTTTGATAGCTGGACTTTGAAGTAGTCGGCACTTTGAACCCAGACTTCTTATCACCAAGGCTTTTCTTCGCTTGAACATTCTTCATATCCTTCTCCAAGGACTGGGCCGTGTTGACCAAGGTCAAGAAACCCTGCATCATCGGCCCCGAGAGTAGTAGCCTCAAGTCATCTCTAAGACCTTTATAGAAACAGTTGGTCTTACGCTCCTCATCCACGATGGTGGAGCTAGTATACTGACCCAACCAAGTAAACTCATGGAGATACTCATCCACGCTACTCTCTCCTTGTACCAACCTCTGGAACTCATTCTCCAAAGCTATCCTCTGAGTCGAAGGGAGGTACCTAGCCAAGAACAGTCTCGAGAACTCCTCCATCGAGATGTCTGTAAGTTGCCTTCCTCTCAAGAGATGCAGCTCCCAACCCTCGACCACAACCTAGCGTCTCCATCCAACAGGAACGTAGCTATAGTGGTCATCTGCCACTCCTCTGTCTCTGTCGCTGTCAAGACTCTCTTCACCCGGGAGAGCCAGTCTTCAGCTTGAGATGGGGTTCCCAACCTCGAGAATACCAGAGGATTAAAGCTCATGACATGTTTGAGCTGTCTCTCGGTTGCCCTCCTTGGCACCAACGGCTCCACTACTACCTGCTCCACTCTTCTCGGCTCAAACTCTGGAAGAGGTACCTGCTCCATCGCAGGAGCGGGCTGCTGCATTTGCCTTGCAGGCTACGCATTGATCATGGCAAACACTGCTTCGTCCACCAATCGTATACTCTCAGCCGATGGAGGTGTTGTAGGAGCATCATTTGGTGCACTACTAGCCTCAGAAACTCGGCGTTCTGATGGCCTAGCACCACTTCTAGTCACCTGTAGTGTTACAAAACACCGTTAAGCGACCAAACAAAATTGCAAAATACAATTATAGGAACGCTCGGGTTTCTCAAACACGTGTATTTTTCATTCATAAGGGGACATTCATGGGTTCTTTTGCTGTTATAACGATGACGCACACACATGTGCTCACCACCCCTTAAAAGAATTCGCCCACGAATTCATTTTAAGCCTGACCGAAACCAGTAGTCTGATACCAAATTGTAACATCCCTATCCGTCGCATAGCATATAGCAGTAGGTCCGGACGGGGCCCGACGCCATACACCACATACAGACCGGGTGGTTACTCAATGGAAACCATCCAACCAATCCAACGTCCTACACAGAGCATTCTAGCGGAATCAATTAAAATTGTTGCATTAATAAAGAACCCAACACTAGCATGAATGTCCCCTAATATGCCAAAAGGAATGAAGTACATATACACAAGTACTGGCGTTATGACCTTACAATTATTTTCCTCAAATCACATGTCTTTCAGACCTCGGCATGCAAGCCGGCCATACATGAATAAAAGAAAACACTCAAAATTAGGCATTCGAGGGCTGGCTTAGCAACTTGGGCTTTATCCCGCTATTTACCGCTCGGCTCCGCAGCACCTGCAAGCACAATCCACCGCAACTGTAACATCCCATTTCCAACTAGACCCCTAAGAGTGATTTTGTCCATGACTAGGTCACGACAAAACCCTAGGAAGCCAGAAATGGGCCAATAAATAGAAGGTCAAGATGAGGATCACCATGGTCTGCCTATGGCACAACCACATCACCAAATCTAGGGTTTGACCTAGGGCTTCACCATGACTCCATGACCCCACCACAACATCACTAACCCATTAGAGGGTCCACTAGAGCCTTAAGGGTCCATTGGAGTCAACCCCAGGTGACCAATTTGACCTGGGACCACCATAGGCCTAAATAGGGCAAGGTGCCCTAATGAAGGGCAGTTCACCTCTAGTTGACCTCTAATGTGCCCAACTAACCCTACCAAGGACTTCCTAGACCTAAAGTGAGGTCAATGGGTCTCTTAGAACCCAAGAAGGGCAATTCAAGAGGTTAAGTTGACCAAAGTCAACTTTGACCCTAAATAGGTCAAACTGGTCTATATATGGTCAACTGACCTTCCCCAAGCCAAGTGGACCCCACCCAAGCCCACCTAACCCTAGATTGAGGTCAATGGGTCACCTAGGACCCATTGGGGTCCACCCAAGAGGCTAAGTTGACCAAAGTCAACTCTAACCCTAAATGGGTCAACCTAACCTACATTGGGTCAAACTGACATACACAAGGGCCAATTGAAGTTACCTTAGCCAAGTGTACACCACGCATACCTTCATAACCCTAGTGAGAGGCCAATGGTCACCAAGGACCCATTGGGGCCCACCCAATGGGCTTGGTTGAACAAAGTCAACTCTAGCCCTAAAATGGTCAAGTGCCCTACCTAAGGGTCAAGTGACCTCCAAGGGGCCAAGACAACCCTACCTAGGTCTTAGGGGAGTCCAATGGGTCACCAAGGACCCATTAGGGGCAAGCTCAAAGACCAAATTGGCCAAGTTCAACCCTATCCTAAGTTTGGGTCAAGCTAGCCCAAATGGGCTAACTCAAGCTCATGCCCAATTCTCTTGGGCTAACCTTGATTGGGTGGGTGAAATAAACATGTGAGCTGCCTTAGGGTTAGGTAGGAGTCAAAAATTTAGATTGGTGAATGGGAGAGAGAAAGTGCTTCAAAGGGAAGAGAGGGAAAGAGAAGAGAAGAAATGGAGGAAGACTTGGGCTCATCTTTCCCCTTCCCCAACCTTCCCCAACCTCCCATTCAATTCCCTAAGACCAGAGGAGTGCAACCAGCTACCCATTGACTGGCTGGAGCCAGCATTTCCCCCCTACCTACCATGGCCGCCAAGCTTGACCAAGAGCCAATAATGGCAAATGCATTTCCAGCCACCTAACACCCCTTATCTTCATTTTAAAAGCTTCACTGGACTCCAAGGAATCAATCCCACCCCTTACCTGAAGGAGCCAGAGCTGTTCACTGTGTTGTTGCAGAAATCCGACCACCACCACCACAAAAATGGCATCCCGGCGATCGACAAGGATTCAGGCCACAAGAAAGGTCCTCCTCCACTCCTTCTCTCATGGATAGTTCTTATCAATCAATAGGTTCAAGGTTAGGGCTCAATTGAGCCCGAATCAATTTCGAATTTTCATGGTTTTTCCATGGAAAATCACCTCTCGGGATTGCCGGAAAAGGGGCTTCCGACGGCCAAGCCGCCGCCTGGCGACGGCCACCACCTCAACGGAGGTGGTGGTGGCGGTGGCCGGCCGGGGAGGTGGCCGGATCGCCGGCGGTGGCGTTTGGAAATTGCTCCAGGCGGGACGAATCGCAGCTGTCGGCTGGAGCTTGAGGATGACCGGATCCCGTTAATCCTGCGCCAAGATTCGTGCAAAATCGGATTTATGAAACTATAGGATAATATAATCATTTTAGTGATTTCTGTCACATTATTACCATTTAATGTTTTAATTTTTTAAAAATAGATAGAGGCACTGTATGAGACATTGCTCAACAGAGGATTTGTATCCCCTTGGGTCTAGTTTATTTTAAAATTGGTTTGAACCAATTTGGGTGCCTGGTTTGACCAGGGCACCCATTTTGGTGGGGCCTACACATAGGGCTAGGCAGAAATTAAATTGAGTGCTCACCTTTCATCTGTGGTTCAAATGAGTTGAACGTTTGGCAGGGAGTCACCCTAGACCATAGCTAGGTGCTCCCTAAACATGGAAATTTTGGGGGACAATTTTTCTATAGTTTTGTAAATTATTAATTTATCTAGCGTAAATTAATTTAAGGGCCAAATGACCTCCAAACTCACCCAAATTTTGGTGAGTGGTGCTTGGTGTCATTATAGTGCTCTGGTTAAAATTTGATCACAATTGGATGTGTATTGGACTATAATCATGCAAATCCTAGCCTTGCCCTAAAAGGGTATTTTGGTCAAAAAGTGCACTTTGGTGTTTTGAGTGGCCAAATCACCTCACCAGAGGATGAAATTTAGGTCACTGACTTGGTATGGCATTTAGCACCTCTCCATAGAATGTGGGGTACAGTGGAATTGATTTGCCCTAAGTTCCTAGGCCAAACCCTAAGGAAGGACCTTTGTGCCTTGTGAAGGGCATGAGTACTAAACACCTTGGATGAACTTCAAATTTTGTATGCAGGGTCCTAGGGTATATAAAACCCTCTGGTAAAAATCTTAAATAATTTTTAAAAGGGTAGGGCCCACAAAACCGTAACCCTAGCTTAGGTCATAAAACTTCTAGTACTAGTTTAGGTTAGCTAAACTCCTTGAAATATAATAAAATTTGGGTAGTGTGGGAATAAGGATATAATGAGCCTCTGGTAATTTATTTGGGAATTTTTGATCAATATTTGTAGCACTTCATTTGTAACCAATAGGATTGCCCTAATTAATAATTTGACTATTGAGATCTCACTGCCAATTGAAAGGTCATGAAAATTTGGCAGAGGCAGTTATAGATCATAATGATCATATATAAATTTTAATAGAATTTGTGGATTCATAATTAGGGCATCTCCTTCACAAGTGCATTACTTTGGTTACATGCTAAATAATTCCTACAGAGCTCAATACTTGTTTAACAATTATGAAATTTGATACATAGTGTTCCTAGTTCATCATTATCAAGTGGGAATTTATTTGGAATTTTGTGATGGATAATTAGAATACTTTGTTCATTAATCCTTAAACTTGGAATTTCATGAGAAAATCAACTATAGCCTTATATTTAACTGATAAATTATGAAACTTTATCTAGAGTATTTATATGCCATCATAACCATCCTTGAAGTTTCTCTGAATTTTTGGAGGTATTATTGCTGTAAAATCTTTTAAAATGACTTATTATGAGATATATTTGAAATTGAAATTAAGGGCTTAAACCTTGCTGAAGAATTGGAAGACTTAGGCTTTAGAGTTTATTATTCATTTTGTAATTAACATAAATTTAGTGGATTATTATCTTGTCTGAAATTGGTACTTCATGTTCAAAACTTGGGCTTTTTGGATACTAGAATAAATAAATAAATTATCAGACAAATTAGGAAAATTATGAATTTCTGGATTTATGCTAAATATGTCATTATAGCCCTATAATAATTATCATAGGGGTACTGGATGATTATTTGATGTACCTCCCATTTTACGAGTTATATAGCTTAAGTGGTCTGCATATAGTAAAAACTGCAGAAATTATGTTGGAGTATAATTGGATGCATGTCTTGGGATTAGTGGTAGGATGGTTTGGATGGATAAAGATAAATTCATTATTGGTAGTAGGAGGAGTAGAGGGATGGATTGGCTAGAGTTAGGCGGTGCCCGGGATCGACGAAAGATCGTCTTCCCCGAGGTGAGGTAGAGTCAAATCACCCTAGGATTAGCCTATTGCAACATGAGAAGGTAATGGGTAAGGGAATCAACCAATAATAATAATAAGTACCTTGCGAAATGGAACGCTGGGCGTAATCCCAACATAGTTCCTAGTGCCCCTTGAGAGCACTTCACAGGGAATACCGGGGGCAGTCCTGGGTTAACGTAAACTGTATTAACAAGCTGAAAAGAGTAACTTAGTAATTAGGGTTGCACATTTCACGAACACAAATAGCACTAGAAGATAGTTGGAAGCTTCGGCTTGGATGGTTAAGAGACGGACGTTTGGGTCCGGGGAGCTTCGGCTCGATTATTTGAGACGGACATTTTGGTCCGGGGAGCTTCGGCTCGGTTTTTGGATACGTTAAATTTGCATGTGCATAAAAGGAAAGGAAATTAAGGTGGTGGGTCTTCGGTATTGGAGGGTCGATGCACCGACGCCAATACGCTGACTCGGCAAGTGTGGTTAGCACTTCGCCAACAGAAGTCCGGTGCGCCAGCCGGCAAGAGTACGCAGGAGTCCGCTTCGTGCACCAAGCGTTAAGGCGTACGATAGGTCTGACCGGTAGTGCTTTACTGGTTTAGAGGTGGGCGAGGCCCAACCCACCGCTTCCGTATGCCACTACGGAGGTATCCTGGGAGGTTACGGCTCCAGAAAGGGGGAACTAAAGGTCTGTGTGCACAGAGTCGGGTGTGTGTGTTGCACTTGCCTGTTCCATCATACCCACTTGCATGTCATAGCATAATCGATTCATTTAACCCTGACACCTAAAGTATAAGTGGAATGGGATGCTTATACATTAGGACCTGCAAAACGACCCCTTAGTCTATAAGCTTGTGTGGGCAAGTTTATAAATTAAAGGTTAAATTCTTTATATATATAATGCTGTTATTAACCGACACCCCAACGTATAAATTGGTATGAGACTTTTTATACGATGGGAGCCCTGTAAAAGATCCCTTGCTTATATGTTCCGTATAAGTTAAGGTTATTTTTCATACTATGCTTTACTGCCACATGTACTATAAAAATTGCTAGTATAGGTCCGCTGCCATCTGATTCTTGTTTACTCTCCACCTTCAAGTCCTCCCCTTTCTTCCTCTCCACTCGGTGCCTAGGGGCCATGGGGGAAGGGGCAGAAGATGATAGGACTTAGTCTTTTAGACTAACGGTTTTCGAACCACATCATTTTAGGGGACCGTGGAGCCAAGCATGGAGGAGCAGCCCAGAGGTCGGCACGCTTGGAGATCGGGCAGTCTAGTTCCGGAGTTCAGACGGCAAGGACTGTGAGTCCTGATCGATAATAGTAGTTATATTAGTTTGCTTCCACGTTGAGAGATTTGTAGTGAGGACATGATGTACTGGGCATGAGCCCTTGATTTTAGTATTTTGTATATCTGTGGACACTCCCTTCGTGGAGAATATTTACATATATATGTGATTTCTGTGGACTTGCTTTACTATTTTGCTACAGTTGCGATCGATTTGGCCGGCAGGATCGGCGTTTTGTAGTGATGACCTTCCCGGGTGCGAAGGTGTCACCGCAAAGCGACGGTTCTGGGCCTAAGACCCCGGTGTTTTAAAAAAAGGGGGGCATACAAGTGGTATCAAAGCGGACCTCGATCGAAAAGTAGCAGTCCACAACCATGGGTCACCCCCGCGCCAGTTTAGTTTGGCGACAAACTAAGCAGCGGAAGCAGTGGTGTGCCCATATGGGGGATCACATGTAAATTGTCCACTTTTATTAGGTATTGAGTCGATTACCAACTAATGTAGTTTGTTTTGCAGCCCCCAGCTCAGCCCACCCCACAAGGTGGAGCTCAGCAGACTCCAGACATTGCACCACCTCCCATGGTCCCCACACCTTTCCTTCAGTCAGACATGGGGCAAACACTTACAGCTATCCTTGAGGCCTTCCGGGCTCAACAGGCTCCGGCCCAGCAGCCAAACCAAGGGGCCAACTAGATGAGCACCTTCCGAGGACTCTCCCTGTAACGTCTCGAATCGTTCTAGGCCCCTAGTGTGTGTTTTTGAGTCAGTAGGGTTGACTCGAGTCCTGAGAAGTGCAGGGAATTGGACTGCACTTGTGGAGAAGTGGAGAAATCAGTGCAGAGAGACACGGGTAGTGACACGGGTAGTGACACGGGTAGTGACACGTGTAGTGACACGGGTAGTGACACGGGTAGTGACACGGGTAGCGACACGGGCGTGTACCTACCCGTGTGTGTCGAGTTGAGCTCGACGAGCCGTGTCGAGACTGACGAGCTGTGTCGACACCAAGTGACACGGGTAGTGACACGGCCGTGTCCCTACCCGTGTGCGTCGAGTTGAGCTCGACGAGCCGTGTCGAGATCGTCGAACTGTGTCGACACCAAGTGACACGGGTAGTGACACGGGCGTGTCCATACCCGTGTGCGTCGAGTTGAGCTCGACGAGGCATGTCGAGATCGTCGAACTGTGTCGACACCAAGTGACATGGGTAGTGACACGGGCGTGTCCCTACCCGTGTGCGTCGAGCTGAGCTCGACGAGGCGTGTCGAGATGCAACCCGAGAAGGACACGGCCAAGGACGCGGCCAGGCACACGGCTGTGTCATGTGGACACGGGTCGGGACACGGGCGTGTCCCCACCCGTGTCAAATATTGAACCGACATGGAAACTGTCGTTGCCGCTTCGCCAGGAAGGACACGGGTAAGGACACGGCCGTGTCCCTACCCGTGTCACTTTTTATATATAAGGGGGACAGAAAACCCTAGCCGTTTTCATGTTCATTTCATCCCCTAATTCCTGTGAGAACTCCTGGTGAGAGGAAAAACTGCTGGAGCAAGTTCTACCGGAGGAGATCCGCCATCGCCATGAAAGAGAAGATGCCGCCAAGGAGAACTACGAGATCCATGGCCGGAAATGGTGGTACCGCTGGAGCCAATGTGAGTTTCCTACCCTCTCCCTTGGTGCTAGATCTATAGTTATTTTCCTAGGACAGACATCGACTCAAGAGAGTCTTGATGGTGAGGAGGAGTTTTCTAGGAAAGGCCATGCTAAGACTTGTGTCTTAGGTTTTAGATCTCTTCGACCACGCCCTTCTTCAATGTGATGTTAAGGGATGGGTTTGTGAAGGGTTTTGGCCTATTGAGGGTGAATAAGTGAGGAGGTTTTCTGGAATGATTTGGGAAGAATCGCCTTGAGGAGGAAGATGAACCGATGTCGTTCCTTCCGCCTTAAGATGCGTGCAGAATCTGTATTCTGCGCGCAGCGAACTTCGTGGCCATTTTTATGTACGCTATGGCCAGATCTGGGCTTTCGGCTTAACACGAAAGTTGAAGCCCTTGAAAATACCTTTTCAACGAATGGTTGCACGACCTCTGGCGAAGTATGTAGCCACGGGAAAGCCTAAACGAAAATGGTGTTCAATAAATCTTCTATGCAGAAACTGTGTTCTGTACGCAGCGGACTTCAAGTCCGATTTCAAATAGGCTAATGTCAAATCTGGGTTGAGGTCTGAATACGAGAGTTGTAGACCTCGGAAAGGCCTTTCCATAGTGGGGTTACACGTCTTCACCGGATTCCTGTAGCTTCGGGAAACTCCGGTCGAATTTTCTGTCCAGATTCAACCTGCACCTAAAATCTGGGCTTAATGGAAAATGGATTTTGATTCGGTGGAATTAATAATGCAAGATACTTGGCTTGGCTGAACACCTATGAGTATTCATTTGTTGCATGATTGAAGTAGCTTATTAATCAGATTTCATATTATCAAATTGTGAAACAATCTTATTTAAACGAATTGAATTGGTAGAAATTGAAAGATGGATAATTGGGCACTTCATGTTTATATTATGACATTATCAAATGGAAAGTGTGTTAGATCTTCATATGCCCACCATATTTATATTACATTGTCATCATTTGGAAAGTCATATAGATGTATAGATTAAGACCATGGGTATGATTGGTTAATGAAAAGAGTCTAGTAGTCCAATACCTAGAGCGTCGTCTCCCTACGGGTAGTATTGTGAAGGGATGTAAGTGCGGTGTTGACCGTCACTTGTTTTGGTTGTATTGAGATAAGGTGTGGATGGATGGTTGGGCTGTGTTCTCGTGTTTACTTCCGAGGCCCCTTCCAGGATATGTTGATGTGGTATTTGCATGTGGTGTGAGTCGACACGCGGTGTCGTAATCCTGGGTTAAGGATAGTGTGGCAGGTCTACGGGCTCGCCAGTCGTCACACCGACGGGAGTTGGCAGTTAGCCTTGGTCGGTTTGGGCTGTGTCCTCGGTGTTCACGTCCCGAGGCCCCTCCGGCCATGTGAACGGTTGGGCTGTGTCCTCGTGCTTTCTTCCGAGGCCCCTTCCGGGTCACACAAAGCCAGTTCGGGCTGTGTTCTTGGTGCACATCTACCCAAGACCCCGCTGGGCCATAGTACGCATGGGCTCCGCTGTTGTTTCTTAGCGTTGAGGCGTACGGAGGCCTAGGTGAAGTAGTGTGATACCCGCCTAGTAGTAGAAGTGCCCGTTCTACTGTCACCGCCTGGCCACGGCGGCTGATGCCTGAGAGGTTAGCTACCTGCTCGAAAAGTGGGAACTATAGTCTGTGTCGACATAGCAATTGCATGGGTGTGCATGGGTGAGTCATTGCATAGCATTCATAGCATTTCATACATTGCACAACAAGATCCTCATCGTATAAGTTTGTATGGGTACTCCTATACGATGAGTTACTTTATGTAACCCGACCCTTAACTTATAAGTTTGTATGGGCATTCTTATAAGTTAAGTTACTTTCCTGCTGTAGATTTCCTTACACCTGTTGATATATGATGATAGCTTGTAGAACTGCTAGATTATACATTATATTCATGTACCTTGCCACCTGCTTATACTCTTTTACTTGCATACTTGTTATATACTATACTCTTGTTCCTTTTCTCCGCCCGGTGCCGAGGAGTCGCCGGGGGAGCGGATGTGAAACCACTTAGTCGTTTCGACTAACGGTTGCTACGTCTACCTTTTTAGGAGGTCACGCCGTAGGTAGAGCAGCCGCAAACTACGCAGCGGGACATCCAGGCCAGGATGACAGGGCCTGATGTGACGGAGACATTGATACCGTCGGTTACTGATGTTAGTATTTTGATTACTCTGATGTAGCCCGTTTGGGCAATGATTAGCTGTACTCTGATATTTTCTAGAAGCATGTTTAGCTTCTCATTATTGATGTTTTGGACATTATATATTACTTAGTGTGGATTTTGACTTCTCTTGCTTATTTATTTGGTTGGGTTGGCATTTATATTGATACGGTTGTAGCCGGCGGAATAGGCGTCTTGTGGTACAGGTTAGCCCGTGTGCTAATGCTACCGCAAGGCGGCTGTTCCGGGCATAAGACTCCCCCTTCGTGCCGTGTTTTGGGATCCGGGAAGGGGGGGTCTTACACTCCCCCCCCCCCGTCATACTTGGGGATAGAGTCGGCAGTGCGGACAGAGGAGTGGCTGGATGTTATGTACGAGATGTTGACCAGGATACGGTGCCCTTGGGAGGAGAGGGTGGCTTTGGTGGTATCTTGCTTGGAGTCCCACGCCAAGAGGTGGTGGAAGACGCTGTTGGACACGACGTTTGCCGATAGGGAGATTGCAGAAATTACTTGGGAGGAATTCAGGGCCACGCTGTTAGAGCACTTCGTTCCGCAGTCGGGCAGGGACGTGTTGGAGGAGCGATTCTTACAACTGAGGCAGGGCACCAGGACGGTGGTGGACTACCACCGGGAGTTCGACCATTTGGCCCGATATGCGGGTTCTTACCAGCTGGACGAAGCAGGATACGTCAAGACATTCTATAAGGGCCTAAAAGAGGAGTTGAGGGAGGCCTTGATGTTTGTATCTGACGGGCCTATCTCCCGGATTTTGGAGATGGCAAAGAGGATCGAGGCCGATTGGCACACCACTCGGGGCCGGAAGTGGCAAGCAGAGGATCAGGGCCGGAGGGCCCGAAATGATCAGCGGCGAGGCATCATACTAGATGGGAGAAGGACAGAGGAGCAGCCTCGTCAGGAGGTGAGGCAGGAGCCGAGAGAGCAGGTGGTTTTGTCCCCTCAACCTCTTCGGATACAGGAGATGCCGAGACCCGGGGGTATGGCGTATCCCCCACCGGAGTGCTTCCATTGTCATCAGGTGGGACACCTCCGGAGAAACTGCCCCATGATGGGGGCACCACCTCCAGCACCACAGGGTGGCCCACCTGCTCAGCATTTCGGAGGCCGAGGACGTGGCCGAGTACGTGGTTACCAGGGAGGAGATCGAAGACAGGAAAGGGAGCAGGTATATGCTTTGGACCTGGCACAGCCTCGGAACCCAGAGCAGGTCATCACAGGTAAGCCAAGATGTTTAAATTGTTTAAATTGAATTCCCTTTCTCAGTTGCCCAATAAATAGAACTGCACTAGTAGAATGAATAGGAAAGAAAACTCGTTAGAAAATACTAAGACAATTAACCGTCCCAGGTATAGTCTTCATCAGCGGCAAGCCCGCTTATACTCTGTTCGACACGGGTGCCTCGCACTCGTTTGTGTCAGAAGCCTTTCTGGAAGGGTTGGAAGGAGTGGAACGGTTCACAGGCCGGATGAGGAGGGTACGTCTACCCGACGGATCAGAGATACTCACCCCTGCCCACTGCAGCATGGAGGCAGAGATTGGAGGAAAGACGTTCGAAGTATCGGCAACGGTCCTAAGGATGACAGTCTTCGAGCTGATCCTGGGCATGACTTGGTTACAATGGAACCATGCCCAGATTGATTGTCAAGCGAAGAGGATCGTCGTGAGGCACGGGGACTCTATTATCATCATCGAAGGTATAAGACCTGCCTCACGTATACCCTTATCTTCAGTACAGGCCGTTAAGGCCTATTTACAGGGGGAGGAGGTCTACGAGGTGCTGTTTGAAATGGCGGAGGCCACGAACTCTATATCAAATATCCTGGTGGTGCGGGATTTTGCGGACGTCTTTCCAGAAAAATTACCCGGATTGCCCCCGCATAGGGAGCAGGACTTCCAGATACAACTGGTGCCGGGGGCCAAGCCGGCATCTAGGTCCCCTTACCGGATGGCCCCGAAGGAGTTGGCAGAGTTCCGAAGTCAGTTGCAGGAACTAGTAGAGGCGGGGTTTGTCCGGCCAAGCTCTTCGCCGTGGGGAGCCCCAGTGCTATTTGTCAAGAAGAAGGATGGAAGTCTCCGCTTGTGTATTGATTACCGAGCACTAAACAGATTGACGATCCGGAATACATACCCACTGTCACGGATTGACGAGTTGTTCGACCAACTGGAAGGAGCGCATTTCTTCTCAAAATTAGATTTGAGGTCGGGCTACAACCAGCTTCAGATTCGAGAGGAAGATATTCATAAGACTGCTTTTAGTAGCAGATATGGATTATTTGAGTTTACGGTGATGCCTTTCGGGCTCACGAATGCACCATCAGCGTTCATGACCCTCATGAACCAGGTTTTCAAGGAGTATCTAGATGTGTTTGTCATTTTGTTTATCGATGACATCCTCATCTACTCGAGAACGGAGGAGGAGCACACTCGCCATCTGGCACTGACCCTACAGAGACTGCGGGAGAATCATTTATATGCAAAGTTCAGCAAATGTCAGTTCTGGTTGAAGGAGGTGGGCTTCTTAGGCCATATTATCAGTGGAGCCGGGTTGGCGGTGGATCCGGCAAAGATTGAGGCAGTTCGGGATTGGCCACCGTTGAAGGCAGCCACCGACGTGCGAAGTTTCCTAGGACTTGCCGGTTATTACCGGAAGTTCGTGGAGGGATTCTCTCGAATCGCCCTCCCACTCACATCTTTGACGAAGAAGGAGGTACCTTTCGTGTGGACCCCACAGTGTCAGGCGGCTTTCCAGGAGCTGAAGGATCGACTCACCTCGGCTCCCATACTTGCTCTCCCCTCGGGGAGAGAAGGATTTCAGGTCTATACTGACGCTTCCTACTAGGGTATGGGAGCTGTACTGATGCAGAAGGGTCATGTGATTGCGTACGCGTCTCGCCAGTTGAAGAAGCACGAACAGAACTACCCGGTGCACGACCTTTAGATGTGGGCGGTCATTTTTGCTTTGAAGGTCTGGCGCCACTATCTTTACGGAGTCCACTGCGACATCTACTCCGACCACAAGAACCTAAAATACGTGGACACGCAGAAGGAACTGAACATCAGGCAGAGGCGCTGGGTGGAGTTCTTAGCGGATTACCATTATGAGATGCACTACCATCCAGGGAAGGCAAATGTGGTGGCTGACGCGTTGAGTCGGAGAGCTGCCACTTCCGAAGCTGGGCCCCAGATTATGTCTATGGAGCTGGTGAGGAGGTTGGAAGATATGCACATCACACTGGTGTCATCTGAGGACCCCGAGCTTTACATGGAGTATTTAGCTGCGGTGAGTGCTACAGATGATATCCGGGACCGAGTCAGAGATGGGCAGAGGCGAGATGCTAAATTGGAGCCGATATTCTGGGCCTTAGAGAACGGTACAGCAGTGGATTACACGATGAGGGACGGCGTGGTATGCTTTAGAGGTCGGACCTATATACCGGAAGGAGGCCAGGTCCGGGAAGATATCATGGCGGAGGCCCACCACAGCAGATACTTGGTGCACCCGGGGATCACGAAGATGACTGCGGACTTAAAGAAGACTATATACTGGCCAGGCATGAAGAAGGATATCACTCAGTTTGTGACCCACTGCGAAGCATGCCAGTTAGTGAAGGCGGAGTGCAAGAACCCCGCAGGATTGTTGCAACCACTCCCGGTACCGGAGTGGAAGTTTGAAGACATCGCCATGGACTTTATCCATGGACTTCCCCGATCACGGACGGGAAACGACTCGATTTGGGTCATCGTCGATCGGTTGATGAAGGTGGCCAGATTCATTCTGATCAGGAAGGACGACTCTGTGGGAGTATTAGTGCGGAGATTTGTGGAGCAGTTCGTTCGATATCACGGGGTGCCCAAGACGATCGTGTCGGATCGGGATGGCCGGTTCACTTCCAGGGAGTGGAGATCCGTGCATGCTTACTTAGGCACGCGTTTGACCTTCAGCACCGCATTCCATCCCCAGACAGATGGGCAGACGGAGCGCACCAATCGGACGCTGGAAGATCTTTTGAGGCTGTGCATTTTGGACCGCGGGGAACCATGGGAGAAGCTCTTACCCCTGGTCGAATTCTCCTATAACAACAGCTACCAGTCCAGCATCAGGATGGCGCCTTACGAAGCCTTGTATGGAAGGAAATGCAGGACCCCGCTTTCTTGGATTCAGGACGAGGATCCGAAGTTGTTGGGATCAGATTTTGTTGAAGACACCGAGGCTCAGGTAAGGCTGATCAGAGAAAGGATGCTAGAGGCGCAGAGCAGACAGGCTAAGTACTATGACGCCCAGCATCGTCATGTAGAGTTTCAGGTGGGGGACCAAGTGTTTCTGAAGATCCGGCCTATGCATGGAGTTTCACGAGTACGTGGTCAGAAGAAGAAGCTCAGCCCTAGGTATATGGGCCCTTACAAGATCCTGGAGCGGATCGGACCCCTAGCTTACAGGCTGGAGTTGCCACCAGAGCTGGAAGCCTTGCATGATGTGTTCCATATTTCCTCGCTCAGGAGGGCTCTATTACGCCCGGAGCAGCACATTTCGACCACAGATGGACCGGTAGACTCAGACCGGTCAGTCCGCTTAGAGACGGTACGGATCGACGACAAAGGAGTACGGATCTTGCGCCGCAAGAAGATACCCTTAGTCAAGGTCTTGTGGAGGAACCACGACCAGGAAGAGCATACCTGGGAACCGCAAGACCTGATGCGTCAAAAGTACCCAGAGCTGTTCAGTCAGGTATACCTCACAACCCCTCAAGATGTTTAATTTGTTTTCCTACTTTTTACTATTAAGGCTGCTCCAGGAAGAGTAGAGGCTAATCTTTTGTTTATTGGGATCTTGGTTTGCCAATTAGGCGAATTGGTCATCGATTTAGGTTTCCTTTTAAACCTAATTTAGTAAACATGGCGTCGTGATGGGATGTTACAAGTTCTTTTCTTCGGTAGAAATTCCCGTAGGCTTAACTTTGATTTCGGGGACGAAATCTTTGTTTTGTTTATTGGGATTTGTAACATCCCATTTCCAACTAGACCCCTGAGAGTGATTTTGGCCATGACTAGGTCACGACAAAACCCTAGGAAGCCAGAAATGGGCCAAGAAATAGAAGGTCAAGATGAGGATCACCATGGTCTGCCTATGGCACAACCACATCACCAAATCTAGGGTTTGACCTAGGGCTCACCATGACTCCATGACCCCACCACAACATCACTAACCCATTAGAGGGTCCACTAGAGCCTTAAGGGTCCATTGGAGTCAACCCCAGGTGACCAATTTGACCTGGGACCACCATAGGCCTAAATAGGGCAAGGTGCCCTAATCAAGGGCAGTTGACCTCTAGTTGACCTCTAATGTGCCCAACTAACCCTACCAAGGACTTCCTAGACCTAAAGTGAGGTCAATGGGTCTCTTAGAACCCAAGAAGGGCAGTCCAAGAGGTTAAGTTGACCAAAGTCAACTCTGACCATAAATAGGTCAAACTGGTCTATATATGGTCAACTAACCTTCCCCAAGCCAAGTGCACCCAACCCAAGCCCACCTAACCCTAGATTGACGTCAATGGGTCACCTAGGACCCATTGGGGTCCACCCAAGAGGCTAAGTTGACCAAAGTCAACTCTAACCCTAAATGGGTCAACCTAACCTACATTGGGTAAAACTGACATACACAAGGGCCAATTGAAGTTAACTTAGCCAAGTGGACCCCACACATACCTTCATAACCCTAGTGAGAGGCCAATGGTCACCAAGGACCCATTAGGGCCCACCCAAGGGGCTTGGTTGACCAAAGTCAACTCTAGCCCTAAAATGGTCAAGTGCCCTACCTAAGGGTCAAGTGACCTCCAAGGCGCCAAGACAACCCTACCTAGGTCTTAGGGGAGTCCAATGGGTCACCAAGGACCCATTAGGGGCAAGCTCAAAGACCAAATTGGCCAAGTTCAACCCTAGCCTAAGTTTGGGTCAAGCTAGCCCAAATGGGCTAACTCAAGCTCATGCCCAATTCTCTTGGGCTAACCTTGCTTGGATGGTTGAAATAAACATGTGGGCTGCCTTATGGTTAGGTAGGAGTCAGAAATTCAGATTGGTGAATGGGAGAGAGAAAGTGCTTCAAAGGGAAGAGAGAGAAAGAGAAGAGAAGAAATGGAGGAAGACTTGGGCTCATCTTTCCCCTTCCCCAACCTTCCCCAACCTCCCATTCAATTCCCTAAGACCAGAGGAGTGCAACCAGCTACCCATTGACTGGCTGGAGCCAGCATTTCCCCCCTACCTACCATGGCCGCCAAGCTTGACCAAGAGCCAATAATGGCAAATGCATTACCGGCCACCTAACACCCCTTCTCTTCATTTTAAAAGCTTCACTGGACTCCATGGAATCAATCCCACCCCTTACCCGAAGGAGCCAGAGCTGTTCACTGTGTTGTTGCAGAAATCCGACCACCACCACCACAAAAATGGCATCCCGGCGATCGGCAAGGATTCAGTCCACAAGAAAAGTCCTCCTCCACTCCTTCTCTCATGGATAGTTCTTAGCAATCAATAGGTTCAAGGTTCGGGCTCAATTGAGCCCGAATCAATTTCGAATTTTCATGGTTTTTCCATGGAAAATCACCTCTCGGGATCGCCAGAAAAGGGGCTTCCGGCGGCCAAGCCGCCGCCTGGCGACGGCCACCACCTCAACGGAGGTGGTGGTGGCGGTGGCCGGCCGGGGAGGTGGCCGGATCGCCGGCGGTGGCGTTTGGAATTTGCTCCAGGCGGGACGAATCGCAGCCGTCGGCTGGAGCTTGAGGATGACCGGATCCCGTTAATCCTGCGCCAAGATTCGTGCAAAATCAGATTTATGAAACTATAGGATAATATAATCATTTTAGTGATTTCTGTCACATTATTACCATTTAATGGTTTAATTTTTTAAAAATAGATAGATGCACTGTATGAGAAATTGGTCAACAGAGGATTTGTAGCCCCTTGGGTCTAGTTTATTTTAAAATTGATTTGGACCAATCTGGGTGCCTGGTTTGACCAGGGCACCCATTTTGGTGGGGCCTACACATAGGGCTAGGCAAAAATTAAATTGAGTGCTCACCTTTCATCTGTGGTCCAAATGAGTTGAAATTTTGGCAGGGAGTCACCCTAGACCATAGCTAGGTGCTGCCCAAACATGGAAATTTTTGGGGACAATGTTTCTATAGTTTTGTAAATTATTTAATTTATCTAGCGTAAATTAATTTAAGGGCCAAATGACCTCCAAACTCACCCAAATTTTGGTGAGTGGTGCTTGGGGTCATTATAGTACTTTGGTTAAAATTTGATCTCAATTGGATGTGTATTGGACTATAATCATGCAAATCCTAGCCTTGCCCTAAAAGGGTATTTTGGTCAAAAAGTGCACTTTGGTGTTTTGAATGGCCAAATCACCTCACCAGAGGATGAAATTTAGGCCACTGACTTGGTATGGCATTTATCACCTCTCCATGGAATGTGGGGTACAATGGAATTGATTTGCCCTAAGTTCCTAGGCCAAACCCTAAGGAAGGACCTTTGTGCCTTGTGAAGGGCATGAGTCCTAAACACCATGGATGAACTTCAAATTTTGTATGCAAGGTCCTAGGGTATATAAAACATTCTGGTAAAAATCTTAAATAATTTTAAAAAGGGTATGGCCCACAAAACCCTAACCTAGCTTAGGTCATAAAACTTCTAGTACTACTTTAGGTTAGCTAAACTCCTTGAAATATAATAAAATTTGGGTAGTGTGGGAATAAGGATATAATGAGCCTCTGGTAATTTATTTGGAAATTTTTGATCAATATTTGTAGCACTTCATTTGTAACCAATAGGATTGCCCTAATTAATAATTTGACTATTGAGATCTCACTGCCAATTGAAAGGTCATGAAAATTTGGCAGAGGTAGTTACTGAGCATAATGATCATATATGAATTTTAATAGAATTTTTGGATTCATAATTAGGGCATCTCCTTCACAAGTGCATTACTTTGGTTACATGCTAAATAATTCCTACAGAGCTCAATACTTGTTTAACAATTATGAAATTTGATATATAGTGTTCCTAGTTCATCATTATCAAGTGAGAATTTATTTGGAATTTTGTGATGGATAATTAGAATACTTTGTTCATTAATCCTTAAACTTGCAATTTCATGAGAAAATCAAGTATAGCCTTATTATTAACTGATAAATTATGAAACTTGATCTAGAGTATTTATATGCCATCATAACCATCCTTGAATTTTCTCTGAATTTTTGGAGGTATTATTGCTGTAAAATCTTTTAAAATGACTTATTATGAGATATATTTGAAATTGAAATTAAGGGCTTAAACCTTGCTGAAGAATTGGAAGACTTAGGCTTTAGAGTTTATTATTCATTTTGTAATTAACATAAATTTAGTGGATTATTATCTTGTCTGAAATTGGTACTTCATGTTCAAAACTTGGGCTTTTTGGATACTAGAATAAATAAATAAATTATCAGACAAATTAGGAAAATTATGAATTTCTGGATTTATGCTAAATATGTCATTATAGCCCTATAATAATTATCATAGGGGTACTGGATGATTATTTGATGTACCTCCCATTTTACGAGTCATATAGCTTAAGTGCTCTGCATATAGTAAAAACTGCAGAAATCATGTTGGAGTATAACTGGATGCATGTCTTGGGATTAGTGGTAGGCTGGTTTGGATGGATAAAGATAAGTTCATTATTGGTAGTAGGAGGAGTAGAGGGATGGATTGGCTAGAGTTAGGCGGTGCCCGGGATCGACGAAAGATCGTCTTCCCCGAGGTGAGGTAGAGTCAAATCACCCTAGGATTAGCCTATTGCAACACGAGAAGGTAATGGGTAAGGGAATCAACCAATAATAATAAGTACCTTGCGAAAGGGAACGCTGGGCGTAATCCCAACATAGTTCCTAGTGCCCCTTGAGAGCCCTTCACAGGGAATACCGGGGGCAGTCCTGGGTTAACGTAAACTGTATTAACAAGCTGAAAAGAGTAACTTAGTAATTAGGGTTGCATATTTCACGAACACAGATAGCACTGGAAGATAGTTGGAAGCTTCGACTTGGATGGTTAAGAGACGGACGTTTGGGTCCGGGGAGCTTCGGCTCGATTGTTTGAGACGGACATTTTGGTCCGGGGAGCTTCGGCTCAGTTTTTGGATACGTTAAATTTGCATGTGCATAAAAGGAAAGGAAATTAAGGTGGTGGGTCTTCGGTATTGGAGGTTCGATGCACCGATGCCAATACGCTGACTCGGCAAGTGTGGTTAGCACTTCGCCAACAGAAGTCCGGTGCGCCAGCCGGCAAGAGTACGCAGGAGTCCGCTTCGTGCACCAAGCGTTGAGGCGTACGATAGGTCTGACCGGTAGTGCTTTACTGGTTTAGAGGTGGGCGAGGCCCAACCCACCGCTTCCGTCTGCCACTACGGATGTATCCTAGGAGGTTACGGCTCCAGAAAGGGGGAACTAAAGGTCTGTGTGCACAGAGTCGGGTGTGTGTGTTGCACTTGCCTGTTCCATCATACCCACTTGCATGTCATAGCATAATCGATTCATTTAACCCTGACACCTAAAGTATAAGTGGAATGTGACGCTTATACATTAGGACCTGCAAAACGACTCCTTAGTCTATAAGCTTGTGTGGGCAAGTTTATAAATTAAAGGTTAAATTCTTTATATATATATAATGATGTTATTAACCGACACCCCAACGTATAAATTGGTATGGGACTTTTTATACGATGGGAGCCCTGTAAAAGATCCCTTGCTTATACGTTCCGTATAAGATAAGGTTATTTTTCATACTATGCTTTACTGCCACATGTACTATAAAAATTGCTAGTATAGGTCCCCTGCCATCTGATTCTTGTTTACTCTCCACCTTCAAGTCCTCCCCTTTCTTCCTCTCCACTCGGTGCCTAGGGGCCATGGGGGATGGGGTAGAGGATGATAGGACTTAGTCTTTTAAACTAACGGTTTTCGAACCACATCATTTTATGGGACCGTGGAGCCCAGCATGGAGGAGCAGCCCCAGAGGTCGGCACACTTGGAGATCGGCAGTCTAGTTCCGGAGTTCAGACGGCAAGGACTGTGAGTCCTGATCGATACTAGTAGTTATATTAGTTTGCTTCCGCGTTGAGAGATTTGTAGTGAGGACATGATGTACTGGGCATGAGCCCTTGATTTTAGTATTTTGTATATCTGTGGACACTCCCTTCGTGGAGAATATTTACATATATATGTGATTTCTGTGGACTTGCTTTACTATTTTGCTACAGTTGCGATCGATTTGGCCCGCAGGATCGGCGTTTTGTAGTGATGACCTTCCCGGGTGTGAAGGTGTCACCGCAAAGCGACGGTTCTGTGCCTAAGACCCCGGTGTTTTAAAAAAAAGGGGGGGGGCTTACAGCAACGGTGGCAAACCAAAGCAACGGTCAACAATGCTGACCAAATTATAACAATCCTGCCCCCAAATCGGGGCAGCGATGCTCCTTCCCTGCACTTTATTAGCATAACCAAGCAGTATACAAACACTTTGCATCACAGGCGTTAGCACGCACGGCCACACGCCCCGTGCTCTCAGGGTACATTCTCGGTGATCACAGTCTAAGTCTGCCGACTCACCACCGTCCCCTGGACAGCAATCTCTCGTGAGCATTTGGTCTTTCTGGCCGCTGCCTAAGACCCTCCATCTATGCCAATGGTAAGTGCCAAGTAGCTTTAGGTCTCTTTAACCGAACAACATAGAGCGGGTATGGTTCCACCTGACCCGTTGCTCACACCGCAACGTTAATTTAAAAACATATGCGCGGGTCAAACTTTCCCGAGTCCCAAATCGTTTACATACATCACATAACACAGTTATGTTCAAGTTGGCTCCCAGGCCCACATGATGCCAGAACCACGTGTCCGCCCAGTTTTCTGGGTGCACCTTGGAGTTAATCCCCAAGGCTCCCTGTTGCAATCTATCTCATCGAAAACCCGAAAAACAAACATTCGCACGGAGTCTTCTCCGGTCACTTATGCAATGCAACATCACCGATCAAGACCAATTTGTAGAGGTAGGCTTCACACATCATGCCTATATCCGTTCTCGGTTACGGACTCTACATGTATACAACGGGGACTATTCATGTCTACCCGAAGGAACGCCTCAAACTCACCGCAAACTTGCGAGAGCGGGCTTCCATATGCAAAATAAGTAGAGCTTCACATGCTCAAGTAGAGAATCGTTACCCTAGCATTTTTCCTTGGCGCCATGGAATTGTAAGCGGATGAAAAGCATCGCACTCTCCTTGCCTCCGTAAATCCGAAGTCGGTTCGCGATTTGGAGCTCCGAAGCTCTGCCGGTGACCGGATCTATGCTTCTTCTTCCTCCTTTGCTCTCCCCTCTCTCTAGTCTTAGAAAGAGAACCACTCAAGTGAAATGAGGGTTTCAAAGGCCCAATCCTTGGTATATCCCAGTAGGAACAACGCCCAACCGTCGGATCCCAAAATAAGGAAACAAACGGCTACGATCCGTAGCTGAAAAGTAAAACCTGGGCCGAACATGGCCTGCAACACGCCCGTGTCCAGGGCCATGTCCCTCATTCGCCGTCAAAATCGGCGCGTCTCGAAAAACACACGGGCATCTGACAAGCCCGTGTTCGACCTGACACGCCTGTGTCAGCCAGTACATGCCTGTGTTCCAGGGTGTGTTCCCCCATCAACACAGGACCAACACCAATCCGAGACTCACACGGGTCTTGGACACACCCGTGTCCTATTTGACACGCCCGTGTCAAACCCGAACATGCCCTGGGCTCCAGGCTTTGTTCACTGTCTCGACATTTGATGCGTGTAAATCGGCAAGCGCACCGGTCGCACAAGTAATAAAGTTTTTGGGAATAAATCCCCAAGTGTCGGTCTCTTGAGGAATGCAATTAGCGTAGAACGGCAACAGTACCGAGAATATCGTTATGAGAGTTAAAAATAGAACAAAAAGGAAATAGTGGACTAGGGAGATTATGGATGTTTGATCTACTGAACTAGTAAAATCTATGCGGGTCGACGGCACCGCTTCGCAAGGTGAAGTGGGTTTGTCGGCCGCGATGCCGAACTTCAGTTGGGCGAGTGGAAGTGAAGCTAATGGATTGCATCGTTCTTGTGTGGATTGCAATCGGACAAGGCACATGAATGAAGTGGATGTTGGGGGAGCGAGGCGCATTCACAGACAGAACTCACAAGCATAAGAAGAGACTAACATTCCATTAACTAGAAAGTAAACTTGATGTTCAGGGATGGAAATGTTCGTTACACTGCTCAAAACATTCATAACACAAAGGAAGGGGAAGAGGAGTAAACCAAAAGAGAATGAAGATCCACCGCGGGCCGTGGCCGGAGTAGCGAGTTGTCAATCCGCTTCCGGGCTCAGTCCAAGGAGGCTTCCGGTACCAACAATCTGTCACCTCGAAGGCCTTTAAGTCCGTTCTCTAGGTTATCTACTTCACCAACTCTACAGGAAATCTTGGAGTTGAAGTCATCAATGGCCGAGGGCTTCGCCGGAGTGTTGAAAAGCTTCGGAGTAGTTGGAAATGGCTTCCCGACGAAGGTAGAAGTGATGGAGCAGCTGGAGAAGTGAAAAGTCGATTCCCGCGCACTCTCCGATCGCAGCAAATGACAGGCGTTGACCTAAAACGCGGAGCAGGGCCTTATATACGGAGGCAGCAGAAGCAGTGCGCACGATCAGCGCACTGTAGGTCGATGATCGTGCGGCTTTTCCAAATAAACCTGCAACCTGGACAAGAAGCATCAGCAAATAAGCGCACGAGCAGTGGCGCACAACCATTGGTCGTGCGCACTATGGCCAGTGCTCGTGCGATTACCAAGACAGGGTTATGAAAAAGTGGGTGTAATGTGCACGAACAGTGGCGCACGACCAGTGGTCGTGCGCAGTAAGTCCAGTGGTCGTGCGCAGTATTCCTGCATCTTCGGAGTCTCCCGAGCAGTTCCGGAGCACGCACACGACCACTGTACCAGCAGAAGGGGCAGAAAGGCCACCAGAACGTGCACACCACATCCCCGAGATAGGGCTAAGGAATAACAACAAAATGGAAACACAGAAAGCACACAGAAGCGGGCCTACAGTGCACTTAATTGTGAAAAAGGTACATAAGCACAAATAAGCAATAAAGGCTCTCAAGTGTAGTGCTAAGACGATAAAACTAGCACAGATGAGTCCAAAAATCAGTGTAAAATGTGGACTCATCACACCCCAAGACTTAACCATTTGCACGTCCCGAGCAAATCATTACTCCATGGACTCGAAGATAGCTAACTGACTCAGAAATTTCAAAAAGAAGACGAGAAATCAAATATATCATGAGTATAGAAGATATAATAGAAAAACTTTTTAATTATACAACGTAGTTTAAACTATTCGACAGACGTAAATAAATATTGTAATTGCTCAAAATTAGAATTCTGGAGAATCGTGCGATCATGTGCAGGAAGAAAGTAGGCAGGCCACTAAGGTGAGCATTGCCAAAGTTAGGGACTCAAGATCACCTCCAAAGGAATCCACCAATGTCGGGGACCATACGCTTGCACGTTCACACTCTCTCCACGGCGCGGGTTAGACCCAAGCGTGAATGAGTAGGACTTGAAGGAGGAAATGTGGCTTAGGCGACGGCTTGGTGGTCAAAGATAAACATGAAGGCTCTATGCAACCAAAGCGAGCGAAAAAAACCCAAACCAAAACAGCCACTTAGAAAAGAATGGGGCACACGCCCCCAGACTTAGCTTGAAATCCGGGTGTGAACACGGCTGAACCCGACCAAATTCAAAAAAGAGGATGGGGATCGAAATCTCAAAGCAATTCTTTCATATATATATTTGTTTTTTCTATTGCGCGAATCAGCTTTTTATTTTCGTAACTGTTGTTTTCTTTTCTGCACTAGCAATCCCCAAACGAAGCAATCCAAACGGGAATAAAATAACCACCCCCAAAAACAATGTCCACTAATCACAACCTCGGCAAAACAGTAAATACAAATCAGCTCAAGCATTTGATTGCGAAGGTGGGTTTAGCATCAGGCCTTGGTGAAAGTGAGTGGAGCTGGATCAAAGGAAGGGTAGGCACAAATTTGGCATGATATGGTTAACAGGTAGGAATGGCTAAACAAGGCTCAAACTAGCCAAAAAGAAGGCCTACGTCATGCTCACGCTTAACTAACCGTGAACCAATGCTTCGAGAGTAGCTTAGGGCAAGTTCTTAGCCACCGAGAAAGATGATCCTTCCCCCCGACTCGAGCAATACGAGTCTAGTGGCGGCTACACACATTCCTACACTATCGTTCGATTATCCCAGATTCAGATTTTGAGCAGTACAAACAATATTTACGTGAGCAGAAAAGAATAAATCTACGAGCATAAAGAAAAATTAGTTCTATCCTAACTCTACACAAACCATGAGTTTTCGATTAGGAGCACTGCATGAGTTTCCAACTACTCAATCCTGAAATCCTAAGCCAGTACCACTATTTTAAAGTTTACACAAAAGCAATGAATTTAACTCGGGTTGTGCGCGTGGGTAAGAGCGTACTCGTGTGGGTGATTCAGTGTGTGCAACCAAAAAGCAAGAAATAAGTAAATAAGAAACTGGAATGCAATAAAAAGTGCGGTGTAGTGACCACAGGCATACTCCCCCCCCAGACTTAAAGTTGACAACGAGTAAAAATAAGCATTCCAAATAGGAAAAATAGCTAGGGTAGGAAGTACCTATGCTCAAAATTGAGCATACCAGTCGGGCAATGAGATGTCCAAGTGCGGCCAAGTTGCCGCGCCTCAAATATTCCTGCACCTGCGATTAAAGGATGCAAGCCAAACAAAATCTGGACACATATATATATATATGAAGAATTAAACATAACTCAAAACACAGCATAGGACCGAACGGTCCAACTTGGGTTGTCTCCCGAAAGCCCTTTTGTTTACCGTCCTTAAGGTGGACCAAATACCTGTATTAGCAGTTCAAATAGAGAGTTATTGGCAGTATCAAAAGGAAACAAAATTAAAAATAGAGCAACCAGCATTCAACAAGTAGCAAGAAAGAGGATAGAGGATGGAACAATCAGCTATACGCAGATTTATGGTAAGTCTCTCCGGTGGGATGCGAGAGAACATCAGAGTGTCTGTTTGCATTCGGGGTAGGCATTGTCCTATTACTGCGAGTGCACTCTTTCGCGCGCCGGAAGGCAGTGTAGCGCTCTTCGCGTAAACGCTTGGCCTCTTTCAGTTTCTCCACCGTGGGAGACTTCCAATGAAGGTAGGCTGTGGGGTTTCCTTGTGTCGTGGTTGGTGGCAGCCTATCCGGCACCGTGACGGCAACCGGATCTGCCCAAGTTACAGATCGTTTAACAGAATTATACAAATTATTGTCCAGGGATTTCTCCCGAATAAAACTTAGTTCGCCATGCTCAACAACAGAGTTGGCTGGCAATAGAAAGGCAGTCGTGGCTTTGGTGCAATTGATCCCTTCGTGGACCAGTAGCTCCTGCTTCTCATCGACTTCCGGAGGAAGTCCGTTCTTTGGCGTCTCCTCCAGATGTGCTTCCAATGCGGGGAGACCTGAATCCAGCTTGACATCTGTGACACTCAGAGAAATGTTATTTGGGATGGAAGAAAAATGTATGGATGTTTTATCGAGGGTGGACTCTTCGTTTGGCCAAGTGACACGGCCTTTGGAAAAGTCGAGGGATACGCCACTGGCTGTTAGGAATGGGACTCCTAATATAGGAATGGAGTTATTGTCCTGTGGTCCCAAAACCTGAAAGTCAGTGGTGATACTGGTGCCGTTAACGTCGATTTCAACGTCCCGCACACCGCGTTCCGTGTCAACCAGATTGCCATTAGCTAAGATAAGCGATTTCTGATTTTCAATGTCAACTTGTAACTGCATCTTTGCAGCATATTGCAAAGTGAGTATGTTGCTGGACGCCCCGGAATCGCATAATGCTGGAGTGTCGATGTTATTGATTTTACAATTAATGACAAGTTCGTTGCGGTTTCCCGAAGTGTCCTCCCCAAGGCGCTTTCCCTGTTCATGGGGGTTCTTTTCAGTGTTGCTCGGTAAGGTGCCTTGGTTGGCTCGGAAACCACTTGAGCCAATTGGCCCAATTGTGCCTCCAGTTTGCGCATCGAGGTTGCCTGATTTGTCATGTTGGTCTAGGAAATCTCAACAAACTTCTGGAACATCACTTCCAAAGAATTTTTCTTAACGATGGGGGGCCCTTGGGAATAATTCGGTTGGCTACCGGAAGCATACGCATCGTTTTGATGCTGCCCCGGTTGCCATCTTTGGCCAGATGTGTTAGGATTCCAAGAAAAGTTGGGGTGATTTCTCACCCCCGGGTTGTAAGTATTCCCGTAAGGCACTCCCCTATTTTGATTGGCAATAAAATTAACGGATTCATTCAAAAACAAAGATTCGTCTTGTACCTCAACTCCTAAGCATTCGAAGCTGTGATGATCGGTGCTTCCGCACCCTTGACATGAGATTGCCATCACTGGGGCGGCAGGAGCAGGCTTGGGGATATCCAAGGAAAACACTCCACTGGTGCTTCGTGGGATGTTTCTTCCAGCGGTCCAGTACGCACTGTGGGTTGCGGTGTCTTGTAAGACTTTCAGAGCATCATCTGGAGCAAGGTTCATGATGGTTCCTCCGGAGGCAGCATCGATCATGGCTCGGTGGTGGGGATCTATAGCAAAGTAGAAACTTTCGACGAGATTCCACGTTTGGAATCCATGATTAGGGCACTTCCTCAGCAGCTCATTAAAACGCTCCCAAACTTCGACTAAACTTTCTTGATCGGCTTGCCGGAAGTTGGCTATTGCGCGCCTCATGCTCACGATCCGATCCACCGGATGGAACTTAGCTAGAAATTTGGTAGTCAAAGCCTCCCAGGTGGGGGCTGTTCCAGGTGGAAGGGAGTGAAGCCATGTCTTGGCTTTGTCCCTTAATGAAAAATGGAAGAGGCGGAGCTTGACTGTTTCATCTGCGATTCCAGCGTAGCGGAACGTGGCGCAGATTTCAGAGAATTCTATAAGGTGAAGATGGGCGTCTTCAGTGGCCATTCCGGAGAACTGAGCGTTGTTCCGAATAATATTCAGAATAGCTGGTTTAATCTCGAACTGAGGATTGGTGATAGCAGGTCCAAAATCGGGGTATATACTCCTGACAGTGGGTGTAGTATAATCCCTCATGGTGCGGACCTGGGGAGGATTCACTTCATTTTCGTCGTCATTTCTGTCGACATGAGGTATCCCTCCAACTCGGTTGCCTGCATCAATATTCAGCTGGTCTCCCATTGGGGCAAAAATGATGGCTGCGGCGCGTCTTCGTGCTAAGAGAGTACGTTCGATCTCTGGGTCGTAGGTGACAAAATCTCTTGTAGCTCGGCCTTGCATTCACTGTGGCAAACACTACACAATAGAAGGAAACAACAGTCAAAACAAAACAATACTAACTCTTATAACAATATTGGAAGTCATCCGAAGTCGCTCTACAGTTGCATTCACCGGCAACGACGCCAAAAACTTGATGCGTTTAAATCGGCAAGCGCACCGGTCGCACAAGTAATCAAGTTTTTGGGAATAAATCCCCAAGTGTCGGTCTCTTGAGGAATGCAATTAGCGTAGAACGGCAACAGTACCGAGAATATCATTATGAGAGTTAAAATAGAACAAAAAGGAAATAGCGGACTTGGGAGATTGTGGATGTTTGATCTACTGAACTAGTAAAAGTTATGCGGGTCGACGGCACCGCTTCGCAAGGTGAAGTGGGTTTGTCGGCCGCGATGTCGAACTTCAGTTGGGCGAGTGGAAGTGAAGCTAATGGATTGCAGCGTTCTTGTGTGGATTGCAATCGGACAAGGCACGGGAATGAAGTGGATGTGGGGGGGAGCGAGGCGCATTCACAGACAGAACTCACAAGCATAAGAAGAGACTAACATTCCATTAACTAGAAAGTAAACTTGATGCTCAGGGATGGAAATGTTTGTTACACTGCTCAAAACATTCATAACACAAAGGAAGGGGAAGAGGAGTAAACCAAAAGAGAATGAAGATCCACCGCGGGTCGTGGCCGGAGTAGCAAGTTGTCAATCCGCTTCCGGGCTCAGTCCAAGGAGGCTTCCGATACCGACGATCTGTCACCTCGAAGGCCTTTAAGTCCGTTCTCTAGGTTATCTACTTCACCAACTCTGCAGGAAAGCTTGGAGTTGAAGTCATCAATGGCCGAGGGCTTCGCCGGAGTGTTGAAAAGCTTCGGAGTAGTTGGAAATGGCTTCCCGACGAAGGTGGAAGTGATGGAGCAGCTGGAGAAGTGAAAAGGCGATTCCCGCGCACTCTCCGATCGCAGCAAATGACAGGCGTTGACCTAAAAGGCGGAGCAGGGCCTTATATATGAAGGCAGCAGAAGAAGTGCGCACGATCAGTGGCGCACGACCAGTGGTCGTGCGCCCTGTAGGTCGATGATCGTGCGGCTTTTCCAAATAAACCTGCAACCTGGACAAGAAGCATACGCAAATAAGCGCACGAGCAGTGGCGCACGACCAGTGGTCGTGCGCACTATGGCCAGTGCTCGTGCGATTACCAAGACAGGGTTATGAAAAAGGGAGTGTAATGCGCACGAACAGTGGCGCACGACCAGTGGTCGTGTGCAGTAAGTCCAGTGGTCGTGCACAGTATTCCTGCATCGTCGGAGTCTCCCGAGCAGTTCCGGAGCACGCACACGACCACTGTACCAGCAGAAGGGGCAGAAAGGCCACTAGAATGTGCACACCACATCCCCGAGATAGGGCTAAGGAATAACAACAAAATGGAAACACAGAACGCACACAGAAGCGGGCCTACAGTGCACTTAATCGTGAAAAAGGTACATAAGCACAAATAAGCAGTAAAGGATCTCAAGTGTAGTGCTAAGATGATTAACCTAGCCTAGATGAGTCCAAAAATCAGTGTAAAATGTGGACTCATCAACATTTAATTGAGCGCAGTTCGTCGACCACCTGACACTGCTTTGTACACGGCCGTGTCCTAGGCCGTTTTCCCTGTCTTGATACCTCGTCGAGCGAAAATGTCGACTTCCCGGGCCGATTGTCGACACGAGCTCGACACGCCCTGATACACGCCCGTGTCTCAGGCCGTGTTCGCTGCTCGACAATCGTCGACTCCAAAATTCATCGACCTCACGGCCAAATCATTGACTCGAGCCAGACACTCCCTGGGACACGCCCGTGTCCCAGGCCGTGTGCCCCATGCCAAATTCCAAATTTGGCCCAAAATGCCTCCCGTCGCCCTTTTGAGTTTCGGGGCGTTAAATGAGCTAAACTACCCAGTTCATGACTTAGAGATAGGAGCGGTCATATTTGCGCTGAAAGTCTGGCGACACTATCTGTATGGTGTCCACTGCGACATTTACTCCCATCACAAGAACTTGAGGTATGTGGACACGCAGAAGGAGCTGAATATCAGGCAGAGGCGATGGGTGGAGTTTCTAGCAGATTACTAGTATGAGATGCACTACCACCCAGGGAAGGCAAATGTGGTGGCAGATACGCTGAGCCGGAAGGCCACAGACTCTGGAGCAGGAATGCAGTTGATGGCCTTGGAGTTGGTCCAGATGTTCGAAAAGATGCTGATATCCTTTATGTCTGAGGATCACCCTTAGCTGTACCGAGAGTACATAGCATCACTGATTGCCACATATGACATTCGAGACCGAGTCAGAGATGGGCAGAGGCAGGATACCCAGCTTGAGCCGATATTCCGGGCCTTAGAAGCAGGCACTGCTGGAGATTACTCACTAAGGGATGGGCTAGTGAGTTTCAGGGGACGAATTTACATACCAGAGGGAGGCCAAGTCCGAGAGGATATCATGACGGAGGCTCATTGCAGTCGGTATTCAGTACATTCGGGTGTTATGAAGATGACTACGGACCTGAAAAAGACCATGTACTGGCCAGGCATGAAGAAGTGTATCACATACTTCGTGACCCACTGCGAGGCATGCCAGTTGGTGAAGGCAGAGTGCAGGAACCCCGCAGGACTATTGCAGCCACTCTTAGTGTCGGAGTGGAAGTTTGACGATGTTGCGATGGACTTCATACATGGGCTTCCCAGATCGCGGACGGGAAACGATTCGATCTGGGTGATCATCGACCGGCTGACAAAGGTAGCCAGATTTATTCCGATCATGAAGGATGACTCGGTTGGTGTGCTGGTTCGGAAGTTCATGGAACATTTCGTCCATTATCATGGCGTACCCAGGTCGATTGTATCGGATCGAGATGGACGGTTCACGTCCAGGAAGTGGACATTAGTGCAGACATACTTGGGCACCTGACTGACATTCAGTACAACATTTCATCCCCAGACTGATGGACAGACGGAACGCACCAATCGGACCTTGGAAGATCTGCTGCGACTTTGCATACTGGATCGCGGTGAGCCCTAGGAGAAGCTGTTGTCACTGATCGAGTTCTCATATAATAACAGCTACCAGTCCAGCATGAGGATGGCTCCTTATGAGGCCCCATACGGATGGAGATGTAGGACTCCGCTGTCTTGGATACAAGACGAGGATCCGAAGGCTTTGGGTTCAGAGTTTGTTGAAGACACTGAGGCTCAGGTAAGATTGATGCGGGATAGGATGCTAGAGGCACAGAGTCGACAAGCTAAGTATTATGACGCTCGGCATCGTCAGGTGGAGTTCCAGGTGGGTACCAGGTGTTCTTGAAAATCCGACCAATGCATGAGGTTTTACGGGTGCGCGGTCGGAATAAGAAGCTCAACCCAAGATATATGGCCTTATAGGATCCGAGAGCGGATCGGTCCCTTGGCATACAGGTTGGAGCTGCCACCGGAGCTGGCAAGCCTGCATGACGTATTCCATGTATCCTCACTCAGGAGGGCTCTATGATGCTGGTTAAAACTCCAAAAATTATTACGAGCTCGCGGCGCCCCGGGAGGTTTAATTTAAGAAAAGCGGTGATTGCTTTTTTCAGCAACTTAGTTTTTCCTATTTTTTTGTACGTGTGCGTGCGTCTATGAGTTATTTTAAATTACTTTCATTTAATTCTGTAGAGTGTGTGCGTGTGTTGCATTTATTTTCGCCTACTCGTTAAGAGTTAAATGGCGCGCTTTAATTTTCTCCTACTCATTTGAGTGGGACTTGTGTGCGTGTGTTTTACTTTCTGTAGAGTGAGTGAGTGTTAGCATTTATTTCCGCCTACTCACTATGAGTTAAATGACAGGATTTTATTTATGCCTACTCACTTGAGTTAAATGACAGGTCTTTATTGTGCTGTAATAATTTAAGTAGTACTTGTAGTAGCATTTATTTACCGCCTACTCATTTGATTTAAATGGCAGGTCTGTGCGTGTGTTTAATTTTCAGTAGAGTGTGTGTGTGGATGCATTTATTTTCTCCTACTCGTTTCAGTAGGACTCGCTTTATTTTGTCCCGTCCACTCATTTGAGCCGGGACTTGAAATTTTACTGCTTTCATTTCAGTCCTACTCGTTTGAGTAGGACTTGCACTTTACTGTTTTCTTTACTGCTTTCTTTTATTGATTTCACTTACCGCTTTATTTATTGCTTTCAATCACTGCCATCCCCATTCCAATGAGTGCCTAACCATTCTGAGCCCTCAATATCGAAGATCATTGGGACAAATAAAATAACTTTATATAATTAAATGTCCTGTTTTCCCAATTAATTAAAATTAACTTAGGGTTTGTCTAGGGTTTACGACGCGTAGGACCACATAATCGATCTGTGGGCCCTATTTTCGCAGTCCATATGCTAGCTAGCCGAGAGGCCGTGCGTATGGACCGATCACCTCTTGGTAAATGGAGTTCTTCACTAACCCTCGAGAGAGGAGGCGCGCCAACTCTACCGGATTGGGTTTCCCACCCAATAGCGGGGTTCTTAGCGTAATGCTGGCATTAAGAGGAATTCTTCGTCGGACGAGAGACCGGTCGAATAGTCTCAATGTTCAGGGGAGCGATATTCCTAGAGATAGGTGAGCTCATTTTAGTGGAACCTCCACGCCCAAGTCTCCGCCTTAATTAATTTGAAACTTAGGATCTCTTTTTATTAAAAGTTTATTTTAGTTCAAAATTTATTCGGTGTCATCGAGCTAAGCTCTTCATCAGCTCCACCTTTTTTACTTGCTTTTATTTTTATTGCCTTTTTTATTATATATAAAAAATTACCCGACAAGTAAATATCGGTAAAATAATAGTCCACTCCATGGAAGAGTAGAAATAATCAAACCGAACTCGAGAACAATACGACCTCGATATTCCACACCGGAATATCCTATACTACACACGATAGGTGCACTTGCCTCCTTTCGTTAAAAATTATTACGAGCTCACGGCAGCCCGGGCGATTTTATTTAAGAAAAGCAGTGATTGGTTTTTATTTAGAAAACGGGTCGCGCGGATTTATAATTTGGATATAAAACAGTGAAATCGAGTTTTAACGAAAGGAGGCGAGTACACCTATCGTGTGTACTACATGATATTCTGGTGTGCAATATCGAGGTCGTATTGTTCTCGGATTCGTTTCGATTATTTCTACTATTCCCTAGAGGTGAATATTATTTTACCGATATTTACTTGTCGGGTAATTTTTTATATATAATAAAAAAGGCAATAAAAATAAAAGCAAGTAAAAAAGGTGGAGCCGATGAAGAGCTTAGCTCGATGGCACCGAATAAATCTTGAACTAAAATAAACTTTTAATAAAAAGAGATCCTAAGTTTCAAATTAATTAAGGCAGAGTTTTGGCCGTGGAGGTTCCACTAAAATGAGCTCACCTATCTCTCGTCTGACGAAGGATTCCTCTTAATGCCCGCATTACGCTAAGAACCTCGCTATTGGGTGGGGAACCCAATCCGGTAGAGTTCGCGGGCCTCCTCTCTCGAGAGTTAGTGCGGAACTCCATTTACCAAGGGGTGATCAGTCCATACGCATGACCTCTCGGCTAGCTAGCGTATGGACTACGGAAATAGGGCCCACACATCGAATATGTGGTCCTACGCATCGTAAACCCTAGGAAAACCTTAAGTTAATAATAATTAATTGGAAAAATAGGACCTTTAATTATTTAAAGTTATTTTATTTGTCCCAATGCTCTTCGATACTTAGGGCTAAGAACGGTTAGGCACTCATCGGAATGGGGACGACAACGATTCAAAGCAATAAATAAAGCAGTAAATGAAAGCGATAAAAGAAAGCAGTAAAGTGTAAGTCCTACTCAAACGAGTAGGACTGAAATGAAAGCAAGAAAATTGCAAGTCCCGGCTCAAATGAGTGGGCGGGACAAAATAAAGCGAGTCCTACTCAAACGAGTAGGAGAAAATAAATTCATTCACGCACGCACTCTACTAAAAATTAGACACACACACAAACCTGTCATTTAACTCAAATGAGTAGGCGATAAATAAATGCTACTACAAGTACTACTTAAATTATTACAGCATAATAAAGACATACCATTTAACTCAAGTGAGTAGGCGGTAAATAAAATCCTGCCATTTAACTCATAGTGAGTAGTCGGAAATAAATGCTAACACTCACTCACTCTACAGAAAGTAAAACACACGCACACAAGTCCTACTCAAATGAGTAGAAGAAAATTAAAGCACGTCATTTAACTCTTAACGAGTAGGAGAAAATAAATGCAACACACGCACACACTCTACAGAATTGAAAGAAAGTAATTTAAACTTACTCATACACGCACGCACACGTACAAAAAAATAGGAAAAACTAAGTTGTTGAACAATTAAAACAACTAAATTTCTACCACTAGAATGCTGTAAAAATGCATATAAAGTGAAAATAAAATTTAAAGGAGCAAAAATGTTTGCAAATAAACGCAGAGTGCAAGTGCTCGAAAAATTAAAATGAATACATTTCTACCGCTAGAATGCAGTAGAAATGAATAAAATGAAGAAATAAAATTTAAACAGGAGAAAAGTTTTTGAAAATAAAAGCAAAAATGAAGTGTTTGAAAATTTAAAACGATTACATATACATTCCTATAACTCCGTAAAAGTTGTTAAAAAGTTAAAATAAAGTGAAAATAATGAAAAGTTTTACATGCTAAACAAGAAAACCTAAGTTAGAAAAAATGAAAATCACTTTGAAATCTCTTTTACAGGTTTATAGGAATGCAAAAGAAAGCTATAAAATCTTGATTTAGACAAAACTAAGTGAAAATAACTAAGTATAAAAGCATGAAAATTAATCTCACACACACACACATTTTAAAAGAACAAAAAAAGTTAAAACAAAATAAAATAAATAAGATGGCATAAGAGTGGGCACATAGATGAAGTCCAAAGCCATGTAATGGGAAAAACTACATTTGCATTAATAATAAAAGGAGATTACAAAGTGAGAATAAAAGTGAGAGAGGGAGAAAATTCCATTACATAACATTTGGAATCATCTAAGCAGTCGGACCCTTAAGCAAAATGGTTCAGGAAAAAAAGGGAACTGGAATGCATACAGAAGCTAGAAATTTATAGACAAAGTTTTTTGACGAACACGCCCTCTGACACGGGCGTGTCAGGGGGCGTGTTGACACTGTACATATGGCGGCCGTGAATTGACTGGAGATTTTGACTTTGTGGTTGAAAACGCGACGGTCACGCCCCCGGTCACGGGCGTGACAGTGGTCGTGTCGGCTTTATTTATCATCAGAATTCGGCGATTTGACGGTGTTGTTTACTTCAGGAGGTCCACGTGGCAGTCACGCCCCTCGTTACGGGCATGACTATGGGCATGTCGGGGAGGTTGAACTGGGCGTCTTTGCATCGAAATTTGCCAGCGGCGGTTTGTCGGGCCAGGTGGAGAAGTACACGTCCGTGTGGCATCTTGACACGGGCGTGTTGGTTGAGTCGACGATCGTCGAGTTAAGAATGTCGAGAGATGGTCACGGGCTTCGGCACGGGGCATGTCAGGCTGACACGGGCATGTTGCTCTATTGGCTGGACGAATGTCGAGCAGAAAGTCGTCGAGCTGGAGCCGTGATCGTCGATCGGGAATGACACCGGCGTGTCGAATAATTGGGCACGGGTATGTCCCTGTCGGCTCGACGAACGTCGAGCACAAAACGTCGAGCTGGCTGCCACGGGCCTAGAACACGGGGCGTGTCCTTGGACACGGGCGTGTGTCCAGGCGTATCACATGATTTTTCTTCAAATTCGCGGATTTCACGGGAAATTGACGTATCACGCCCGGGTCATAGATATGACCCATACTACACGGGCATGTACATGCAATTTTTTTACATTTTTCCTGAAAATTTCAGGAATCAAAATAAAGTTAAGTTAGAATATGTTTTTCCAAAAGAGAAACATTTTATTGGAAAAAAATAAGTAAAAATAACAAAAATAAATGAAAATGACTTAATTAATGTACATAAAAATTCGTATATTTACAACTCATCAAATACCCCCAAACGTAAGCTTTTGCTATTCCAGAGAAAAAGTTGGAGATGAACTTATAATGAATTAAGGAAATCCTAAGTTTAGCTACCGCTTGAATTAATCGAAAGAAAGATCTAAATAAATATCTGGGGTTTAGAGTTAAATCGTAAATTATACCAAAAATTTAAATAAAGTAAGAGTTTCAGCTAAAAACTTCTGATATGATCGAATAGATAGCAAAAACTTTTATTTGTTAGACTAACAAAAATAGATTGGATTATGAAAACTTAAGCTTGTAAGACTTACATGAAATAATTTAATTTACAAATTATGCACTCAAAAAGATTTTAAAATTAAATCTAGGATTATTTGATATTGGTGGAGTGGGATATCGTGGTATATGAAGAAGGCTTTGAATTAGAGGCGAGGGTATATTTTTTCACTCGAACCTCCATTTTTTTCTTTTTGGATTTTAGGAAAATGAAATCTTATTTTCCTAATATGTTTTTTTTTCAACTTCATAAAATTAACCCAATGTATATGTGTAGGAGTAATGAATTTTATCTTCTTACTCCATAACATATAATCTTTTCAAATATTGGATGCCTATGTTTATGGAACGAAATCTTATTCCCATTGACATAGGATCTTTTAAGGATCAAAATCATGTCAAGTATAACATGAAAAAAAATGGAAAGGGTTGTGTTCAAAAATAAAACTAGGTTTAATAAAAAGGTTTTGAGAGCAACCTTTATAAATTAAACGTTCCTAAAATTCGAAAAAAAAGCTTAGAGTAACATAACTTGAAATCTAAGATTGTTATTTTCTAACAAAAGAAATGTGCAACTATTTAGATAAGTAGAAGTAATTCTGAAAACAAGTCTCTATCTAAATAAAAAAACATACAAAATTTTTTTAAAAACTTAACCTCATATATTTAAATCTATCGATCTCTAATTAATAAATGAATAGTAAGCAAAGAATAAGTAAAATTCGCCTATAAATTAACACGCAACTAAATTTTTGGAGAGGGAAAAGGGTTTAGAATGAGATAATTGAATTATTCATTACATAATTAACAATACTTTGTTTTTTGGAATTTTTTAGAGTTTTTATCATTTTTTTTGTTTTTTATTTTTTTGATTTATTATCTTTTGTTTGATTTTTAGAGTTATTCCTTTTTTTAGGATTTTTGTTTTTTTCGAAAATTTTTTACAAAAAAGGACAAGGTAAAAACTCGAAGACGGCCCGCGAACAGACTCTTATTTGGGTGGTTGGTTCGATGAGTCGAACAACGCGGGCTTGCTAAAAAACGAGCTGTTACAAATAAGAAGAGTGGGGGAGGAAAGATTATATATTTATACAAAAATAATTACAAAGTAAAAGAATTTTTTTTTTAATTTTTTTTTTGAAATTTTTTTTGAACGTTTTGTTTTATAATTTTTTTTTAAATTTTGTGGTTTTATGAATTTTTTTGAAGTGTTTAGATTATTATAAAAAAACAATGAAAAATTCTTTGAAGTTTTTTTTCGCTTTTTTGTTTTTTTTGTATTTTTTGCTAAGTACAGAATTTAAAAAAATATAGAATAAGAAAACACCCCCATACTTAAACCCATCATTATCCCCAATGTTGCAATCCAAGTATGCGGAATAAGAATATACAAAAAGGAAATATGTATAAAAAGAAATATGGAGGGTAGAAGCTACACGAAGACGAAGTTTGGGGAGGCCCATGTGAAACCCTGCAGTATGTAGAACAAAAATATAACAAAAAACACAAACAAAATATAAATTCGGCCTAAAGTGTGCGGGTGGTAGGGAGCAAGTGTGTGTGACTCAAAGCTAACGTCTTAGCTGATGAGCGCTATAAAAATGCGGACCCCTAGTGTGCACAAAAGTGTAAAGCGCACCGAAATGAAAACAAAATGGATATATACAAAAAAAAGAAAATTTTTATTTATTTGCAATGTTTTTGTTGTTTGGAAAAACTTTTTTTTTTTGGTTTTTAGTTTTTTTTTGCGCTTTTAGGTAGTTTTTGTTTTTTTAAGTTTTATAGATTTTTTTAGATTTTTTTAGTTTTGAGTTTTAAGGTTTTTTTTGTTTTTGTTTTTTTTGGTTGGTTTTATGAATTTAATTTTTAGGATTTTTAGGATTTTTAAGTTTTTAGATTTTTTTTAGTTTTGATTGTTTTTTTTAGTTTTTTAGTTTTTTAGATTTTTGGATTTTTTAGTTTTTAAGTTTTTTAGATTTTTAGATTTTTTAGTTTTTAAGTTTTTTTAGATTTTTGGATTTTTTTAGTTGTTAAGTTTTTTATTTTGAGTTAGTTAGTTAGTTAGTTTTTGTTAATAGAAAAAGACGTCATTTTATTTATATAATTTTATAGATAATTATAACATAATTTTTTTTAAGTTTTTGGTTTTTTTTGAAGTAGTTTTTTTATATTGTTTTAAGTTTTTATTAATAATACTTATTATTAATTTAATTTTTGTTGGCCATTTTTTTTTAAATATATAATATGTAATATTAATAGGTCTTCAGAGTTTAAAATAATGACTCGAAATTTTCCCGGCAACGGCGCCAAAAACTTGATGCGGGTTAAAACTCCAAAAATTATTACGAGCTCGCGGCGCCCCGGGCGGTTTTGTTTAAGAAAAGCGGAGATTGGTTTTTATTTAGAAAACGGGTCGCGTAGATTTATTATTTGGATATAAAATAGTGAAATCAAGTCTTAACGAAAGGAGGCAAGTACACATATCGTATGTAGTACATGATATTCCGGTGTGGAATATCGAGGTCGTATTGTTCTCGAGTTCGGTTTGATTATTTCTACTTTTCCCTGAAGGGGACTATTATTTTATCGATATTTAATTGTCGGGTAATTTTTTATATATAATAAAAAAGACAATAAAAATAAAAGCAAGTAAAAAGGTGGAGCCGATGAAGAGCTTAACTCGATGGCACCAAGTAAATTTTGAACTAAAATAAACTTTTAATAAAAAGAGATTCTAAGTTTCAAATTAATTAAGGCGGAGACATGGCTTTGGAGGTTCCATTAAAATGAGCTCACCTATCTCTAGGAATATCACTCACCTGAACATTAAGACAATTTGACCGGGCTCTCGTCCGACGAAGGATTCCTCTAAAGGCATGCATTATGCTAAGAACCCTACTATTGGGTGGGAAACCCAATCCGGTAGAGTTGGCACGCCTCCTCTCTCGAGGGTTAGTGTGGAACTCCATTTACCAAGGGGTGATCGGTTCATATGCACGACCTCTCAGCTGGCTAGCGTATGGACTACGGAAATAGAGCCCACACATCGATTATGTGGTCCTACGGGTCGTAAACCCTAGGCAAACCTTAAGTTAATTTTAATTAATTGGAAAAACATGACCGTTAATTATTTAAAGTTATTTTATTTGTCTCAATTCTTTTCGATACTGAGGGATAAGAACGGTTAGCCACTCATCGGAATGGGGATGGCTGCGATTGAAAGCAATAAATAAAGCAGTAAATGAAAGCGATAAAAGAAAGCAGTAAAGGAAAGTAGTAAAATGCAAGTACTACTCGAATGAGTAGGACTGAAATGAAAGCAGGAAAATTGCAAGTCCTGGCTCAAATGAGTGGGCGAGACAAAATAAAGCGAGTCCTACTCAAATGAGTAGGAGAAAATAAATGCATCCACGCACACACTCTACTGAAAATTAAACACCCACACAGACCTGCCATTTAACTGAAATGAGTAGGCGGTAAATAAATGCTACTACAAGTACTACTTAAATTATTACAACAAAATAAAGACCTGCCATTTAACTGAAGTGAGTACGCTGTAAATAAAATCCTGCCATTTAACTCCTAGCGAGTAGGCAGAAATAAATGCTAACACTCACTCACTCCTGAGAAAGTAAAACACACGCACACAAGTCCTACTCAAATGAGTAGGAGAAAATTAAAACACGTCATTTAAATCTTAACGAGTAGCCGAAAATAAATGCAACACACACAAACACTCTACAGAATTGAAAGAAAGTAATTTAAACTAACTCCTACACGCACGCACATGTACAAAAAATTAGGAAAAACTAAGTTGCTGAAAAATTAAAACAACTACATTTCTACCGCTAGAATGCGGTATAAATGCATAAAAAGGAAAATAAAATTTAAAGGAGAAAAAAAGTTTGCAAATAAATGCAAATTGCAAGTGCTCGAAAAATTGAAATGAATACATTTCTACCGCTAGAATGCAGTGGAAATGAATAAAATGAAGAAATAAAATTTAAACAGCCAAAAAGTTTTTGAAAATAAAAGCAAAAATGAAGTGTTTGAAAAATTAAAACGATTATATATACATTTCTATAACTCCGTAAAAGTTGTTAAAAAGTTAAAATAAAGTGAAAATAACGAAAAGTTTTACATCCTAAACAAGAAAACCTAAGTTAGAAAAAATGAAAATCACTTTGAAATCTCTTTTACAGGTTTATAGGAATGCAACAGAAAGCTATAAAATCCTGATTTAGACAAAATTAAGGGAAAATAACTAAGTATAAAAGCATGAAAATTAATCTCATACACGCATGCACACATTTTAAAAGAACAAAAACAAAGTTAAAACAAAATAAAAGAAATAAGATTGCATAAGAGTGGGCACATATATGAAGTCCAAAGCCATATAATGGGAAAAAAACTACATTTGCATTAATAATAAAAGGAGATTACAAAGTGAGAATAAAAGAGAGAGAGGGAGAAAATTCCATTACATAACATTTGGAATCATCTAAGCAGCCGACCCCTTAAGCAAAATGGTTCTGGAAAAAAAAGGGAACATGAATACATACAGAAGCTGGAAATTTATAGACAAAATTTTTTGAAGAACACGCCCTCTGACACGGGCGTGTCAGGGGGCTTGTCGACACTGTACATATGGCGGCTGTGAATTGACTGTAGATTTTGACTTTGCGGCTGAAAATGGGGCGGTCACGCCCCCGGTCACGGGCGTAATAGTGGGCGTGTCGGCTTTATTTATCATTAGACTTCGGCGATTTGACGGCGTTGTTGACTTTGGGAGGTCCACGTGACAGTCACGCCCCTCATCACGGGCATGACTATGGGCGTGTCGGTAAGGTTTAACTGGGCGTCATTTGCATCGAAAGTCGCCGGCGGCGGTTTTCGGGCCAAGTGGAGAAGTACACACCCGTGTGGCATCCTGACACGGGTGTGTTGGTTGAGTCGACGATCGTCGAGTGAAGAATGTCGAGAGATGGTCACGGGCTTCGGTACGGGGCATGTCAGGCTAACACGGGCGTGTCGCTCTGTTGGCTTGACGAAGGTCGAGCGGAAAATCGTCGAGCTGGAGCCGTGATCGTCGATCGGGAATGACACGGGCGTGTCGAATAATTGGACACAGGAGTGTCCATGTCGGCTCGACGAACGTCGAGAGTAAAACATCGAGCTGGCTGGCACGGCCTAGAATACAGGGCGTGTCCTTGGACACGGGCATGTGTCCAGGCGTGTCACATGATTTTTCTTCAAATTCGCTGATTTTACGGGAAATTGACGTATCACGCCCGGGTCACGGGCGTGACCCATAGTACATGGGCGTGTACATGCAAATTTTTGACATTTTTCCGGAAAATTTCAGGAATCAAAATAAAGTTAAGTTAGAATATTTTTTCCAAAAGAGAAACATTTTATTGGACAAAATTAAGTAAAAAATAACAAAAATAAATGAAAATGACTTAAATAATGTACATAAAAATGTGTATATTTTCAATTCATCACTCTACTACGCCCGGAGCAGCACATTACGGCCACGGATGGGCCAGTATCCTCTGATCGATCAGTTCACGTGGAACCGGTCCGGATTGACGACAGGGGTATACGAGTCTTGAGCCGCAAGAAGGTTCCATTAGCCAAGGTCCTGTGGAGGAATCACGGGCGAGAGGAGCACACCTGGGAGGCCCAGGACTTGATGTAACAAAGGTAGCCGGAGCTTTTTAGTGAGATATTACTCACAATCTCTCGGGATGTTACAATTTTCCTTTCATATTTGAAACCCCGTAGGCCTAACTAGAATTTCAAGGACGAAATTTTTTTTGTTATATATAAGGATTTGTAACATCCCTCAAACAACTAGACCCCTAGGAGTGGTTTTGTCATCACTAGGTCATGACAAAACCCTAGGAAGCCCAATAAGGCCAAGTAGACCTAGGGATGTAGGTGAGACCACTATGGTCTGCAAATAGTAGATTTATGAACCATAGTTAAGCTGATCATAGGGCTTCACCAAGACTTCAAGACCCCGCCATGGCATCACCAATCCATTGTAAAGTTTATCTGAATCTTAAGGGCCCACTGGAGTCGACTTATGGTGGCCAAGTTTATCTATGACCAGTCTAGGCCTAAATTGGGCAAGGTGCCCTAATTAAGGGCAGTGTGCCCTAGTTAAGCCCAACAAACCCTACCAGGGTCTTCCTAAACCAAACATGGGGTCAAGGGGTCATTAAGGACCCTTGGAGGACAGTCAAGGTGCTTAAGTTGACCATAGTCAACTCAAGATCTAAATGGGTCAAACTGAACTATATCCCCTAGCCAGGTGGACCCCATTTATACCCCCTAACCCTAATGTGAGGTCCATGGGTCACCAAGGCCCCATTGGGGTCAGCCCTAGTTGCTAAATTGACCAAAGTCAACCCTAACCTTAATTTGGGCAAAGTACCCTTCCTAAAGGCAGGTGACCTCCAGAGTGCCAAGTCAGCCCTAACCAACCCTACCTAGGCCTTAGGGGAGATAAATGGGTCACCAAGGATCCATTGGGGGCAACCCAAAAGGTCAAAAAGACCAAAGTCAACTCAACCCTACTTTGAGTCAACCTAGCCCAAAAGGGGCTGGCCCAAGCCCAAGCCTCCTCATGTGGCTCATTTAGGGAATAATGTGCATAGATGGGCTGCAAAGAGCTCTCCAGATTGACCAAGTCAACTTGGTGACTAGGAAAGAGGGTGAGCTCCATTCCATGTTAATGGAGGAGAGCGAAAGAAGAAGGAGGGGAATGAAGGGGGCTCGGCCAAGGGGAGGCCAAAGGCCACCCTTAATGGTTGAATTCAACTCCCCTGAGGAAGGGGAGAAGTTTCCAGTCAATTCCCTGGACACCAAGGACTGGTTCAGCCCCCCTCTTCCATGGGCGAACCTAGCCATTAATGTATTTAATGGGCATTGATAATCCAGCCCCTCCCCTCCCCAAATGAGGCTTTAAACACCATCAGTGGTTCGAGAGAAGGCTTTCCCAATCCTTACCTGAAGAAATCGAGCCTCCCATGTGCAGTTGCAGAAACCGAGCGGCGCTACCTTTAGAAATGGCTTTCCGGCGATCTTCTCGACTTCAGGACGCCGGCAAGGTCCTCCTCCACTACTTCTTCCATGGGTAGATCATAGCAATGCTTTGGTTCGAGGTTCCGGCTCAATTGAGCCAGAATCAAATTTTAGTTTTCATGGTTTCGGGCCGAAAAACTTCTTGGTAGAATTGCCGGAATAAGCCCCTCCGGCGGCCAAGCCGACACCTGGAGACAGCCACCACCTCAACGGAGGTGGTGGTGGCGGTGGCCGGCCAGGGAGGTGGCCGGATCGCCGGCGGGAGTGTCTGGAATATGCTCCAAGAAAATCCAATCGGGACTGTTGGCTGACGGGGACGATGACCAGATGTCGTCCAATGGCGCGCCAAGATTCGTGATGTATAAGGAATTAAACTATAGGTTTATATATGGATGTTAATGATTTCTGTCACACTATTTACAGTAAATGGTTTTAATTTTTAAAAAACCTTAGGCCCCTCTAATGAAAAAGTCACCAACATGAAATATGTAGCCCTAAGTGTCTACTTTAATTCAAAATTTATTGAACCAATTTGGACCTCTGGGTGGACAAGGGCACCCATTTTGGTGGGACCAATACCTAGGGCTATCCTAAAATACAAAGGGTGCCCACTCTTCATCCCTTATCGAAATGACCTGAACTTTGGGCAAGGGGTCACCCTTAGCTATATCTAGGGCCTGTCCAAAAATGGGAATTTTTGGAGATACTTTGTCTATGGTTTTATCATTTATTTAATAATATTAGGATAATTTAATTAGGTGGTCTAATTACTTCCAAACCCTCCCAAATTTTGGTGAGTGGTCCTTGGCCTCATGATATGTCTCTGTATAAATTTCCATCTCATTTGGATGTGTTTTGGACAGGGAATGAACTAACCCTAATTTTACCTTAATGAGGGGTTCTTAAGTGAAAAGTGCACCTTGTGGTTCAGTGGTCAAATCACCTCAACAGAGGCTGATATTTTGACCACTGACTTATCGTGACCCTTAACACCCTCATAAGGATTATGGGGTGGTCTAGGGTAGCTTTGCCCTAGGATCCAAACTCAAACCCTAAGGAGGGGCTTTTGAGTGTTGTGAAGGGCATGAGGTCAAATGCCCTTGTGTGATCTTGCAACTTGGTAGAAATGATGCTAGGTATCCAAAGCCCTCTGGTATGAATTCTAGGGGATTTAGAGATGGATAGACCTCTCAAATCCCTAACCCTAGTTTAGGGCACAAACACTTTTTGCGTAGAATAAGCCACCAAAACTTACTAAAAAGGTGTGAAACTTAGGTAGTATGGACTCTAAGTTAGATAGGACCTCTAATGAATTTATTAAAATTTTATGAGAAATATTACTAGCACCCCATTTGTTAATCATGATGTGGACCTAAACGGTATTTTATTTATTATGATCACACTATTCATTAGAGGCTCATGAAACTTGGGCAGGAGATGTTTTAAGTCAAAATGGTTGTTTCTGAATTTTGTTATAAATTTTAGTTGAAAAACTTTAGTATTTCCTTCACAAGTTTTAAAAAGGGTAATTATGGGCAATAACTTATTTAGATCTATTTTCTTGTTCCAAAATTGTGAAATTGGGGCTCTGATAATCTTTAGGTCATTATCCACTTGGAGAAATTAATTCATTATTTTTTGATGATTATTTGCAATATATACTTTACAAACCGATAATTTTGGGGATTTGATGTATAATTTATTCAGAGCTTATTTCTTGCGGGAAAATTGGGAGACACTGGATTTTAAGTTGAATAGTCATTTTAAATTTATCATAAATTTGTAGAGCATTTGCTTGTATTAAATGGGTACTTCTTGTTCAAACATGGATTTTTGGATTACTTGAATAAATAAATAAATTATCTGATAATTTAGGAAAATTATGAATTTCTGGGTTTAGGCTAAAAATGTCATTATAGCACTCTAATAATTATTATAGGGGTACTGGGTGATTATTTTTGGTACCTCACTTTATACACTTCATATAGCTTAGGTTGGTCTGCATTTAGTAAAATCACAGAAATTGTGTTGGAGTAAGAATTGGGGCACACGAGTTGGGGTTATATGTTTGCTGATTTGTATGAATGAAAAAGAGTTCATTGTTGGAAGTTGGGATGAGTAAGGGGTTGGAATGGCTAGTGTCCGGTGGTGCTCGGGATCGGCGAAAGATCGTCCTTCCCATAGGGAGGAAGTGTCTAATGCACTAGGGTTAGATCCAAAAAAAAACTGAGGGTTGGGAAATCTGGTAGCAACCAATAATACTAAGTGCCTTGCGAAAGGGTGCTTTGGGCGTAATCCCATCGTAGTTCCTAGTGCCTTCGAGAGCCCTTCACAGGGTATACCTTTGGCAGTCCCGGGCTAACCTAAATAGTAGGTAAACCTGAAATGCAAGAGTAAGTAGAAATAACCTAGGGCTACACTCACACTCCCCGGGGTTGTGGGAGTTAGGTTAGGTCACTCGGGCAGTAGGCTCGGTGTGTTTGGAGATGGGTAAGTAGGCCCGATGAGCTTTGGCTCGGTTGCAGTTGGTGACGGATGGGTTGGTCCGGGGAGGTTCAGCTCGGTGGTTATACATCATGGTTGCATGTGCATAAAGTAAAGGTGGTGGGTCTTCGGTATTGGAGGGTCAATGCATCGATGCCAATACGTCGACTCGACAAGTGTGGTTCAACACTTGGCCAAGTAAAGTCCGATGCGCCAGCCGACAAGAGTACGCAGGAGCTCCGCTTAGTGCACCTGCGTTGAGGCATACGATAGGTCTGACTGGTGGTGCAATTACCGGTATAGAGGTGGGCAAGGCCAAATCCACCGCTTCCGTTTGCCACTACGGAGGTATCCTGGGAGGTTCGGCTACAGAAAGGGGGAACTAAAGGTCTGTGTACACAGAGTCGAGTGGGTGTGTTGCACTTGCATGTTCAAAGCATGGCATAATTGTATTTCATGGCATAACCATTGCATTCAACCCTGACACCTATTGCATAAAGTTGTATGGGATGCTATATACAATAGGCCTTGCAATACGACCCCTTGGTTTATAAGCTCGTGCGAGCGTGCTTATAAGTTAAGGTTTATTTCACAAATCTTATATGCATGCTTAACAGAAAACCGACACCCTATTGTATAAACAGGTATGGGACTCTTTACACGATAGGTGCCCTGCAAAATACCCCTCGGCTTATGTGTTCTCGCATAAGTTAAGGTTATTTTTCCTGCTTAATTTCCCTTGCTTTTATCACTGCCTTATATACTATTGGACTTCTAGTTTAGTTCCGCCGCCATCGGATCATTTGCTATTCTCCACCATCATGTCCTCTCCTTTCCTCCTCCACGCTCGGTGCCTAGGTGCCATGGGGGAAGGGGAGGGGGATGAAAGGACTTAGTCTTTTAGAATAACGGTTTTTGAACCACATCATTTTAGGGAATCGTGGAGCCCAGCATGGAGGAGCAGCCCCGGAGGTCGACGTGCTTTAAGATGGGGCAGTCTAGTACCGGAGTTCAGACGGCAGGGACTGTGAGTCCTGGTCCCTACTAGTTATATTAGTTATACTTCCACGATGAGAGATTTGTAGTGAGGACATTGATGTACTGGGCATGAGCCCAAGATTGTTAGTGTTTTTGTTATATCTGTTGACACTCCCTTCGTGGAGATTATATTTACTATATATGTGATTTTTGGTGGACTTGTCTTTTAATTATTTGCTACAGTTATGATCGATTTGGCCTGCAGGATCGACATTCTGTAGTGATGACCTTTCAGGACGTGGAGGTGTCACCGCAAAACGGCGGTTCTAGGCCTAAGACCCCGTTGTTTTAAAAAGGGAAAAAGGGGGGGGGTGGTCTTACAAGCTATGACATGACCTGGCCTGTTGCAGCAATAACAAACAACTTTAGAAGAAATTTGTTTACTGGGATTAGAGCCATACCTGTCATCCTTCGATGTTTTCTTCTTCTTGTAATAGTCATCCTTGGAGTAGGATGAAGATGGCTTTGTTCTTCATTTCTTTTTCTTCATGAACCTTTGAAACTGCCTTGTGAAGGCAGCAAAATCTTCATCAGAATTATGACTGTCTGAAGTGTTGATGTCAGTATTTTTTGATTCAACTTCAGTCATTCTCCTAGGAGGAGATGGTGACGTTCTCCTACCCTTTCTTGTAGCTTCAGCCTTAACTTTTCTCTGTATTCAGAGTTGTTGCTTTTCTCCTCTTTCTTTCTGGCAGTGAGTTGCATCTCATAAGATAGCCGTTTTCCAAATAAGGTTGGTGGAGGTGTATCTGCAAGCCTGGCCACCTCTCTGATGGCACATATTTTAATATCTCAATCCTTGGTTAGGTATCTGAGAAACTTTTCATTTAATTCATAAGTGCTAAAGACTCTTACATAGGTCATTAACTCATTAACAATTCTGAATAATTTCTTATAGCATTCAACTATGCTATCTGACTTAGCTTGTCTAAAGCTTTTATATTCTTGATTTAGCATGAACTTCCTATCCTCTCTCACTTCTTCTGTTCCCACCATGTAGACAATCAAAGTGCCCCACATCTCCTTGAAGGTTTTACAATGAACCAGATTCTGGAATGTAGAGTCATCTATGGCACTCACAATTATGTTCTGTGCCCTCTTGTCCAAGGGTGCTAGGATGATCTCTTCCTTAGTCATTTCTGAATAACTTTTAGGAGTCTTGAGATTAGCATCAAGAACTGATATTTTCATAGGAACAAATGGTCCTTCTAGAACTGTGACATAAATTCTTGGATCAGATGCTTCCATGAACAATCTGACCCTCTCTTTCCATATGCCAAAATTTTCTTTCCTACAGATATGAAGCTTCATGGATCCAAGTTCCTTCTGATTCTCACCTGAACCTATTTTTTCTTACTGATGACTACCTTATAGATCCACTCATACTGTTAAGTCTATTCTTGAGCAACCTCCCTATGATAACACTTGAAAGAATTGGTTTCAAGATATCCTAAACACCTAGGGGGGACGGTGAATAGGTTCAATTCTTTTTCTTTAAGGCAGACAATATTTTTACTGCTAACACATACTTTTCAGCAATTAACACATTACAGTATAAACAAAATCACAGCCAATCATAGAGTGCACATAGATTTATAGTGGTTCCCCAAGTGATGGGTACATCCACTTTCCCCCTTCGCCTATCTAGCAGTACACTAAATTCGGCCTAACTCCCTTCTTCCTTCTCAGATCCGCAGATCTTACAACTCAGAACCTTGAAAGGTCCCTATAGCTCAGACTTCAGCAAGTCCTACAACTCAGATCCTCCCAGAGAATCCTACCTCAGAGTGAGACCACACTCCTATAACTCAGGCAATTAAGCCCTACCTCAGCCTCTTCCACAAGGCATACAACTCAGGCACTCAAGCCCTACCTCAGTCATTTCCCAGGACTACAACTCAGATAACTTAATCTCCTACCTCAGGCACTCAGCCTTACCTCAGCCTTTATAAATTTAGGCTTACAATGCAGAGGGATAACCCTCCTACGCTCAGATCTGTAAAAGATCATACAGAAAAATTGATAATAAAAAGAGTAATTCCTTCACCCAAGTAGAGAGAGAACGGGTAGAAGGTTTCTTGGTTAGTTCTTGATAGATCTGCCAACTTTAGAATCAACCTGTCATAGCTTCTTCAAAACTTCTTGAATCTGAACAACGTAAGGTTGATCTTCTTGAAGTTGGAGATGATCCTCAATCCAGCTTCCTTCTTCTATTCAGAATTTAATCTGAATACTTCTTGCAGACTTGTTTAGGATCTGCCCTTGTTGATTTCTGGATGAAGACTTCTCTTCTTCTTCTTAGTTCTTCATTACTTAGCATCTCCTATCTGATGATAGAACATGTCTTTATATAGGCTCCATCCGAGATTACTGGCTGATCTCGTTCCTAACGACCTTCTAACAACTCTGACAGATACAACAACATTGTAAGTTATGACAGCTGTCAAGTCTCCAGAAACTTCATTGTACTATGACTCAGCAGCAAAGTGTCGAGATAATACTTCAAATGTGTCGACACAAATAGATCATGTGTCGACACAACTCTTGATGATGTCGACACATCTTTCATAATGTCGACACAGCTTCTCTTTAACATCTTGACACAGCTTCAGTGGAATATGTTGACACAAGTGCTGTGTGTCGACACAATAACTCCTTGTCTCGATAAAGTTGGTGTCGACAGAATTCTGGAGTGTGTCGACAGAAGTCCTATGTGTCGACACAGTTATTATCGACAGAATTCTAGAATGTGTCAACACAAGTCCTATTTGTCGACACAGTTGTAGTCGACAGATTTTTTGTGTGTCGACATAAGTCCTGTGTGTCGACACAATCTGGCTCCTGGTGTCGACACAGCTCTTCCCAAGTGTCGACACATTTGTTGTCGATAGATTTTCTGTGTGTCGACATAAGTTCTGTGTGTCGACACAATCTGGCTCCTGGTGTCGACACAGCCTTTCCTAAGTGTCGACACATTTCTTCTCAGGTGTCGACACTTGTACTTAGAGACTTTTTCTGCATTTCCTTAACCTGCACATTCAAACTCAACACAACATCAAATACACCTTGATGAATATCATTGAGTTAGGTGAGGCTTTTCCAAATATAGTACACATTTTCCAACGTACCCAACAACAACTTTCGCATATTATATCTGCTTCTAACTCTCATTTTGCAAAGGGTCAGCAGATGCTTGTAAGTTTCTTCACAGGTACTTGCAACTTTCATATATTATGACTGCTTCTAACTCTCATTTTGTAGAGGTAAGCAGATGATTGCAAGTTTCTTCACAGGTACTTGCAACTTTTGCATATTATATCTACTTCTAACTCTCATTTTGCAGAGGTCAGTTGATGCTTGCAAGATTCTTCACAGGTACTTGCAACTTTCATATATCATGTCTGCTTCTAACTCTCATTTTGACGAGGTTAGCAGATGCTTGTAAGTTTCTTCCCAGGTACTTGCAACTTTCGCATATTATATCTGCTTCTAACTCTTATTTTGCAGAGGTCAGCAGATGATTGCAAGTTTCTTCACATGTACTTGCAACTTTCATATATCATGTCTGTTTCTAACTCTCATTTTGCAGAGGTCAGCAGATGTTTGCAAGTTTCTTCACAGGTACATGCAACTTTCGCATATTATTTCTGCTTCTAACTCTCATTTTGTAGAGGTCAGCAGATGCTTGCAAGTTCCTTCACAGGTACTTGCAACTTTCATATATCATGTCTGCTTCTAACACTTTTCTTGAAGAGACCAGCAGATACCTGCAAGTTGCCTTCAGGTATTTGCGGCTTTTCTTTACTCCCATATTTGCTTCTAACTTCTCTTTTGCATAAACCAACAAACACTTGCAAGTCCCCCTTCAGGTACTTGCAACTTATTTTCCTCTTCACGAATGTCGCTTACTCTTCTTTTTGTAGAAGATAACTGGTGCTTGCAAGCATCCATTAGGTACTTGCAAGTTATTATGCTTCCAAGTTTTCCTCTCACCTTCATTTTGCATAAATCAGTAGAAGACACATCTTCTTCGTTTTGCAAAAGGCAAATATAGGTACACACAGGATGTACCTTCCATACATACCTACTCCAACTTTTCCTTTGCAGGAAAAAGACAAGCAGTAGCAAACTCCTAAGGAGAGACAACAGGTTAAATCTCTCCTTGTCTCCTCTTTCTTTGGGGTGGTTCGAGATTCTAGTTGGTCTCAAATTTTTTTGAAGTTCCCTTCTGAACTTAAAAAGTGTGGGGATTATGTTAACCCTGAAATCGACGATCCTTCCCAAGGCAGCTAGCTCGCTAGTATCAGCCTGCTCTAGGTTCCTCCTGGAGGTCGCGACGTCTTAGGATGGGTGGACATAATTTTCTGTCCGCTAAATCCGCATGGCTTGGGCGGTCTCAGCGGTCTGACCTCCCAAGCCACGAGTTGTTACTTTGGTTGGCAGGGGGCGCGGACTGCTTCTGCAGTTCGCCCCTGCAGGTTGCGCCCCTTGTCAGCCAAACCGCAAGCTTGTCTCAACAGGTGCCCCTTTGACGGACTCGGATGTCTATGCGCCTAGACCGCCACAATGACAAGCGTCCTGCCTCTAGGCCGCACACCTTCACCGGCATCGACAACCCTCCAGCTCGCCGTATAGCCAGATTGACAACCTGGCACCAGGCCGCCAGCCAGCTACACCAGCTTTCACCTCGCCAACACGCGCGGCCTGCCACGTCAGTCCGGTTGGTCGCCCGACCCTTGTCATCCAGCATGCGCGACAAGTTCCATTCAACAAAGTGGCGCACTCCAGCAGCATGGGCAACCTGCTTCTTCAGTCCGCCAAAGGAGTGGGGACGCTCCAGCTCTCCAACTACCCGCAAAGACCAGCGGGCGTCCAATTCATCGCGATTAGGGAGGACTCGAGGTGCAGTCAAACCTTCTAGTGCACCTACGCTGATGAACCTCAGCTCCAGCTTCAGCAGTCGGCCGCTTTATTCGAAGTAGAGGCAGAATCAGTTGATCCACTGCAGACTCAGTGGATTCCTCTCGCAGTCCGCCACTCAGCCTCCAGCATCCGCTTCTCCCCAACAGCAGGTAGTCCCAGACCGTGCGGCTTAGTGTGGACTCTACGGACTCAGCGGATATCCCTAAGCTTGCACCCTTAGTGAGTGCTCGCTCACCTCAACAGGGGCGGACTTATTGCACAGTCCACCACTCAGCCTCCAGCATCCGCCTCCACAGCAGAAGGCGGATAACCTCCTCAGCCCACAGTCTTGGCGCAGGCTCAATCAGGAAGCGCGGACTCTTCCCAGTCCGCCAGGCAGCAAATCTCTTCCAGAAGCCAGTTCCAGTCCGTGCAGCCTCATGCGGACTCCGCGGACTCCGCAAACTCCATCCTCTTCTCGCACCAGTTTCCGTCTCACCGGGGGTAACGTCACTGAAAGCCGTTACCTCCTCGGGCCTATAAATAGACCACCATGCCTCTCATTTGGTGGGGGTCTGGACAGTCTCATCGCTCTCACGCTCAAAGGCAGCCCACGACAAGCTCAACTCTTCAATTCCTGCGGACTCCTCCTCTCAGTACGCGCCCTCTTTTCTTATAACCGCGCGGCCTGCCGGCCTCAGTCCCCAGTCCGTGCGGCATCCTCTATGGCAACTCTTTTCCTTAGCAGCCAGCTTCCCCTGTGTATCCTTTATTTGCTTTCTTGTAAAGGTGTAATACAAGCTGTAATAACTCAATATTAATCAAAGGAAAGCCCGTCGCAAGAGTGGCATTTAAGCTGCGGCGGGCGAAGTCTGCTGTTGCTGCTGCTAGCTCCCCCTCTCTTTAACTCAGCTCAACTCCCTCGGCATCAACCTGCAAGCACAACCGTCAAAGTAACCGCCTGCTCGACACCTCCTGATCAACCTTCTCCGCTGATCATCAAGCTTCTCTGCTGATCATCAAGCTCCTTCGCTGATCATCAAGCTTCTCCACTGATCATCAACATTCTCTGCTGATCATCAGCCTCCTCCGCTGATCATCAAGCTTCTCCGCTGATCATCAAGCTCCTCCACTGATCATCAAGCTCCTCCGTTGATCATCAAGCTTCTTCGCTGATCATCAACCTTCTCAACTGATCATCAAGCTTCTCCGCAGATCATCAAGCTCCTCCGCTGATCATCAAGTTTCTCTGTTATTCATCAAGCTCCTCTGATGATCATCAAGCTTCTCTGCTGATCATCAGCCTTCTCTGCTGATCATCAACTTCCTCTGCTGATCATCAGCTTTATTTGTTTCTCTTAGCAACCCTCTCCTCTATCCCTGCAACTCTTGAACAAGCACTTGCTCCACTCTCGAGCACTCAGAAGCTTCCTCTCTTTCTCATCAACCCCGCAATCCTCTTCTTCACCTAGCTTGTGAGATCGAACAACCCGTTAACTAGGCGATGCCGTTTTCGCACATCAACACTCCCCCCATTTGAAGAAGCCAAATTCCTACAAGATAAGGTGAATTGCATATATCAAATGAAATTAAACTATGACTTGAAAAGATAAGTGAACTTAAGAAAATATAACGGCGCGCATTCCAACTCAATTAGATAAATCAAATATATATATATATATATATATATATATATATATATATATATATATATATATATATATATATATATATATATATATATATATATATATTATTTTAGATCAAGGAGGGCAGCCCACTACACAACATAGAAGTATATTTAATCAATTAGGTCTTCTTGTTCTTTTATGTCAATAACTCTCTCTCAAAATATTCTTTTGGCTTCAGATAGTTCTTCTGAGGAGGAGGAGGAGGCATTGGATTAACATTCGTGTATTTCTGGAAATGAATCCTCCTCCTGGTGCGGCCTCTTTGAACTTGTTCCATTCTTCTAGACTATAATGATCCTGATGCTTCGATGCTCCGAGCTCGTACAAGGCAAAGATGTCCAAGATAATTCCTTTTGAAGTAAGGCTCAAAAATTCATCCATCTCATCGTTAGGTCCTTCTCTGAGTTGAGCTGGCCTGGCCGGTTCTGGTCTATCTTTAGAAGTACCTTCTCCAAATTTAGTTTTCTTAAGAACCTGAGCCTCAGAGAACGCAGCAACAGCAGCATCAGTAGCATCTTGAACCTCTGGAGTCACAGAAGCAGCAGTGGGAACATGGGCTTGAGAGAAGTCCTAAGAGTCTATCCAATATTAAGTGTAGTCCGAAGCCGGATAAACATCATCATAACCAGGCTCACCAAGATGAACGTCAACATGAACTAGATCAGCAGGAAATGGAGGAGGGAAAAATTGACCATGTAACCGCGCAGTGTTGTCATTGTTAAACTCATTTGCTTGTTTGAACTGATCGAGCATAGTCTTTTCAACACCGACAATCTTAGTTGTAAAGGATTCCTTCCCCTTTTTGGCTTCTGCTGCAATTACATTGCCATAAGAATTCAAAGAAGTGTCATAATGGGCCATTGATCTGTTGTGGGTGTCTATAAGAGAGAGAGAGTGTTTGTTTCAACATTTTACAAAACACTTTTATTCTGCTTAAGTCCTCTCATCATAAGGGTTACTGCAGTTGTATGCTCTTCATATTTTGCATCAAATCTGGCCTCTAGCTTATCAAATTTTACTTGAAATTCAGTAAGCCCTTTGAGCATAAACGTATCGGATTGTTTGACTCTTTGAACCACTTTCGCCAACGAGGCATCAAACTGGGCATGTTGCTTAGCTAGCATTTCTTCAAAAACTTTTAGCATCTTATCACTTGAACTAGGGCTCGAATCATTTGACAGTACTGGAAGAGTGACATTTGCAGCAATCAACCTTGGTCCTTCTGAACCTGAAGCAGGGGCATGCACATCGGCAGATCCTTCCTCATCATAGAGGTAAACTATGCCTTCAGGTACCAACGACATCCTGCCTAATCTCTTGTCTAGATTGCGCATGAGTCTGGCAACCTCAGTGGACACAGATATGCAGGACGGAGTTGCCTCCCCCTCAGACACTGCAAGTATGTCTATATGTGTAGGGGCTGAAACCACAATGGCATCACATCCAACCTCAGTAGTAGCAGAATTGCTATCAGCAGATTTATCAGCAAACCCTACATCCACATCAAGAATCTCAATCTGATAATCTTCAACTGTCACATTATTTTCAGCATCATCATCATCAACCATGTCAGCATCAGCATCCTCATCATGATTAGAAGGAGCTGGATCCTCTTCCTTATCATGCACTTCTGAACCCTCAACTATCTGAACCTCAGTAGCGGCAGCAACACCAATAGCAGCAACCTTTGCTAGGATATCCCATGAACCTGAATCTAGAAGCACTATAACTGTATCTGAATGATCAACTGTCTCCCCCTCAATTCCTGCACTCAATCCAGCAGGAACATGAGTTAGATCCTCCACTGGGGGTACTGGTGCTCCCCCTCATTGGATGATCCGGATGTCCCACCTTGAGAAGATTGTAGAATCTATCTTCTTTAGGTGATGGATAGGAACTCCTTTGGCATATCAAACCTATCACCATTGAGCTGGTGTTGGGTATTGTATCCACAACGTACCTGATTTGAAGAAGCCCCTGAACAAGCTAAGGTAAATAGACAATGTATTTGACAAAATATTTCAAGTTGTGCTTGCAGTTTTTCCGCTAAGTGCACACCAATGTCAGGGTGCAGTAGGTCAATCTACACGGGTCTGCACGACGTAATCCCTCGTTGAGCAGATCAGTGTGTTGGCCTACGTGTACTCTCTCTATTGGAGTGTACTTATTTTCAAGTACAGGGTTGTGATCAGGCAAGAGCAGACAAGAAGCAAGGATGGGTCAAGGAGCACCTCATGGGTGGAAAGACGAAAAATCGTCTAAGTGTAAATCGACGAGAATCACCAAGTGATTCTCGCCGATTCGGCGAGAATCACTAGTGATTCTCGCCGAATCGTCGAGAATCATTGGTTGATTCTCGCCGACTCGATCCAGCTACTGTATAGCGAGCAACTCTGATTCTAAGTAAGAATCGACGAGAATCACCAAGTGATTCTCGCCGATTCGGCGAGAATAACTAGTGATTCTCGCCGAAACGTCGAGAATCACTGGCTGATTCTCGCCGTCTCGACCCGGCTAAATCAGTGCGTGCAACCAAGTCAACTTCGACGAGAATCATCTTTGATTCTCGCTGAATCGTCGAGAATCACCCTTGATTCTCGACGATTCGACGAGACTCACTTTCGATTCTCGCCGATTTTTACTAGGGCAATTTTCGGGAAAAAGCTGGACCGGATTCTGCCGCTGGCACTATTTTGAACCGGATTTAGGGTTTCTTCTTGTGGGACCCACAACAGTCATTAAGGTGTTTACTTGTGTATATATATATGGATATTTTTGAACAGTAAATATACACAGAGAAAAAGATGAAAAACGAGCAGCCGACCTTGACCTAGAATCGCAAAACAGCTCCGCCACCGTCGCCGCTCGTGCAAGTCGATCGCCGGTCGTTTGATCGTGGTTTCCTCCAGATCTCCCGGCGATAGAAGCATAGCCACACATAGAGTCTCACGCGTCTAACCAGAGATCTCTTGTCTCTTGATTTGTTGATCGGGAAACCTTCCCCGTCCGAATCGATCGAGACGACCGATCCTAGTGTGACCGTTGGAAGACCTAGCTAGCTTTGCTACGAAGTTTGAATCTCAAAGTACAGCAGCCGCACACCGTTATCGTCGCCGATCCCGTGAACCAAGCCTCCGCCCATCTTTGCCACCGCCGGTTCCGGGGAGATTCTCTCCAAGAGAGATCTAGGGTTGTAGACTCTTCGTGAACTTCAAGAACACGTCGAACGAAGAGGGACACCTTAGTCTCCAAACGTAGTTTGTATTTCTTGTACATTCTAGTTTATTTTTGTTGTAAAGGAACGTAGGTTCCTAGTTGTAAGGGTTGGGTGCAACCCGTGTTGTGGGAGTGTTGACTCCTACGTGTGGAAGGGTTCCTTCCGATAGTGCAAGGATTGGATTTCAATCCTGTTGGTGAAGAGACCGAGTCGTCCCTTGTTGGGAGATAGGTCGAAGGGGGAAAGTGGATGTACCCAAATCGGGGAACCACTATAAATTGCTTGTGTACCTTCTTTGCTGCGGTGTTTTATTTTCTTGTGCAGGTTCAATTTTAAATTCCGCAAAAACGCTGCACGTCACCTATTCCCCCCCCCCCCATAGGTGAAGATAGTTGACACTAGGTGGACTTTCAAGTGGTATCAGATGGAGGTTGCTCATCAAAAAGGTTCACACCTTGAGTAGAATCCTGCCACTAGTGTCAAGAAGAAGACAAACATCTACTATGGACGGGCTCAAGTACACAGGCAAGATCCCAGTGTGCACCAGGCTCAACTTTCCTATCTGGAAGGAAAGGATCAGGTTCTACATGGAAGCTGTTGATCCTCGACTCTTCATGATCGTGGAGGAGGGACCTTATGTCCCCACTAAGGCCTCCGCCATTGATCCTACCCAGAAAGTGCCAAAGAAAATTTCTGAAATGGACAAGGACGAGATGGTGCTCGTGGGACTTGACAAGAAGGCGCATAACATTCTGGTCAGCGCGGTCGACGCCTCAATGATGCAGAACTTCTGCAACTGTAGGACAGCAAAGGAGATCTGGCACTGCCTGATTATCCTAATGGAGGGCACTGATGAAGTGAGGGATGATCGGAGATCCCTTCTGAACCAGAAATATGAGGCCTTCAGACAAGGGCCTAAGGAAGAGATCGGAGTCACCTTCGAGAACTTCCTCAAGATTGTCAATGCCCTCAAAGGATATGAAAGAGTGTTCACTGATGGTGAACTTAATGATAAATTCCTTAGGTCACTTACTAAGGAATGGGACACAAAGATCTGTGCCATCCGAGAGTTTGGCAGACTTGTAGAAACAGACCCGCAAATTCTGTTTGGGAAGCTGATGTCCTATGAGCTTCAACTGAACACTAGGAAAGCTGAAGAAGAAGCAGAGAAGGCTGCAGCCAAAGAAAAGACTGTGGCTCTAAAAGCCATTCACTCCAGAAAAGGCAAGGGTACGGTTTCATACCATGCCAGGAAAAAGGATGAGGAGGAGGACTCAGAGCCATGCTCCTCCAGCTCAGAGCTGTCCGAGGAGGATTTCTCCCTCATCACCCGAGAATTCAAGAAGTTCCTCAAGATGAGGAATCAAAGAAAGAAAGACGGCTCCTCCTACCGGCATCAGAAGAAAAATTATTCTTCTGACAGGTATGCTTCTAAACCAAACAAACATCGCTCCTCTGACATTATTTGTTTTGGATGCAATAAGCCAGGACACGTCGTGGCCGACTGCTACCAAGGCAAAAGAGAAAAAGGGAAAGAAGAGGAGGACAAATCCTCGAGATACAAGAAGAAAGAGAGGAGCTACATCGCCAAAAGGCCAAAGACACTGAGTGAGTCTGATTCCTCAGACTCTAGTGATGATGAGGAAGCCTACTTCGGGCTGGTGGGTCGCTCCGACTCAGAAGGAGAATGCCCCCCATTTACTGGGAAGGTAAAAGCTCACACCCCTCTCTCCGACTCCGACTCTGATCCTGACTCTAAGGATGATGACCCTGAGGATAGCCTTTCGTCCCGTGAAGCGGAGCTCCTCTAGAAGTATGAGCTTCTGCTCAACACTTTCGAGGAGTGTCGTAAGAGACTCAAGGCTGAGAAAAAGGAAGTGAAATTCCTTAAGGGTGAGTGTGTCTCCCTAAGGGAAGAGGTCACCAGTTTGATTTCTCTCCGACAGGAGCACCTTGACCTGACTTCAAAGCATTCAGAGTCTCTTAAGCTCCTTGATCTTAAGCAGGAGGAAGTCGACAAGTTGGAAGAACAACTTGCGGCAGAAAGGAAGATTGTCAAGAGCTTCTCTATGCCAAAAACAGTTCTTCCAGTAGTTGATACCTTCTCTGCTCAGGCCAAAGGAGCTGGCTTGGGGCATGTAGGGGTATCTGGTTCCTCATCCAGGAGAAACAGGAACCAAAGGAAGAATAAGGCCGCCAAGAAGGCCTCTGCTGATGAAAAGGGAAAGGCTCTGCTCAGTCCTGTTGAGTTCAGAAAGCCTAGCTTTCCCTGCAACCAACATGACTTTGAATCAACCTTTGGTCATCATTTCCGGCCCTCGGTTGCAAAGCCAAAGAGCCGATATGATGGTTGGACTTTTCCCCGGAACTTCGGTGAGAGTGCCTTCAAGGCACCTTATGAGGAAATCCACATGGGAAATTATGGTCAATTCTCAAGCGGCCATAATGGAAAGCAGGCACCAAGAGCCAAGCCTGTTATACTGAAGGAACAGAAGGTGAAGAAGTCATGTGACTGCTATCACCATGAGGCCTCCACCTCCAGATTCAATGCCCCAGCTGTACCCACCTTTCCCCGGGTAAAGCAGGAGCCTAGGAAGAGGTACAACAGATTTGACTGTTGGTGTTGTGGCAAAGTCGGTCACTTTGTCGTGGATTGTTGGTTTAATCCAAGGTATCATGAGACTCCCTATGTTAGCAATGCGAGGCCGACCACTCGTAGGGTTAACCAACTGAGGGGGAGTATGCTAACCAAGAATCTAGGACCCAAGTTCGATTGGGTTCCTAAGGGAAATTAATTTTGTTTTGCAGGAATGTCCAAAGGCCACTAAAACGCCGATCTGGTACTTGGACAGTGGATGCTCCCGGCATATGACTGGGACTAGAAGCTTGCTGCGTGATTACACTCCAGTCGAGAATGGACCCAAAGTCATCTTTGGGGGATCAGATCGAGGAGTCACCAGAGGTTATGGTATGATCTCCAACGGTATAATCTCTATCACCGACGTGGCTTATGTTGAAGGGTTAAACCATAACCTGATCAGTGTAAGTCAGTTATGTGATAAAGGTTATGACGTTAAGTTCTGCAAGGATAAATGCCTGATAATTTCATGCGCCTCTTCTGAGACGATACTAACAGGCATTAGGAGCAGAAATATTTTCTGCTTAAATTTTCTCAGTTTAGATTCATCTACCCCCGTATGCCTTGTGGCAACAGGCAGTGCATCTCTTTGTGAACAATGGCACAAGAGATTGGCACATATTAATTTCAAAACAATTAGTATGCTGTTTTCTAAAAACTTAGTAAAGGGATGCTCCCATTATCAAGTGCATCAAAGATAGCCCCTGTCCTGCATGCTAGATGGGCAAACAGACTCGGGCTACCTTTAAGAGCATTGCAGACAAAGACTCTTCCCGATGTCTTTACCTTCTACATATGGACTTGTTTGGTCCAATGCAAGTTCATAGCTTGGGAGGCAAGTCCTATACGCTAGTGATAGTTGATGATCATTCTCGGTTTACATTGGTGTTCTTCTTAAAACGAAAGTCGGATACGTTTGACATCTTCACTAGTTTTGTCAAGCAGGTTTAGAACGAATTTAACTGCTCAGTGGTCAAAATCAGAAATGACCATGGAACAGAATTCGAATCTGGTGCTATGACAGAGTTTTGTGAATAACTAGGTATCTTTCATGAGTTTTCCTCCCCGCGCACTCCTCAGCAAAATGGAGTTGTGGAGAGGATAAATAGAACTCTCATTGAAGCCTGCACGATAATGTTGAAAGACGCTTCTCTCCCAGAATACTTCTGGGCAGAGGCTGTCAATACAGCTTGTCATGTACAAAACCGAGCATTGATCAACAAGCATCATCGTAAGACGCCTTATGAGCTACTGAGAGGCAGGAAACCAACCATGTCCTACTTGAGGATCTTTGGTTGCCTATGCTATGTATTGAATAATGGGAAGTACCCGCGTACTAAATTTGGTGAAAAATGCTTCGAAGGCATATTCATGGGCTATAGTTCCCACAGTCGGGCATATAGGGTCTTCAATAAGAAAACCCTAGTGGTAGAAGAATCAATTAATGTTGTATTTGATGAAGGAAGTTTGCTTAACAGCAATTCTTCCAGTGGTATTCTTGAAGATGCAGGTGCATGACTTGAACAGCTGAGTCTCGATGAGACCGCTAAAGATGACACTCCTAAGTACGTCAAAGTTTCCACCTCCACGTCATCTGGAAATGTTGAAGATCAAAATGGAACAAATCTCCTAGAAGGAGGAGAAGCCCAAGAAGTAGTCGAAGCTCCAGACGCCAGACTTCTAGAGCTCAAGCACGTGAGGGATCATCCTAGAGATCAGATCATCGGAGATCCTCGTGTCGGTGTCAGAACTCGAAGAGGTACTATTAACGAAATTTTGCATCTTAGCTTCCTGTCACAGGTTGAGCCAAAGAAGTTCGACGAGGCGAACAAAGATGCGGCATGGATTTTGGCCATGCAAGATGAACTACATCAATTCGAACGATGCAACGTTTGGACGCTGGTTCCCAGACCACACAAGCAGAATGTGATTGACACCAAGTGGATCTTCAGAAACAAACTGGATGAACATGGTGTCATCATAAAGAACAAGGCAAAGCTGGTGGCTCAAGGTTACAGACAGGAGGAGGGGATTGACTTCAACCAGACCTTCGCACCAGTGGCAAGGCTCGAGGCAATCAGATTGTTCCTGGCGTATACTTCGCACAAAGGATTCACAGTCTATCAAATGGATGTGAAATCAGCATTCTTGAACGGAGACCTGAAAGAGGAAGTATACGTCGCTCAACCCCCAGGTTTTGTCAATCCTACTTATCCCAATCATGTATATTTCCTTAATAAAGCTTTATATGGTTTAAAACAAGCTCCACGAGCTTGATATGAGACTTTATCTAGTTTTCTTCTTGAGAACAAGTTCTCTAGAGGTAAAATAGATAAGACATTGTTTCTCAGGGAAGTCAAAGGCAAGATTTTGTTGGTGCAAATCTATGTTGATGACATAATATTCGGCTCAACGGACAACAATCTTTGCAAAAAGTTTTCCAAACTTATGCAAGGAAAGTTTGAAATGAGCAGTATGGGAGAGCTAAAGTATTTCTTGGGACTTCAAGTGAAACAGTCTGAGGATGGAATCTTCATCTCTCAGACGAAGTTCACAAATGAACTCCTCAAGAAATTCGGTATGGAGAATGCAACCTCTATGAGGACTCCAATGGGATCCACTATGTCTCTGGATAAGGATGAGAAAGGTAAATCTTTCGATGAAGCCAAATACAGAAGCATCATTGGATCCCTGCTCTACCTTACTGCCAGTAGACCGGATATCATGTTCTCCACATGTGTCTGTGCCAGATATCAGGTGAACACTAAGGAATCTCACTATGTCGCTGCAAAGCGAATTCTAAGATACCTTAAAGGTACTCCCAATCTTGGCTTGTGGTACCCGAGAAACAATGATGTCGAGCTAATAGGTTTTTCAGATGCTGATTTTGCAGGGAGTAGGGATGACAGGAAAAGCACCTCCGGGACGTGTCAATTCCTCGGACGAAGGCTTATTTCATGGAATAGTAAGAAACAGAATTGTGTATCCACCTCCACAGCAGAGTCTGAGTACATCTCGGCAGGCAGCTGTTGCGCACAACTCCTATGGATCAGAAACCAGTTAGCCGACTACGACCTTCAGTTCAAGGAAGTACCAATGTACTGCGACTCCTCCAGTGCAATTGCAATTGCCAACAATCCAGTTTCGCACAGCAGAACGAAGCATATTGAAGTGCGCTACCATTTCATTCGGGAGCACGTGGAGAACAAGGACATTTCTCTCTTTTATGTCCCCATGGACAAGCAGATTGCAGATATATTCACAAAGCCCTTAGACGAAGCCAAGTTCAGTCTTTTCAAAACTGAATTGGGGATGCTAAACTATGAGGAATGAAGACTACAGAAGCTCCAGGCTCGTGCAAGAACTGAAGGGGAGCAAGGTACTCAAGTGTGAGCCCATGTGCAAGAACTGAGGGGGAGCAAGGGGTCACATGCTATAGACCTAGACTTGAAGAAGCCAAAAAGGGGGAGTTGGATCCAAGTTGGCTAAGATGGCTCCAGGTTTGCTCTCCAAGTTTGCTCTCAAGAAATTGGTATTGGTAATAAATATCTCTCTCAACTAAATTTCACGGATATGATTTTCATTCCCATACGCTTTATTCACCTTAGCTTGTAGGGTTTAGGCTTCTTCAAATAGGGGGAGATTGTTGGGTATTGTATCCACAACGTACCTGATTTGAAGAAGCCCCTGAACAAGCTAAGGTAAATAGACAATGTATTTGACAAAATATTTCAAGTTGTGCTTGCAGTTTTTCTGCTAAGTGCACACCAATGTCAGGGTGCAGTAGGTCAATATACACGGGTCTGCACGACGTAATCCCTCGTTGAGCAGATCAGTGTGTTGGCCTACGTGTACTCTCTCTATTGGAGTGTACTTATTTTCAAGTACAGGGTTGTGATCAGGCAAGAGCAGACAAGGAGCAAGGATGGGTCAAGGAGCACCTCATGGGTGGAAAGACGAAAAATCATCTAAGTGTAAATCGACGAGAATCAACAAGTGATTCTCGCCGATTCGGCGAGAATCACTAGTGATTCTTGCCGAATCGTCGAGAATCATTGGCTGATTCTCGCCGACTCGATCCAGCTACTGTATAGCGAGCAACTCTGATTCTAAGTAAGAATCGACGAGAATCACCAAGTGATTCTCGCCGATTCGGCGAGAATAAATAGTGATTCTCGCCGAATCATCGAGAATCACTGGCTGATTCTCGCCGTCTCGACCCGGCTAAATCAGTGCGTGCAACCAAGTCAACTTCGACGAGAATCATCTTTGATTCTTGCCGAATCGTCGAGAATCACCCTTGATTCTCGACGATTCGACGAGACTCACTTTCGATTATCGCCGATTTTTACTTGGGAAATTTTCGGGAAAAAGCTGGACCGGATTCTACCGCTGACACTATTTTGAACCGGATTTAGGGTTTCTTCTTGTGGGACCCACAACGGTCATTAAGGTGTTTACTTGTGTATATATATACGGATATTTTTGAACAGTAAATATACACAGAGAAAAAGACGAAAAACGAGCAGCCGACCTTGACCTAGAATCGCGAAACAGCTCCGCCGCCGTCGCCGCTCGTGTAAGTCGATCGCCGGTCATTTGATCGTGGTTTCCTCCAGATCTCCCGGCGATAGAAGCATAGCCACGCATAGAGTCTCACGCGTCTAACCAGAGATCTCTTGTCTCTTGATTTGTTGATCGGGAAACCTTCCCCGTCCGAATCGATCGAGACGACCGATCCTAGTGTGACCGTTGGAAGACCTAGCTAGCTTTGCTACGAAGTTTGAATCTCAAAGTACTGTAGCCGCACACCGTTGTCGCCGCCGATCCCGTGAACCAAGCCGCCGCCCATCTTTGCCGCCGCCGGTTCCGGGGAGATTCTCTCCAAGAGAGATCTAGGGTTGTGGACTCTTCGTGGACTTCAAGAACACGTCGAACGAATAGGGACACCTTAGTCTCCAAACGTAGTTTGTATTTCTTGTACATTCTAGTTTATTTTTGTTGTAAAGGAACGTAGGTTCCTAGTTGTAAGGGTTGGGTGAAACCCGTGTTGTGGGAGTGTTGACTCCTATGTGTGGAAGGGTTCCTTCTGATAGTGCAAGGATTGGATTTCAATCCTGTTGGTGAAGAGACCGAGTCGTCCCTTGTTGGGAGATAGGTCGAAGGGGGAAAGTGGATGTACCCAAATCGGGGAACCACTATAAATTGCTTGTGTACCTTCTTTGCTGTGGTGTTTTATTTTCTTGTGCAGGTTCAATTTTAAATTCCGCAAAAACGCTGCACGTCACCTATTCCCCCCCCATAGGTGAAGATAGTTGACACTAGGTGGACTTTCAGCTGGTTCAGGTATAGGGTGACAATCCTCCCAAAGTTGGGAGTGTGTATGCTGTCTTTTATCTTAGTGAATAACATAGCACCCCAGTCCAGCTTCTTCCTGCAGACTATTGCAACTAGCAAATGAGCACTTTGCCAATTATATCTGAGAGTAGTTTGACCTCCTCACTCATTCCTTTTCGTTTTATGGCTTTGGTGTTCCTGGGCAAACCATAGAATGATAACGTTCTGGCATAATCTTCCTCCTCTAGGTAATCGGCCTGATCACAGATGGGTATCCGCAAGTACCTAGAAAGACGGGAGGCATTCAACTTCACTTTGAATGTCTGAACTTTACTTTTTATCACTGAGTCCTCATGACGTAATTTGGAGTTACTGAAGAACTCCAAGGCTTCCTTATCGAGCACCTTGCTGGGGTGTTTGAGGATAAAGAAGTGTCTAGCGATCTCCAACATCAGAATGACGTTCTTGAATTCGTCGGAGGCTTGAGCAAATCCTGCACTGACCAACACACCTCCTCCCAGCAGGCCAGTGGTGCATCTAGGAGCCATGGAAAATTACAGAAAACTGGAATTTCTGAAACTCTGGAGAGAAAACACTATGGGTCTGAGGAGACCTCTGGTGTCGGCGCAAGCACTACACTGGAGAAGCTCTGGAAGAATGCAAGAACTGGAGGCTTCACTGTAATGAATAGATGGCGATTATCAGAGGGTTTCGGTCGGCAGGCGGTGGTGACACGTGGTAGCCAGCGACAATACACAATATGCGGCAACAAGCTTGAGGATAGGGCTTTGCGGCAAGCTATGCACGAGTGATGCGAGCTAGAGCAAGGGAGGAAGGCCGCGATCGACAGGAAACGGCGAATCGGGAGCCGAAGGGTCGGGTAGCGCAGTTGTGCGATTTGACGGGTTTCGGCAGCTTTTGAGTTTGACAAAAGTCGAGTTTGCCCTCCCGTTACTATTTAAGTGAATATATATATATATATATATATATATATATATATATATATATATATATATATATATATATATATATATATCGATCTTTAAATTGCATTTAGACTGCGCTTACCTCGAATTTGATCGTCGAGTCTTCGGATCCAAGATAAACAATTTGAAATATTGCCCCAAATAGATTTCTCCGAAAATAGTTGTTGGAGGAGCCCGATTCGGCGAGTGTTGTATGAATATGTGACATGTCGGTCGATATTCACCGAATTGGACTTGCAAAAGAAGAATTCTAGCTTTATTAAACTTGATCCTGAGACAATTTCTTCCACTATGACCGTCTTCATGGTTCCTTGTTCAGCATGCCCAGCTCCGTTTTGAAATGCGAGAACTGGGTCTCGTCTAGTGGCTTTGTAAAAATATCGGCAACTTGCTTGTGCTTCGAGACATAGCTAAGAGCTATGTCTGTGTTCTCCATGTCCTCCCAGATGATGTGGTAGCCCACCTTGATTTGCTTGGTCCGGCTATGGGAGACTGGATTATTTTAGATACTAATGGCGCTGGAGGAGTCGTAGAACATCAAAATTTTCCTAAACATCAAGTTGATGTAGGTATGTCAGATCAGAGATCTCCACGGATCTAACGCTCTATCTCCGCTCTACACGTCGTAGATCTACCGCACCTACACAGCACCTATCGCCCACAATAGTTCCTCGTCACAAAACGCAGCACAAACAACAAGGGAGGAATGGTCGACTCGAAAACAACGATCGGAAATTTGAGTCGGAATATTCCCCAAGAAAACACAAAGGTTGCCACTCCTTTTTGAGAGCAAGACCAAGGCTATAGGCCAAGATCCGCTCAGGCAAATAGGATCCACCCGATCCGGAAATAAAAAGCCTTGCAACGGCGTTTTCGTTTCAAAACTTGCAGCGATTAATTTAAAGATCCGGAGAATACGATTTGCGAAAATCCACCACAACTAAGGAGAAGAATCACACAAGGAAGAGGAAAGAGATTACCCAACCGGAAAGCATTTCACACAATATAACTGTGGGAGAATCACTCTCTCCATGGATCCACCGGTTTCACACCGAATGGGGCTGCTTCCTTCTTCCACGGAGTCGCACCGATAGTAGCCACGCCGGAGTCTCACCGAACGGGGATGGAGGAGGCAAGGTTTGGCTTCACACCAAGGGGGGGCGGCTATAGGATTCTCTCCATGGTGGCCAAAATTCCTCAAGGGGGATTTAGGATTTCTTTTTCCAATGCTTTAACTCTTCATTATAGCCTCCTTTAAATAGGAGTTACAAACAAGCCTTAGCCCTTCATGATGGAGATTTAATCTCATCCATCCGAATGGCTAATTGCACACCAATACTAAAAATAGTTCAAAATGAAAAAATAACAACACATGCAATGAATATAAAATTATCACATAAGCATAGGATAATTTTATATTCCAAATATAAAATAGAGTGCACGAAAAGGAAATAAATAAAGCTAATGCGTTGCCGTGGCGGTAGCACGTCGCGGGCGGAGTTTGTAGCGTAGCCTTCCGTTAGCGTCATCGTGCCGCCTCACGTCCTTGAGTCGTATGGCCTTATCAACCGAATCATCAGCACCGTCGTCAGCATTGTCTTCAAATGGTGGAGGAGGGGCCGCGCTATCAATCCTCCCCCGCTCAAATGCACGCATCTCCGTTGCGTGGTCCAAGCGATAGCAGTGAAGGAGAGCGGCATCCAAACTCTGCAGCTCAGTCTCGAGTACCCAAGAGTCAACCGAAGGGGGCCGATCACGCCAACGGATGAGAAAGCGGTGGGTGTCGCCATCAGCAGTGGTAACAGGCTCAGCATCAAGTATCATCTCTGGAGTGGAAAACGTCCGTGGAAACCTGGGGAACATATTAGCAGTTGGTAGGAAAGAAGGCAACTTACCATCCGATGATATACCTATGGGGACCGAAAGAGAGAGATCATCCGTACTACCACTCCCCAACCCATGAGAATTTTCAGTGGGAGAAGAAGACGACAAAGAAATCAACTCTTGTGGTTGTGACACAAACATCGTTAAATCCGAAACATTAAAAATGGGGGAGATACCCTAATCAACAGGCAAGTCCAAAACGAAAGCGTTGTCACCTAACTTCTTAATAATCCGAAAAGGGTCGGCGTGCTTTGGTGCTAACTTTTTAACGGTGCCGGTTGGCAAGCGTTCGGGAACCAAACGGACTAAAACTAGATTGCCAATTTTGAAGTCTGATACTCTCCTATGTAAATTAGCGTGCGCTTGATAAGAATCGTATTGCGTAGTCAAGGTGGCCCGTATACGTGCGTGTAAATCATGGATGTGCTGGGCAAAGGATTGTGCAAACTGACTTGCCTTGTACGTTGGGGGCAACGACACCAAGTCAAGCGGCACAGGAACCTTATATCGGTGGACAATCTCATTCGGAGACAGACCCGTAGACCTATTCTTGGAATTATTGTAGGCTAACTGGGCATGGGGAAGGAGAAGATCCCAAGTGCTCTTGTGATCACTCACAAGGCATCATAACAAATTTCCTAAGCTCTGATTAACCACTTCCGTCTGCCCATCAGTTTGGGGATGATAGGCAGAGGAAAACAATAATTTCGTTCCCATTAATATCCAAAGAGTCTTCCAAAAATAACTTGTGAATTTTACGTCCCTATCCGATACTATGGTCTTTGGCACTCCACGGTGACTAACGACTTCTTTAAAATAAAGTTTAGCGACGTGAGACGCATCATTCATCCTACTGTACGGGATGAAATAAGCCATCTTTGAAAACCTATCCACAACTAAAAAAATGGAGTCGTGACGGCGTAGGGTAATGGGGAGGCCTAATACAAAATCCATACTAACGTCTACCCAAGTCATGGAGGGAATAGGCAAGGGTGTATATAATCCTACGTTGGTTTTACTACCCTTAGACACCTGGCACGTGCGGCAGCTACTCACTACCTGTCCCACCATAACCTTAAGTTTTGGCCAATAGAACTTGTCCTCGACTAACGTACTGGTCTTATATCTACCAAAGTGGCCACTCAACCCTCTGCTATGCAACTCCCATATGATATGTAGGCGTAACGATGACTGTGGAATACATAGTTTCCCGTTCCTAAAGAGGTAACCGTCCTTGATGACGTAGGCAGATATCGTCGTGGGGGAGCTATCCTGGGCAGAAAGATAGAAGTCTTGGAAGTCAGGACACGTGGCGTACTCATCCTTAATCCGCTCAAACCCTACAACATGTACTTCCATAGAGGTGAGTAAAAGGTTAAGACGACTAAGGGCGTCCGCGACTCGGTTATCATCTCCCTTAAGGTGCTTGAGATTAAACGTGTAACCTTGTAAGAAAGCGACCCACTTAGCGTGACATGGGCTGATCTTATGCTGGCCGTTGATGAAACGTAAAGCCTCATGATCGGAGAGGATCACAAACTCCTTGGAGAGGAGATAGTGCCTCCAATGGTGTAGACATCGGACTACAGCATAAAATTCCCAATCATAATTTGAGTAGTTCAGCTTAGGGCCGGACAACTTCTCGCTAAAATAACTAACGGGATGGCCCTCCTGGCTCAAGACACCTCCAATCCCTACCCCAGATGCATCGCATGTGAGCTCAAAGACTTTAGCAAAGTCAGGTAGACGTAAGACAGGTGCCTCAGTCATAATCTCCTTGATTCGTTCAAAAGCATGGGTGGCGGACTTCGACCACGTAAACTCTCCCTTCTTCATACAGTCCGTGATAGGCGCCATAATACTACTAAAGTCTTGTATGAAACGACGATAAAACATGGCTAACCCATGAAAACTACGCACCTCACGTAGGGTGGTTGGCACGGGCCAGTCCTTAATGACCTGAACCTTGCCCGGATCGACTCGGATACCCTCGGAGCTGACTATATAGCCTAAGAACTCTACCTCCGAGACATAGAAAGTGCATTTCTTAAGGTTGAGAAATAACGTCTCCTTCCGCAGGGTGGAAAGGATCACTCTCATGTGGGAGATGTGCTCGGTAGTAGAGGTGCTATAAATCAGAATATCGTCAAAGTAGACGACAACGAACTTTCCCATGAATGGCTGAAAGACATGTGTCATCATCCGGGAGAAGGTATTAGGGGCATTGGACAACCCAAAGGGCATCACAAGCCATTCGTACAGACCATCCTTCGACTTAAACGCCGTCTTCCACTCATCGCCCTCTCGTATCCTAATCTGGTGATAGCCACTCCGAAGATCTAATTTGGAGAATACGGTGGCTCCAGATAAGACATCCAACAAATCATCTAAGCGGGGAATGGGGAACCTATACTTGATGGTGATTTTGTTGATAGCCCGGCTATCAACGCACATCCTCCATGTACCATCCTTCTTGGGGGCAAGTAGGGCTGGTACAGCACATGGACTCATACTAGTCCTAATAAAACCCTTCGCTAGCAAGCCATCTATCTGAGACTGCAACTCCAGGTGAGCTGCGGGGTGGAGTCGGTAATGGGGCTGATTTGGCAAGGAAGACCACGGGATGAGATCTATCGCATGCTATATATTCCTAAGCGGGGGTAATGTGGGCGGCAACTCATCCGGGTACACATCCCTATACTCCTCCAACAGTACCCGTAACTCACTAGGTAACTCATCCAAAATACTAGAATCGGGCTTCGCACTTAAGATGACTAGCGCATACATGATTCCATCAAAGAACGGATCCCTCTCAAACTCTTTCCTACAAACTAGATTCAACATTTTTCGTTCTACCGGAATAGTGGTGTCCTTAGCCAAGACTACGGGCTCCTTTGGGATGGTCGGCCTCAAACTGATGGTTTTGCCATTGAATTTGAATTCATAAGTATTGGATCTACCAAAATGTGTAACATCACTGTCGTATAGCCAAGGGCGGCCTAACAACACATGACAAGCGTCCATCGGAAGGACATCACACCACACCTCTTCAATGTAGGATTTGAATAAGAGTGGGACCAGGCATCGTTTGGTAACGGGTACAGAGTGCTTGTTGATCCAAGCGACCTGATATGGAGTCGGGTGCGGAGGTTGTAGCGTAGCCTTCCGTTAGCGTCATCGTGCCGCCTCACGTCCTTGAGTCGTATGGCCTTATCAACCGGATCATCAGCAGCATCGTCAGCATCGTCTTCAAATGGTGGAGGAGGGGCCGCGCCATCACAAGTTATTATCTTCGAGCTAATTCCTTATCCATAGAAGCTTTGCGCAACAACTACCTGCAAAGATATACTCTGATTCACAGTAGATGTTGCCCCACAATTTTTCTTCTTACTGCTCCAGGAAATGATTTGTCTTCCGAGGAATTGGCACGTACCGGAAGTGCTTTTCCTATTGTCTCTGCTACATGCAAAATCAGCACATGTAAAGCCAATTAGCTCGACGTCATTACTTCTTGGGTACCATAAGCCAAGATTTGGTGTACCCTTAAGGTATCTTAAAATTTGCTTCGCAGAGACATAATGAGATTCCTTAGTGTTCACCTGATATCTAGTGCAGACACATGTCGAGAACATTATATCTGGTCTACTGGTAGTCAGGTAGATCAAGGATACAATTATGCTTCTGTATATGGTTTCATCTAAAGATATCTCTTTCCCATCATCCTTGTGCAGAGACACAGTTGAACCCATTGGAGTCTGCATGGAGGATGCACTCTCCATTCTGAATTTCTTAAGAAGCTCCTTGGTGAACTTCGTCTGAGAGATGAAAATTCCATGTTCTGATTGCTTCACCCGAAGTACTAAGAAATACTTCAACTCATCTATACTGCTCATTTCAAATTTCCATTGCATAAATTTGGAAAACTTCTTGCAAATGTTGTCTTCTGTAGAGCCAAAAATAATGTCGTCGACATAGATTTGCACTAGCAGAATCTTCCCTTTAACTTCACTAAGAAATAATGTCTTGTTTATCTTTCCCCTTGTGAACCTGTTCTCAAGAATAAAGCTAGACAACGTCTCGTACCAAGCTCGGGGAGATTGCTTTAAACATATAATGCTTTATTTAAAAAGTATACTTAATCAGGGAATATTGAGTTGACAAAACCTAGGGGTTGCGCTACGTATACATCCTCTTTCAGATTCTTGTTGAGTAATGCTGACTTCACGTCCATTTGGTAGACGGTGAAGCCTTTGAGTGCAGCATACACAAGAAACAACCTGATCGCCTCGAGCTGAGCCACTTGAGCAAATGTTTGATCGAAGTCAATCCCCTCTTCTTGTCTTTATCCTTGTGCTACAAGTCGGGATTTGTTCTTGATAATTACTCCGTTTTCGTCCAGCTTGTTTTTGAAAATCCACTTGGTGCCGAACACGTTTTGTGACTTTGGTCTGGGTACCATCTCCCAGACTTTGCATCGTTCAAACTGGTTGAGCTCCTCTTGCATCGCCATGATCCAAGAGGGATCTTTTTTCGCTTCCTCAAACTTCTTGGGTTAAACCTGAGACAAAAAACTTAAATGCAAAATTTCGTTAGCCGTACCACTTCTAGTTCTCACACCGTCGCCTGGATCTCCAATGATCTGATCAGCAGGGTGATCTCGTAGGTGTATGAACTCTAGGTTTCTTGCTCTTCATCCAGCAGGCTCTGCAGCATCCAGTGCCGCCTCTGTAGGTTGAGGCAATTTTTCCTCTATGTGTTCCTCATCCACCAAGCCTGGATCGACGAGCTTTGCTTAGCTTGGAGCATCTTCCTTGACACATCATCCAATCTAAGTTCCTTGAACCTCATACCTGCATCTACACCAATAATACTAGACGAGCTACTTTGGAGCAGGCCGGTCTCATCAAATACAACGTTTATAGACTCTTCTACCATCGGAGTTTTCTTGTTGAAAATCTTATATGCCTTACTATGGCTACTATATCCTACAAAAATACCTTCAAAATAATTTTCACTAATCTTAGTTCGGTAATGCTTCCCATTATTAAGTACGAAGCAATTTCTTCTAAAGATTCTAAAGTAGGACACAGTCGATTTTTTGCCCTTCAATAGCTCATATGGGGTCTTGCGATGGTTTATTTGATGAGTACCCTATTTTGCATGTGACAAGTAGTGTTGACTGCTTCAGCCCAGAAATACTCCGGAAGAGAAGCGTCACTCAACATGTTTGTATATTCTTCAATTAGGGTTTTGCTCCTTCTCTCAGCCACTCCATTTTGCCGTGGAGTGCGCGGGGAGGAAAAATCATGAAAGATACCTTGACTTTCAAAAAACTTTGTCATGGCACCAGACTCAAACTCTGTTCCGTGGTCACTTCTGATTTTGACCACCGAGCAGTCCAATTCATTCTGAATTTACCGGACAAAATTAGTGAAAGAGTCAAAGATGTCTGACTTGTGTTTCAGAAAGAACACCCATGTGAAACGCGAGTAGTCATCAACAATTACTAATCTATAGACCTCACCTCCTAATCTGTGAATCGGCATAGGGCCGAATAAGTCCATGTGAAGTAATTTTAAGCTTCGAGAAGAATATTTCTCAGCAATACCCTTGAAGGAATCCCGTGCCTGCATACCCAATTAACAGGAGTGACATGGACTCTTTTTAAGGCACTTAATGTTGGTGCATCGCACACTAAGTTGTCAGAAAATAGCATATTTAAGGTTTTAAAATTAATATGTGCTAATCTCTTGTGCCATTGGTCACAAAGATACACACTACTTTTTGCCATAAAACACACAGGGGCAGGAGTGTCTAAACAAAGGAAATTTAAACAGAAAATATTTCTGCTCTAAGGGCCTGTTAAGACCATCTCCAAATTTGCAGACGATTTTATCAAACACTTGTCCTTGCAGAAATAAATGATGTAGCCTTTGTCACATAGTTGACTTATGCTTGTGAGATTATGGTGTAATCCCTCAACATAAGCAACATCTGTGAAAGAGACAACTCTGTTGGATATCATTCCATAACCTTTTATAGTTCCCTTGTCGGAACCTCCAAAAATGACTTTAGGATCGTCTTTAACTAGTGTGTAATAACGCAAAAGGCTTCTTGTCCCGGTCATGTACCGAGAGAATCCACTGTCCAAGTACTAGATTGGTGTTCTATTGGCCTTTGGACATACCTAAAAAAAATCAGTTTATCTTAGGAACCCGAACATATTTGGGTCCTTGGTTCCTGGTCAGCTTACTCCACTAGTAACATTATCCTTGAGAGTGGTCGGTCTCGCATAGCTAACTCTAGGAGTTACAAGATTGGCAGGATTATACCAACAATCTACGACAAAATGACCAATTTTGCCGCAACACCAACAGTCGAATCTGTTGTACCTCCTTTTGTACTCTTTCTTTTTCCTTGCAACGTGAGGTCTAGTAGAGGTAGAATTCTTAGAGGTGGAGGACTCATTATTGTAGCATACACAAGGTCTCTGCATCTCCTTTTTCTTAGGCAAAGCAGATTTGGCTTTCGATGTTTTCTTGTTGTTATGGCCATGTACATATGGACCATAACTCCTCATTTGAATCTCTTCGTACGGTGCTTTGAACACCCTATCACCAAAGTCATAGGGATGGGTCCATCCCTGGTATCTGGTCTTGGTCTCTACATAAGTAGGCCTTGCATGATGACCATAGGATGACTCAAGGTCAAACTTGTTCGTCGGAATGATTACTTTCCTGAATGAAGGTTTAACCATGGGTGTCGTCCCATTTTCTTTGGCGGTAGCCTTCTTGGCATCCTTACCCTTACCATCGACGTGGCCAAGACTAGTACCCTTCTTTTGAGTTAAGAACTCATCGATGAGAGGGTGAACAGCCTTTCGCTTTTAGTAGATCTTAACGAGTTTTCTCTCCACCGCGAGCTTTTCTTCCTACTCATCAAGATACTTTTATTTCAGCTTTAACGTATCAGCCGAGTCCTTGAGTTTCTCTTTCAAGGAGTGGACTTCATATCTTAGGGGAAGTAGTTGTGCAATTTCTTCCATCATATTTGCTTCCACTGCCTTGTGTGAGACAACCTCTTTAACTTGCTTTAAGACTACCTTTCTGTATTTGTCGAAAGCCTTTAACAAGTGCTCCTGCTGAGCCATCAACTCTGATTCATTCTCATCAGAGGATTAGTCTTCATGACCATTTGAGGAGATTTTTGATTTCGAAAGAATGGTGTGCGAGTTTACCTTCCTATGGTACTCAGAGTTGCATGCTTCCTCATCAGATTGAGCCATAAGCCCAAAGTATGCTTCTTCATTTTTCGAGCTTGACTCACAAGAGTCACTGTCACTTAGAGTCTTCAACCTTTTGGCGACGAAGCTCTTTTCTTCTTTCTTCTTTCCTTTGAAGGATCACTTCTTGTACTTCGTGGAGCTCTCCTTCTTCTTGTAACGGACTCTGCGATCATGTGACTTGATTTGTTACAACAGTAGCAAACAACGTCAGAGGAAACCTATTTGTTCAATTTGTATTTATACTTATCCTCTTTATTGTAGCTTTTGGACGTTTGATCACCGTCACGATGTGATCTTCTGTAGTCTTAAGAGGATGACTTATTCTTCATTTGTCTTCTCTTGCTCAGCAGCTTCTTCAACTGCTTTGAGAGGAGAGAGAATTCTCCATCCGACAGCTCGGAGCCCGATGTGCTAGGCTCAGAGTCTTCAGCGGTGTCTGGAGCTCGTGTCCTTACAGGTGACATAGCTCTAGACTTTCTTGAACCTGCTGTTATTAGGGCTATAGATTTGTCTTTACTAGAAGATTGATTGGCTTTCTCCTCCTTCTTTCTGGTGTTCCTTTGGAGTTCGTAGGAGTGCAATATGCCGAAAATATTATGAGCGTCGATCTCTGGAAACTTTCCAAATTCTCTGATGGAGACAACCTTAGTGTCCCAGTCCTTTATGATTGATATAAGGAACTTGTCTTTCATTTCACCATAAGTGAAGATGCGGCCGTAGTTCCGGAGACCGTTAAAAATCTTAAAGAACATGTCAAAGTTGTCAGCAATGGAGTCATCGACATCTTGCTTGAAGACTTCGTACGCTTGGTTCAGCTGTAATCTACGATCATCTCTCACTTCTTCAGTACCTTCCATCAGAACAACAAGACAGTCCCACATCTATTTAGCAGACTGGAAGTGGAATAAGTTCTAGAGCATGGAATCGTCTACTGCACTTTCAATGATATTCTTCACCTTCTTGTCCAGGGAGACTAAGGCAATCTCATCCTTCGTAAGATACATCAACTTCTTTGGAATCATGATTGCAGGATTTATCGTTGATGGCTGTGTCGGGATGTGAGGTTCTCCTTCCATTATCTGAAAGATCCTTGGATCAACAGCTTACATGAAGAAACGTACTCGCTCTTTCCACATGGGAAAGTTTTCCTTGGTACACATCGGTAGCTTCAAAGTTGATATATCTTCGCTTCGATCCATGGTGAAAGTGAGGAATCTCTAAAGGCTAGATCAGGGATCTTGATCAAGGTGTTAACCTTATTTGACCAACCTCCCTCTGATACCACTTGAAAGTATCTAGCGTTGACCTAAATCACCTAGGGGGCGGGGGGTGAATAGGTGAAGTTTGCGTCTTTTTACGAAATAAAAATAATTAAAAATATCAAGCAGACAAACGCAAAGATTTTATAGTGGTTCTCTGAGTTGGGTACGTCCACTATCCCTCCTCACCTATCTCCCACGAAGGGCAGATTTCGCTACTTCACCAAACTCAGATTTCGTCAAATCTTACACGTCGGAGTGGCAATTCCTACACCTCGGAGATGAAGCTCCTACCACTTGTTGAACAAACTCTCCTACAACTCGATCCGCAAACCGGATCTACACACTTGATCCACAAACATATCTACAAAAATAGGAGAAAAATGTCCTACAATATTCAAAATAAAGTTACAACAACAACACACGATTCCAATCTTGATCTGATGTTCTTTGAAGGATGGAAGTTGATTCTTGGAGAACTCGGAAACTTGAAATATTTGGATCTTGAACCTCGATCTTCGACCAACAAGTACTCGAGTAAATCAAATCTTGAACGAAGAAGCGATCCAGTCAACGAAGTTGTCGGCGAAGAAGACTGCTCGTTGTCGCGTCCAATCGGAAGAAGCTTCGCGACAGCAGTAGACGGCCGAAGGAATTCTCTTTCGGGAAATATGAGATTTTGATTTTTGGAAATTGGGTTTTTGGATCCTTGTCCATTTTGAAATTACTCTAGGTATTTATAGAGGGACTAGAAATGAAACATCTATAAAAGAATTCCAAAAATGAAACCTAGAAATGTAATGCACATGGTCGTCGGTTTCGAACTAGAAAGAAAAATCTGAAAAATGCCAAGGAAAATTCGGGGAGATACGTCGAGTATCGGGTATGATACTAGCCGAATCATGCAATGGTATAAGCAAATACGTTGAACGGTGTTTGTTGAGCATAAGTCTAACTCGTCGAATGGAGTTCGTCGAACAGAAGGCAAATTCGGTTTATTTCGATTATTCGTCGAGTATTGCATGGGATACTCGTCGAATTCGGCGAGTATCACTAGTGATACTCATCAAATTTGCCTTGGACAATTTATGGAAACCTGGAGAATTTATCCTAAGTAAATACGTCGAATTCGGCTGGTATCGAGAAACATACATGACGAATTTGGCGAGTATCAAGGGGATACTCATCAAATTCGACGTGTATGACTCCCCATACTCGCCAAATTTTACTTCTGTAAAATTCTTCGTTTCTGACTTCTTGTTGATTGAGCCCGCGAACTGACTCTTACTGTGGTTGGTTCGATGAGTCGATCGCCGCGGGCTTGCTTAGGTAGGCAAGTGCACCTATCACAAGTAATACAAAATATTCGGGGGAATATCAAGATTGTAAATTTCTCGGGAACGGGTTGATTATCCCTACTGCTCCGAAAGCACTATTATTTTACCGAAATAGTTAAGTCGATTTTTAATTTAAAAAGCTGGAAAAAGAATAAAAGTAGAGTCGATGAAGAGTTAACACTCGGTATCGAATTACGTTAGGATTAAAAATAAATTTGAATAACTAGAGATCTAAAGTTTCAATTCAATTAAATTGGAAACTTGGCCGTGGAGGTTCAAAATAATGATCTCACCTATCTCTAGGAATATTGCTCACCTGGACATTAAGGCTATTCGATCGGGCTCTCGTCCGACGAAGGATTCCCCTTAATGCCAGCAGTACGCTAAGAACCCCGCTATCGGGTGGGGAACCCAATCCGGTAGAGTTAGCGCGCCTCCTCTCTCAAGGGTTAGTGCGAAACTCTATTTACCCAGGGGTGATCTGTCCATACGCACGGCCTCTCGGCTAGCTAGCGTATGGACAACTGAAATAGAGCCCACACATCGATATGTGGTTCTACACGTCGTTAAGCCGGGGTAAACCTTAAGTTTTTTTAATTAAATAGAATCATGAGACCTTTAGTTATTTAAAACATTTTTTATACCAAAGCTCTTCGATACCGAGGGCTAAAAGCAATTAGCCACTCATCGGAATGGGGACAGCTTATGAGTTTGGTTATGCGAGCGTTCTAAACTATTCGCTGAAGGGTTATAAAGATAAAAAGAAGAAAAGTAAGATAACCTAATGTTAGAAAAGATACTACAAACAAACACACCCGCATTCATTCAAACACATAATAAAGAGATAGAAATAAACCTAAGTTACAAGAAAGAGAAAATTGCATAATTGAAATTGCAAGTCCCACTCAAACGATTGGGGGCGGGAAATAAAAGCTGAAAATTGCAAGTCCTACTCAAACGAGTAGGACTGAAATGAAAGCAAGTCCTACTGAAACGAGTAGCAGAAAATAAATACAACACACGCACGCACTCTACTGATATTAAAACACACAATCATAATGAAATACACACACACAGATCCCACTCAAACGAGTAGGTGAAAAATTAAAGCACGCCATTTAACTCTTAACGAGTAGGCGGAAATAAATGCTGATTACAAGGCTTTCTCAAATATTTACATCAAAATAAAGTCCGGACATTTAACTCCTAGCGATTATGCGAAAAATCAATACCAGTCATTTAACTCAAATGAGTAGGAGGTAACATAAATGCTGAAAATTACAAGTCCTACTCAAATGAGTAGGATTGAAAAGACAATCTAGCCATTTAACCTAAATGAGTAGGCGGAAAAATAAAGAATGAAAATTACAAGTCCTACTCAAACGAGTAGGCGGGAAATGAAGTTCGACCATTTAACTCAAGTGAGTAGGTGGAAAAATAAAGAATACACACGCACGCACTCGACATAAGTAAACACACACACACACTTGCATAATTAAACTTAGGAGTTGAAAAATATCGCATACACGCACACACTCGTGCTAAAAAAATTCAGAAAAACAAAGTTATTGAAAAACTAAATTGACTGTATTTCTACCGCTGGAATGTAGTAGAAATGCATAAAAAGGCAAAATAAAAATAGTTTGAGCAAAAAGTTTTGAAATTAAAGTGAACAAAGCAAGTGCCCGAAAAATTAAAACGTTTGCATTTTTACCGTTAGATTTTGAAAGAAATGAATAAAAAATAGAAATAAAAATTGTTCGAGCAAAATTATTTTTATGTAATTAAAAAAAATGAGAGTTGTTGAAAAATTTAGAGTAACGCATAATCTAGTTTTAAAGTTTTGTAAAACGGGTTAAAAAGGTGTAACCCGAAAAAAATGAAAGTAAAACCCTAAGTGAAACCGATTCTAAAGAGTATTACAAAACAAATGGCTATAATAACGACTAGAAATGTTGATAAAAATGAAAGTGAATCAAAAGGTTTTGCATTTGAAAGTATAAATTTTGCAATTTTTAAGCTCATAAACACACACACGCATTATGAAAATGAAAACAAAAGTACTTAGGATTGATGAAAATGAGGCCTTCAGAGTTTTTTCAAAGCATTATAAGGTTAAAAAGAAAAGATTTTATTAACAAAAAAGGTTGATTACAATGCTTAAACAAACTTGAAAAGGAGGGGGAAAGATCCTTACATAGCCCCAAAACTAGCTCCAAACAACAGCCCTTAGCATCAAAACGATTCAAAAATTTGGAACCCTTAACTCATACAACAGCTGCCCTTTTATAGGAAAAAATTTACAAGTACACGCCCTCCGACACGGGCGTGTTGGGGGGGGGGGCGTGGCAGCACAATTTATTAGCAGATTTCGGTGGTCTACGATGATTTACATTGCGGCTGAAAACGCGGTGGTCACACCCAAGGTCACGGGCGTGACGGTGGGCGTATCGGCAAAATTCAGCATCTTCTTCCGGCGATTTGATGGCGTTGTTGACTTCGAGGAGGTCCACGTGGAAGTCACGCCCAATGTCACGGGCGTGACGGTAGGCGTGTCGGGGAGGTTGAAATGGGCGCCGTCTGTGTCGAACGTCGCCGGCGACAGTTTGTCGGGCTAGGTGGAGAAGTCATGCCCCAGGTCACGGGCATGACGTTGGGCGTGTCGGGTTGCTCGACGATCGTCGAGCGGGAAGTCGTCGAGCGTGAATTTCGTCGAGCGGAGAATCGTCAAGCGGAACATTTCGTCGAGCTTGATGGAGTGGTCACGCCCCAGATCACGGGCGTGACGGGTGTTCGATGATCGTAGATCGGAAATCGGCGAGCGCGAAAATTGTCGAGCAGAAATCGTCAAGCGCTGGACACGGGTCATGTCACAGGCGTGTGACCGGGCGTGTCAAGCTATTTCTTCAAAATTTGTTCATTTCTCGGGAATTTGGCGTATCACGCCCTGGTCACGGGCATGACTAAAAGTACACGGGCGTGTACTATGCAAAAGTTGACTTTTACTGAAATTTTTTAGGAAATCAAAATAGAGTAAGTTAGAACATTATTTATAAAAAAGAAACATTTTTATAAAGAAAAATAAACAAAAATAACAAAAATAAAGTAAAACGGCATATTTAATGTACATAAAAGTAGGTATATTTACAACTTATCAAATACCCCCATACTTAAGCATTTGCTATTTCAGAGCAAAAGTTTGAGGTGAACTTATAAGGAATAGAAAAAACTCTAAGTTTAGCTACCGCTTAATCAATTATAAGAGAGATCTAAATAAATAAACAAGGTGCAAGAGTTAAGTCCTAAATTTAAGAAGATGATTTAAATAACGCAAAAGTTTTGGCCAAAAGACTTCTTGATATAATCAAATAGAAAGCAATAATTGTAATGGTTAGATTAACAATAATAGTTTGAAATTATATGAACTTTTAGCTTATAGGAGTTTTACTAGAAATATTGAAATTTATAAATTATGCTCAAAAACGATTTTTGAATTAAATCTAGAATCGTGAAATTGGCTAAGGGGGTTGATGTTGGTTTATGAAGAGGATTTGAAATTTAAGGTGAGTTAATTTTTTTCTCGAACCTCCATTTTTTTTCTTTTTGGATTATTAGGAAAATGAAATCTTATTTTCCTAATATCAATTTTTTTCAACTTTATAATAAAATTTAACTCAATGTATATGTGTAGGAGTAATGAATTTTATCCTCTTACTCCATTACATATAATCTTTTTAATCTATTGGGTGCCTATGTTTACGGAACAAAATCTTATTCCCATTGACATAGGATCTTTTAAGGATAACAATTTTATCATGCCAAGTATGTCATGATAAGAAAGGTGAGAAACGAAAACTAGATTTTGAATTAAAAATAATTTTGAGAGCAACCTTAATATATTGTAAGTTCCAATTTTTCAGAAAGCTAAAAGTAAACATAATTGAATTATATAGTCATTATTTTCTAACATAATACATATGCTCCTATCAATGAAAAATTAGAAATAGTACCTAAAACGAGTTCGCTATTTTTAACAAAGCATAATGAATTCTTTAAAACTTAACCCCGAATATTTAAATTTTTCAATCAATAATTAACAAATGAATAACAAAGAAAGAATAAATAAAATTCACATATAAATATACTCAAAACAAAATTTTTGGATAACAAGAAAATTAAGGATGTTATATTTGATTTATTTGTTTCAAAATATATATTTTTTGGTTTTTTAGAGTTTTTATCACATTTTGTGTTTTTTTATCTATTAACTTTTTTTTTGAATTTTTGTTTAGTTTTCCTCTTTTTTGAATTTTTTTAACTATTATCTTTTTTTAGATTTTTAAGTTTTTGCGAAAAATGCAAGAAAAAGAGACGTTATTTACAAGAATGTTTGTGAAAAGGAAGGGGGAGAGAGAGAAGATTATTAACAAAAATATTTACAAATATTTTTACAAAATGAAACTAAATATTTTTGGAATTTTTGTTTTATAATTTTTTGGAATTTTTGTTTTATAATTTTTTTGGAATTTTTGTAATAAAAAGAAAAAAATTTGTGGGATTGTCATTTTCAAATTATTTAGTGCAGAAAATAGAAATACATTGCAGAAAATAGAAGTGTGAAAAATAAGGCGAGAAAACACCCCCATACTTATGTCCAACATTGTCCCCAATGTTGTAACGCAAGTATGCGGAACAAATAGGAAAGGCAATATGTACAAAGAAAATAAAAGGGGGGGGGGGTAGAAGCTTCCCTGAAAGGAGGTTGGGAAGGCGCAGTTTAGGAATCCTGAGGATCGGTCTGTTTTGGATCGATCACCTCCTTTCCGCTATGGAGGGTTATAGCGTTGATATTCTCCAGCGGATTGGGCTCCGTGTTTCCCGGCAGTGCCCCGAGCGCGCGCTCGGACATCATTCGTGCAAGTTGTCCAACCTAGAGTTCTATGTTTTTTAGCGATCCGGTGATGTTCCGGATATTTGACTCGTTGGAAGCGATATATTTAAAAAAGTTCTCCTCCATCGGGGAGGGTTTTGGAAGAGGGGGAGGCGGAAGAAATCCAAGCGCGAAAGAATTGGGCGGGTGTTGCGCATTATTCGCATTGCTCCATGAGAAGTTGCGGTGGTTCCTCCAACCCGGATTATAGTTATGCTATAAGTGTTGTTGTTGGGGTTGAAGGAAGGTCGCCCGACATTTCCCTCGTAGTCTACGAATTCATTGACCACGCCGGCATTAGGGGGAATCGCCTAAGGAGGAGTGGTGGAGGCAGCAGACATCTCCGCCACCTGCTTCGTCAGCCTTTCAACTTGAAGGGTTAAGTGGGCAGTGGCATCCACTTCAAAGAGGCCGGCCGCCTTCTTGGGACGTCCCCGCAGGACGTTCAATTGGTAGGCGTTCATAGCCATCTCTTCAATAAGAGCTTGGGCAGCCTCGGGGGTCTTATTATTCAAGGTACCCCCGGCAGCCGCGTCAATCATTTGATGCGTCTGATAGTTAAGCCCATTGTAAAAGATTTGGACCTGCAACCACGCAGGCAGCGCGTGGTGCGGACACTTGCGGAGGAATTCCTTAAAGTGCTGCCAAGTCTCAAAAAGAGACTCGGAATAGTTCTGCACGAACGAAGAAATGTCCGCCCGCAACTTTGCAGTTTTGGAGGTCGGAAAACACTTCGTTAAGAACCGCTCCACAAGCTTGGCCTAGGTGGTGATACATCCTCTTGGGAGGGAATTCAACCACGCCTTATCTTTGGATCAGAGGGAGAATGGAAAAAGGCACAAACGAATGGCGTCATCAGTGATGCAATTGATCTTAAAAGTATCGCAAATTTCCAAAAAAACTAGACAAATGAACGTTCGGGTCCTCATCCGGCAGTCCATCGAACTGCACAGCATTTTGGATCATTTGGATAACGCTCGATTTGATCTCAAAATTATTGTTCGTCACCGTCGGGCGAACAATACTGGACCCAGTATCGTCCAAATTCGGTCGGGCGTAATATGACACTATACGCTCGACGGCCGCGTTCGGATTGGGGTCGGCCATAGCAACGGCAGAGGGTTCTCCGATGGATTCTTCAGGATCCAAAGAGGTATTTCAGCGTTGAGACCGAATACGCGCAAGCGAGCGTTCGATCTCAGGATCGAAATCCAAATTTTCGGACTCCGAAGGCTGTCCACGGGTCATACACCCTTAAATAGAAAGTAGAAAATTAACTTCTTCTTTTTTTTTGGATTTTGAAGAAAAATTTTAAGTTTTTTTTTTGTTTTTTAGAAATAAAGGTAAAAGTAATAGACTTCAGATTCGAAATAACAACTCAAAGATTGTCCCCGGCAATGCGCCAAAAACTTGATTGAGCCCACGAACAGACTCTTACTGTGGTTGGTTCAATGAGTCGATCGTCGCGGGCTTGCTTAGGTAGGCAAGTGCACCTATCGCAAGTAATACAGAATATTCGGGGGAATATCCAGATCGTAAATTTCCCGGGAACGGGTTGATTATCCCTACTGCTGTGAAAGCACTATTATTTTACCGAAATAGTTAAGTTGATTTTTAATTTTAAAAAAGCTGGAAAAAGATTAAAAGTAGAGTCGATGAAGAGTTAACACTCGGTTTCGAATTACGTTAGGATTAAAAATAGATTTGAATAACTAGAGATCTAAAGTTTCAATTCAATTAAAGCGAAAAATTGGCCGTGGAGGTTCAAAATAATGAGCTCACCTATCTCTAGGAATATCACCCACCTGGACATTAAGGCTATTCGACCGGGCTCTCGTCCGACGAAGGATTCCCCTTAATTCCCGCAGTACGCTAAGAACCCCGTTATTGGGTGGGGAACCCAATCCGGTAGAGTTAGCGTGCCTCCTCTCTCGAGGGTTAGTGCGGAACTCTATTTACCTAGGGGTGATCTGTCCATATGCACGACCTCTCGGCTAGCTAGCATATGGATAACGGAAATAGAGCCCACACATCGATATATGGTTCTACGCGTCGTTAACCCGGGGTAAACCTTAAGTTTTTTAATTAAATAGAATCATGAGAGCTTTAGTTATTTAAAACATTTTTAATCCCAAAGCTCTTTGATACCGAGGGCTAAAAGCAATTAGCCACTGATCGTAATGGGAATAGCTTATGAGTTTGGTTATGCGAGCGTTCTAAACTATTCACTGAAGGGTTATAAAGAAAATAAGAAGAAAAGTAAGATAACCTAATATTAGAAAAGATACTTCAAACAAACACACCCGCATTCATCCAAACACATAATAAAGAGACAGAAATAAACCTAAGTTACAAGAAAGAGAAAATTGCATAATTGAAATTGCAAGTCCCACTCAAACGAGTGGGGGCGGGAAATAAAAGCTGAAAATTACAAGCCCTACTCAAACGAGTAGGACTGAAATGAAAGCGAGTCCTACTCAAACCAGTAGGAGAAAATAAATGCAACACACGCACGCACTCTACTGAAATTAAAACACCCACTCATAATGAAATGTACACACACAGATCCCACTCAAATGAGTAGGTGAAAAATTAAAGCACGCCATTTAACTCTTAACGAGTAGGCGGAAATAAATGCTGATTACGAGGCTTTCTCAAATATTTACATGAAAAAAAAGTCTGGTCATTTAACTCCTAGCGAGTAGGAGGAAAATCAATACATGCCATTTAACTCAAATGAGTAGGCGGTAACATAAAAGCTGAAAATTACAAGTCCTACTCAAATGAGTAGGACTGAAAATACAATCCAGCCATTTAACTCAAACGAGTAGGCGGAAAAATAAAGAATGAAAATTACAAGTCCTACTAAAACGAGTAGGCGGGAAATGAAGTCCTGCCATTTAACTCAAGTGAGTAGGCGTAAAAATAAAGAATACACATGCACGCACTCGACATAAGTAAACACACACACACTTGCATAATTAAACTTAGGAGCTGAAAAATATCTCATACACGCACACACTCGTGCTAAAAAAATTGAGAAAAACAAAGTTATTGAAAAACTAAAATGACTTCATTTCTACCGCTGGAATGTAGTAGAAATGCATAAAAAGGCAAAATAAAAATAGTTTGAGTAAAAAGTTTTGAAATTAAAGTGAACAAAGCAAGTGCCCGAAAAAATAAAACGTTTGCATTTTTATCGTTAGATTTTGACAGAAATGAATAAAAAGTTGAAATAAAAATTGTTCGAGCAAAATTATTTTTATGTAATTAAAAAAAATGAGAGTTGTTGAAAATTTTAGAGTAATGCATAATCTAGTTTTAAAGCTTTGTAAAACGGGTTAAAAGGTGTAAAACAAAAAAAAATGAAAGTAAAACCCTAAGTCAAACCGATTCTAAAGTGTATTACAAATCAAATGGCTATAATAACGGCTAGAAATGTTGATAAAAATGAAAGTGAATCAAAAGGTTTTGCATTTGAAAGTATAAATTTTGCAATTTTTAAGCTCATAAACACACACACGCATTTTGAAAATGAAAATAAAAGTACTTAGGATTGATGAAAAGGAGGCCTTCAGAGTTTTTTCAAAGCATTATAAGGATGAAAAGAAAAGATTTTATTAACAAAAAAGGTTGATTACAATGCTTAAACAAACTTGAAAAGGAGGGGGAAAGATCCTTACATAGCCCCAAAACTAGCTCCAAACAGCAGCCCTTAGCATCAAAACGGTTCAAAAATTTGAAACCCTTAACTCATACAGCAGCTGCCCTTTTATAGGCAAAACTTTACAAGTACACGGCCTCCTTCACGGTTGTGTTGGGGGGGTGTGTCAGCACAATTTATCAGTAGATTTTGGTGGTCTATGGTGATTCGACATTGCGACTGAAAACGCGGCGGTCACGCCCACGGTCACGGGCATGACGGTGGGCATGTCGGCACAATTAAGCATCTTCTCCGGCGATTTGATGGCATTGTTGACTTTGGGGAGGTCCACGTGGCAGTCACGCCACATGTCACGGGCTTGACGGTAGGCGTGTCGGGCAGGTTGAAATGGGCACCGTCTGTGTCGAAATTCGCCGGCGGCAGTTTGTCGGGACAGGTGGAGAAGTCACGCCCCAGGTCACGGGCGTGACGCTGGGCGTGTCGGGTTGCTCGATGATCGTTGTTGGGGCCAATGTCCACATTAACCCAGATTTTATGAAGTCATCTTGGAACTAAGATGAATTAGGTTGTATTTGATGCTTTGGTTGAGTTATGTGGTTGCAGGATTCCAATTGGAAGTGTAGACCAATGTCAGTCTACAATGGGTCACCAAACACAGGACCATGCAATGTAATCCCTCATTGTATGACCCAAAGTGTTGACTCATGTGTAGCCTCTCTATTGGGATACACTTCATATTCAAGCACTTGGACTATGTGAATAGAGTTGGATGCTGATTTCACCAAAGAAGAAAGAATCTCCACCTTGAAATTTTTTTTAAGTATTCTACTCGTATAGGTCATTAACTACTTGAGTGAATTACTTGCTTTATACTCGAGTCAAAATTCTTGTACTCGAGTAAGTATATCTTCCTCTCCTGAAGTTAAGTCCATATACTCGAGTAGACTGTCACATACTCGAGTAGCTAACTTAACTACTCGAGTAGATCATTCTTCTTACTCGAGTAATACAGATTTCACTCTCCAAGTTCTTCCAAGTAAAACACTCGAGTAAGTATATATATGTATTCGAGTAGTTATAGTTTCTGACTCGTAACTATTTTCTATCTCAAGAGTAAATTTTCCATACTCGAGTAGTATAAGTTATTTACTCGAGTAGTTCACTTACTACTCGAGTAGTTCAAGCTTCATACTCGAGTAAACTAAATTTCTCTTCTCCTAAATATATTCTAAGTCATTTACTCGAGTAAGTCTTTTTATATACTCGTGTAGACTATATCCTCTCGAGTAGTTCAGTCTGACTACTCGAGTAGCTCATTTTCCAGTGTTCAGAAATTTTTCTAAGTCATATCACTCGAGTAGTTCATCAAACCACTCAAGTAGTTTTTCTCACCTACTCGAGTAGTACAACTTGTACTCGAGTAGTTCAACTCCACTTCCCGTGAAACTTTTCTGTATACTCGAGTAGATCTTCTAAGTACTCGAGTAAGTTGATTATATGTACTCGAGTAGTTGTTTTCTATCCACTCGAGTAGTCTTGAGTTATATACTCGAGTTAGTTTCCTTTATCCACTCAAGTAGTTTTATACCTACTCGAGTAGTTGTTTCTTCACTCGTTTATATTACTTCCTTTTCTCCAAAATTTCTCTAAGTCCATAATTGACAGATTTTGAAATCACGTGACATGATTGGTCCATGTGTATATCATTAAGACTAATTATGATCGTTATTTAAAATCATATTTAAGGTCCTGTCTATTCGACAAACCCTAAGATTAACAACAAGCTTTCAAGATCAAATATTATTGAGAAATTTCTGCAGCCGTCTCTCTCTCTCCAAGTCGCTGTTTCCCCTCTCTCTCTCTTCACGGAACGAAAGCCGCCGCCGCCGCTGTTCTTCTCCGGCAAGAGTTTCGATTTTCAGAGAAAATAGACTGAAGAAGTTTTACAGATCGAGATCGTTTCTCAACTGCTCATCCTCTTCCCGATCGTGTAAGACAAAGAAGATTCCATATCTGTTGCCGAGATTTTCTTCATCATTCTGAAAGTGCCTCAAAGCTTACAAGAAGAAGATCCTGGTTACTTGCTTGTAGATCTGACAGAGAAATCATTGTTTGTATTTTCTAAAACAATTTTCATTCTTGTAGGAGAAGTTTTCTCCGAGTGTAGGAGTTTTCAACTACGAGTTTGTAGGAAGTTTTGCCTTCCGAGTTGTAAATCCAGTTGGTTGGATTGAGATTGTAGGAACTTTGTTCTGAGGGTAGGATTGATTTTCAATCTGAGATAGTGGAGTAGCCGAGTCTAGTATATTGCTAGATCGGTGAGGGAAAGTAGCTGTACCCAAGATCGGGGAACCACTATAAATCTTGTCTCGTTTGTGATAATTTGGTAGATAGATCTGTGCTTTGTTCTGAGATTTTTTAATTCCGCAAAAGTCGCACAAATCACCTATTCACCCTCCCTTTAGGTTATTTAGGTTGACAACTATTATCTTTCAATTGGTATCAGAGCCAGGTTGATCGTTAAAAGGTTAACACCTTGATCAGTTCCTGCAATAGTTGTTATTTGAGATCTACCTATCATGGACAAGGCAAAGGATTTTTCCAAGCTTCCCCTATGCAACAAGAACAACTTTCCCATGTGGAAAGAAATGATCAAATTCTTTATGGAAGCTGGGGATCTGAGGATCTTCATGACATTTGAAGAAGGTCCTTATATCCCTATGACTGTCTCTACTATAGATCCTACCAAGAAGGTTCCAAAGAAGCTGATGGACTTACACAAGGACGAGATTGCACTTGTTTAACTAGACAAGAAAGCCAAAAACATTATAGCAAGTGCAGTTGATGACTCAATGCTGCAGAACTTAATCCACTGCCAATCTACAAAGGAGATGTGGCAGTCCTTGGTTACCTTGATGGAAGGTACAGAGGAAGTAAGGGATGATCGGAGATCCCTCCTCAATCAGAAGTATGAAGCCTTCCGACAGGGAAGTAAAGAAACCATTGTTGATATATTGGAGAACTTTTTCAAGAAAGTGAATGGCCTAAGATTCTATGGCAGAGTATTCACTAATGGAGAACTGAATGACAAATTCCTGAGATCCCTGACCAAAGAATGGGACAACAAGGTCTGTGCCATCAAGGAGTTTGGGAAGTAAAGCTTATGTCATATGAGCTTCAACTCAACACCGGGAAAACTGAAGAAGAGAATAGCAGGTCTACTCTCAAAGAAAAGTCTATTGCTCTAAAAGAAGACACCTCCAGAAAGACAAAGGCTGTCTCCCCTGCTCCAGCTCCAGAAATTAGTGAAGAAGAAGAAACTTCTGAGCCTAGTACCTCATGCTCTGATCTATCAGAAGGAGAGTTCTCACTGCTCTCACGTCAGTTCAAGAAATTCTTGAACAAGAAGAAGCAATGGAAAGGCAAGGATGCCTCCTATAGAAGATCACGACACGATGGTGATAGGCAAAGAAAAGGGTCAAGTAGCCATGATAGGTATTCCTCTAAGCAGAACAAATATGTTTCGACTGACATTATTTGCTATTGTTGTAATAAGTCAGGTCACGTCATCGCCGACTGCCCTCATAAGAAGAAGGAGGGTCGTAGAAGAGAAGAAAAAAAATCCTCGTACAACAAGAAGAGGAAAGAGAAGAGCCTGATAGCGAAAAAGAGCAAGACTCTCAGTGACTCCGACTCATCTGAGTCAAGTGAAGAAGAAGAAGCTTATTTTGGGCTTATGGCTCAAACAGATGATGATCAAGAGCCCCAGTTCACTGGGAAGGTAAACTCTCATACCCCTCTTTCAGATTCTGATGTCTCTCAACATGATTGTGAGTATAGCTCCTCTGACGATGAGTCAGAACTAATGGCCTAGTACAAGGTGTTAATCATGGCTTACGACAAATGTCGTTGAGTCGTGAAGACTTAGGCTAAAGAGATCAAATCTCTAAAAGCTGAAGAGAGCATATTGAGAGAGAAAGTCGCAAAGACTGACTCTCTCGAAGAAAACTTCAATAATGCAATTGAAGAATATAACAAGCCTCTTGAGCACCTTGACCTCAAAGAGAAAATCATCAAGGAATTGGAAGCCCAACTTGCAACTGAGAAGAAACTGGTTGAAAGTTTCGCGAAGCCCAAGACGGTTCTTCCATTCGTTGCTGAATTCTCTAGCAAGGCCAAGGGTGCCGGTTAGGCCATGAAGAAGCTCCTAGTAAATCCTATAGGAGAAATAAGGCTCAACGTAAGATTAAGGCCGCCAAAAAGGCCTTAGCCAAAGAGAAGGGGAAAGCCCCTCAAGATCAGACCACGTTCAAGAAGGTTATATTTCCTTCAAATGAGTTTGATTTTGACTCATCCTACGGGCACTTTTCTAGGCCTACCTATGTAGAGCCAAAGTCCCACTATCAAGGATGGATTCGACCCAGAAACTTTGGCGAAAGTGTCTTTAAGGCACCTTATGAAGAGGTTATTCTTTAGAGCTATGGCCCTTTCAATCATGGGCATAACTTCAAGAAGGCACCAAAGACAAAGCCTATTGTAGAAAAGCCTATAAAGGAGAAGAAGCCTTATGATTGCCATCATCATGGGGCATCTTCCTCCAAGAATGTTGCCCCTGCTAGACCACAATTCCAAAAGGTCAAGCAGGAGATCATGAGGCAAAGGTACAATAGATTTGACTGTTGGTGTTGTGGCAAGGTTGGTCACTTCGCCATTGATTGCTGGTTCAATCCCAGAAATGCTGCAACTCCTCATATCAGCAATATGAGAAAGACCGCTCATAATGCTAACACTCGTAGGGGGAGTACTCTAACCCAAGACCAAGGACCCAAATATGTTTGGGTTCCTAAGGCAAATTGATTATGATTGCAGGTATGTCCAAAGGCCAACAAAACGCCAATCTGGTATTTGGACAGTGGATTCTCTCGGCATATGATCGGGACTAGAATCCTCATTCAGAACTTTAATCCAGTTGTGAACGGACCAAAGGTCATCTTTGGAGGTTCAGACTGTGGAATTACAAGACTCTATGGTATGATTACTAATGGAAATGTATCCTTCTCAGATGTGGCCTATGTCGAAGGATTGGAACACAATCTCATAAGTATAAGCCAACTCTACGATAAAGGATACATAGTTGAATTCCATGCTGATAAGTGCTTGATAAAATCCGTTGATAATATGGAAACGATTCTATCCGGCACTCGAAGAAGGAATATTTTCTGTTTAAATTTCATTTGAATAGATTTCTCTACACGAGTGTGCCTTTTAGCAAAAGATAGTGCGTCTCTTGGTGACCATTGGCACAAGAGACTAGCACATATTAATTTCAAAACTATTAACAAATTATTTTCAATGAACTTTGTACGTGATGCCCAAATGTCAAGTGCATCAAAGAAAGATCTTGTCATGTGTGCGTAAAAGGCAAGCAAACAAGGGCTACCTTCAAAAGCGTTATTGGCAAAGATTCTAATAGATGTCTTCATCTACTGCACATGGACTTGTTTGGTCCACTGCAAATTAGAAGTTAGGGAGGTAAGGATTATACATTGGTAATTGTTGATGATTACTCGCGCTTTGCGTGGGTGTTATTTCTGAAACACAAGTCAGATACCTTCGACATCTTTACTAATTTTGTCAGGCAAGTCCAGAATGAGTACAACTGCTCCATAGTCAAAATCAGAAGTGATAACGGAACAGAGTTCAAATCTGGGGCAATGATAGAATTCTGTGAAAGCTTAGTATCTTTTATGAGTTTTCCTCTCCTCGTACTACACAATAGAACGGAGTGGCTGAGAGAAGGAACAGAACACTCATAGAGGCCTGCAGGACAATGTTGAGTGATGCTTCACTTCCGGAGTACTTCTAGGCTGAAGCCGTCAACACTGCATGCCACGTACAAAATCGAGCACTCATAAACAAAAATCTCGATAAGACACCTTACGAACTTCTAAAGGGCAGGAAGCCAACCATCTCATACTTTAGAATCTTTGGGTGTAAATGCTTCGTACTTAACAATGGTAAGTATCATACCACCAAGTTCAGCGAAAAGAGTTTTGAAGGTATTTTTGTAGGTTATAGTAGCCATAGTAAAGCATATAGAATATTTAATAGAAAAACACTGGTGGTAGAAGAATCGATACATGTTGTATTTGACGAGAGTAGTTTGCTGCAAAGAAACTCCTCTAGTGTGCTCATTGAAGATACCGGTGCAAAACTGAAAGAAACTAGCTTGGATGAACCGTCTGAAGACAAAGGCGAAAAGTTCATCAAGATTACCACTCCAACCCCTATTGGAGAGGCTGATGATCAAGATTAAGAAGTCATCCAAGATGAGGAAATCACTCTGGTGATAGAAGACAATCCAGATGCAAGAACTCTAGAGCTCAGACATTTGAAGGATCATCCCATGGACCAGATCATAAGAGACAACCGAGATGGTGTCAGAACTCGTAGAGGTACAACTAATGAGAATCTTTATTTAAGTTTTTTCTCGCAGGTTGAACCAAAGAAGTTTGAGGAAGCAAACTCGGACGCATCGTGGATATTGGCAATGGAAGAAGAGCTAAATCAGTTCAGGCACTGCAATGTATGGAAGCTTGTTCCAAGACCCAAAGGAAAGAACGTCATTGGAACAAAATGGGTCTACAAGAACAAGATGGACTAAATCAGGACGATCATAAAGAACAAGGCCAGACTTGTCGCTATAGGCTATCGTCAAAAAGAAGGAATCGACTTCGACCATACATATGCTCCAGTGGCAAGACTGGAGGCAATAAGGTTGTTCCTAGCATATGCTGCATTCAAAGGCTTCACTGTCTATCAGATGAACGTGAAGTCTGCCTTCCTAAATGGTAATATAAAGGAGGAAGTGTATGTGGAACAACCTCCATGTTTCGTTGATCCTAACTTTTCTGATTATGTCTATTTCCTACACAAGGCCCTATATGGTCTGAATCAAGCTCGTAGAGCTTGGTGTAACGCCCCGAAACTCAAAGGAGCAAAGGGGGACGTTTTGGGCCAGTTTTGGTTTCTGGCTGACGGCACACGGCCTGGGACACGGGCGTGTCCCAGGGCGTGTCAAGTGTGTGCCGACACTTAGTCGCGAAGTCGTCGAGTTATACTCGACGATTCGTCGAGAAAGGGCACACGGCCTGCGACACGGGCGTGTCGCAGGGCGTGTCGACCCGTGTCGACACTTAGCCGTGAAATCGTCGAGTTATTCTCGACGATTCGTCGAGAATGGGCACACGGCCTGCGACACGGGCGTGTCGCAGGGCGTGTCGACCCGTGTCGACGATCGTCAAGGTGAAATCGTCGAGATTCACTCGACGATCGTCGAGACAAGGCACACGGCCTAGGACACGGGCGTGTCCAAGGCCGTGTCATCCAGTCGTCGTTCTCCCCTCGACGAAATGCCCCGTGTACACGGCCTGGGGGCCCAGGCGTGTCAATGTGACACGGGAAAGGACACGGGCGTGTCCTAGAACCCGTGCAGTGCTCGGGTTGGAAACGGGGGAAAAATCATGGGGTACACGGCCGGCTACACGGCCGTGTCATCTGGAACACGGGCGTGTCAACTCGAACACGGGCGTGTTCGATACCCGTGTGCGTGTTCAGAAGATTCGATTTTGACGGCGAATGCGGCACACGGCCCTGGACACGGGCGTGTGCCAGGCCGTGTTCGGCCCAGTTTGGGCATTTCAGCCCCGAATCAAAGCCGCTCGTTTTCTTAGGTTGAGATCCGACGGCTGGGGATGGTTCCTGGGAGGATATACACGGGTTTGACTTAAGAAAAATCCATTTTCCTTCACTTGATCATCTCTCCAAACCCTTGGAGAAAGAGGAAAGCTATTGGAGGAAGAAGAGCTAGATCCGCCATTGGAGGAGCTTCGGAGCTCCGAATCGCAAGCCGACTCCGGATCCACGGAGGCAACGCAAGCGCGGTGATTTCTATCCGATTACATTTCGATGGCGCCAAAGAGGAACGCAAGGGTAACGATCCTCACTTGTGAGCATGATAGCTCTCTTTCTTAGCATAGGAAGCCCTCTCTCGCGAGTTTGCGAAGAGTTGGAGGCGTTCCTTCGGGTAGATATGTAAAGTCCCCGTTGTTTAGCGTCCGTATGCGAGAACGGACATAGGCATTTTGGTTGAAGCCTACCCGGACATGTTAGTCCGGATCGGTGATGTTGCATTGCATGAGGCCGGAGAAGACTCCGTGCTATTTGGTGTTTTCGGGTTTTCTACGCGGTAGATTGCAGCAGGGAGCCTTGGGGACTAACCCAAAGGTGCACCCGGAAAACTGGGCGGACACGAGGTCTTGCCAACTTGGTGGCTTGGAAGCCAACTTGAACATAACCGGGTTATGTGACTTGTGATGAAAATGGGACTCGGTAGAAGTTTGACCTGCGCATATGGTTTAAATTACCGTTGCGGGCGCATATGGTTTAAATTACCGTTGCGTTGTGAGCACGGGTTAGATGGAACCGTACCCACTCTATGTCGTTCGGATTAGGGCCGTTGGCATAGATGAGGGTCTTCGGCGGTCTATGGTTTTAATTACCGTGACCCATGCCAGGAAGACAAACTGCTCATTGTTTGGCCGTCCAAGAGAGGATGGTGGTGAGTCGGCAGACTTAGACTGCGTTCACCAAGAATGTGCCCTGAGTGCACGGGGTGTGTGGCCGTTGAGCCTCCGCCTGTGATGAAATGACTATATTTAAAATGCTCGCTTATGCTAATGAAATGCAGGGAAGGAGCATCGCCGCCCCGAGTTGGGGGCGGGATCGTTATAATTTGGTCAGCATTGCTGACCGTTGCTTTGTTTGCCACCGTGCGGTGGTTTGTTTGCTTGCAGGTGCAGCTGGACCGAGCGGTCAATAGCGGGCTAAAGCCCTTTTTGCGAAGCTGGCCCTCGAAGGCCCAAGTGAAATGTTTTCTATTTTTATTCATGTATGGCCGGCCTGCGTGCCGAGGTTGGTAAATCATGTAATAGACAAGTGAAACTTTTTGTAAGGCCTTAAGGCCAATGTTTGGGTATTTTTGTATACATTCCTAAATGTGGTATTAGTGGACATTCGTGCTCTTATGCTGGGTTCTTGTTTACAACTTATATTAACTGCTTCCGCTAGAATGCTCTGTGTAGGACGTTGAGATTGGTTGGATGGTTTCCATAAGTAACCGCCTGGTCTGTCTGTGGTATATGGCGTCGGGCCCCGGCCGGACCTACTGCTATATGCTATGCGACGGATAGGGGGTGTTACAATTTGGTATCAGACTACTGGTTTTGGTCGGGCTTAAAGGAATTCGTGGTCGAATTCTTTTTAAGGGGTGGTGAGCACATTGTGTGCGTCATCGTTATAATGGTAAAAGAACCCATGAATGTCCACTTAGGAATGAAAATACTCGTGTTTGAGGAACCTGCGTGTTCCTATAATTGCTGTTTGCAATGTTATTTGGTCGCTTAACGGTGTTTTGTACCACTATAGGTGACCCGAAGTGGTGTTGGGCCGTCAGAACGCCGAGGTTCTGAGGCTAGTAGTGCACCAGAAGTTGCTCCCGCAACACCTTTGTCGGCTGAAAATATAAGATTGGTGGCTGAAGCGGTGTTGGCCGTGATAAATGCGCAGCCTGGGAGGCAAGCGCAGCAGCCCGCTCCTGTGATGGAGCAAGTACCTCTTCAAGAGGCCGAGCCGAGGAGGATGGAGCAAGTGGTTGTAGAACCAATAGTGCCAAGGAGGGTGACTGAGAGGCAGTTGAAGCATGTAATGAGCTTTAACCCTCCGTTATTCTCGGGGTTGGGAACCCCATCGCAGGCTGAAGACTGGCTCTCTAGGGTGAAGAGAGTCATGACAGCGACGGAGACGGAGGAGTGGCAAATGACCACCATCGCTACGTTCCTTCTGGATGGGGAAGCGAGGATGTGGTGGGAAGGTTTGGAGCTGCATCATTTGAGAGGTAGACAACTGATAGACGTTCCGATGGAAGAGTTCTCGGAATTGTTCTTAGCAAGATACCTCCCTTCTACTCAGAGGATTTCAATGGAGAATGAGTTCCTGAAGTTGGTGCAGGGTGAGAGGAGCGTGGATGAATATCTCCACGAGTTTACGCGGTTGAGTCGTTATGCTGGCTCCATCATCATGGATGAGGAGCGCAAGACTAATCGTTTTTATGAAGGCTTGAGGGATGAGCTGAGACTATTACTGTCGGGGCTGATGACGCAGGGTTTCTTAACCTTGGTCAATACTGCCCGGTCCTTGGAGAAGGACATGAAGAGTGTACAAGCGAAGAAAGGCTTGGGCGAGAAGAAATCTGGGTTCAAAGTGCCGACTACTTCAAAGTCTGGCTATCAAAGATCCTTTAAGAAGCATAGGACTTCGGGTCCAGCTCCTTCTGGTGCTTCTGGGGCGACTACGAGTCGGACCCCGGGCGCGTGCTTTACTTGTGGCAAGACGGGGCACTTTGCCCGTGATTGTTGGAGCGGACGTCCTAAGTCCGAGAGGAGGCCAGGAGCTACTTATGAAGAGAAAGGTAAGGCGGTGGAGTCGACCGCATCCCACTATGCTCCGGCCCAACCAAGGGTCTACAATCTTGGCCAACAGGAGGCCATTAAACAAGCTGACGTGGTGACAGGTACGGTTTAAGTTATAGCAAGTCAATTCCTTTATATGCTTGTTATGTATATGTTACCTTACCACTGCTTGTTTAGGATTTGTAATGATTTGTGAAAATCCCGCACGAGCACTCTTCGATACGGGAGCTTCACACTCCTTCTTGTCCGAAGGATTTATATCACGCATCGGAGTCCCTTCTTCGATGGCGAAGGATAAGTTGGATGTGTTGTTGCCCAATGGGTGTTCGATGCGAGCGGTTAGGATCTGCGAGGTTAAGACTCGTATTGGAGAGCAGGAGTTCGACCTGCGGGCGTCTTTACTTCCGTTAGTGGAGTTTGACGTCATATTTGGCATGGACTGGCTCTCGGAGCAGCAGGCCCATATAGATTGCGGTAGCAAGGAAGTAAAGCTGGGAGCAAGTCGTGAGACGACGTTTACGGGCTTAAAGGGGTCGAACAAGACGTTGATGTCTGCTCTTCAGGTGGTGAAGGCGGTTCGTGCTGGAGCAGAACTGTTCTTTACACTAGTGGAGGTTACAAAGCCGAAGCCCGCGTTGGATTGTATTTCAGTGGTATCAGAATACCCTGATGTGTTCCCCGCAGATCTTCATGGAGCCCTGCCTCAACGGGAGATAGATTTTACGATCGAGCTAGTGCCAGGTGCAAAGCCTGTGTCACGATCTCCGTATCGACTAGCGCCTAAGGAAATGGCGGAGCTGAAAGTTCAACTGCAAGAGTTGTTGGAGCAAGGGTATGTGCGCCCGAGTTCTTCGCCTTGGAGCGCACCGGTCCTCTTTGTTAAGAAGAAGGACGGAAGCTTGAGATTATGTATTGATTATCGGGAGCTAAACAAGCTGACTGAGAAGAATAAGTACCCGATCCCTAGGATTGATGATCTCTTTGATCAGTTAGTCGGGTCGACGGTGTACTCGAAGTTAGATCTCAAGTCTGGGTACTATCAGCTGCGGATAAGGGAGAGTGATATCCCGAAGACAGCGTTTAGTACGAGATACGGGCATTATGAGTTTACGGTCATGCCGTTTGGGCTGACTAATGCGCCGTCGGTGTTCATGGATTTGATGAACAGGACGTTCAGGGAGTACTTGGACCATTTCGTGATCGTCTTCATCGACGATATTTTGGTGTACTCGCAAAGTGAGGAAGATCACTTCAAGCATCTTCATTTGGTGCTGGAGACGCTAAGGAGAAACCAGTTGTATGCCAAGTTCTCGAAGTGCGAGTTTTGGCTATCCTCAGTAGCGTTCCTCGGGCATATAGTGAGTGGAGAGGGTATTGCGGTGGATCCGGCGAAGATTGTTGCGATACGGGAGTGGCCTGAGCTTGCTACGGTAGCAGAAGTCCGGAGCTTTTTGGGGCTTGCCGGTTATTATAGGCGCTTCGTAGAGAACTTCTCGCGGATAGCGCTACCTCTCACTACTTTGACGAGGAAGGAGCATAAGTTCGTTTGGACGCCGGAGTGCGCGCGAGCTTTTGAGGAATTGAAGTGTCGGTTGACCACGGCGCCTGTGTTGAGTTCGCCGGTTGGGACCGAAGGCTATGAGATATATAGCGACGCTTCAGGCAGCGGTTTGGGTTGCGTGCTATTGCAGCACGGCAGCGTGATAGCTTATGGCTCGAGACAGCTAAAAGTGCACGAGAGGAATTATCCGGTCCATGACTTGGAGTTAGCGGCCGTGATTTTTGCCTTGAAGCTGTGGAGACACTATTTGTACGGTGTGAAGATTGATATCTACACCGATCACAAGAGTTTAAAGTACCTGATTGATCAGAAGGATCTGAATATGCGGCAGCGTAGGTGGATGGAGTTCCTGGGGGACTATACTTTCAAGATCCACTACGTGCCTGGCAAAGGGAATGCGGTTGCGGACGCGTTGAGTCGTCGAGCCCCAGCTCAAGCAAATTGGCTATCAGTGCATGATGAGCGGTTGGTGCAGGAGCTGGAGGCGTTGGAGATTGTTTGTGTAGATAGACGATCTAGTGCTGAAGCAGTGCTGAATTGGACTGAAGTCCAATATGACCTGGCTGATCGGATTCGGCAGGCTTTGGATATGGATGCTCATATGAAGCAGTTCATGATAGAGGCTTTGGATGGGTCAAATTCCCAATTCGTTGTGGAGGACGGATTGCTGTGGAAAGACGGTCGTCTGTGCGTCCCAAGCGTGGGCAATTTACGGGTGGAGTTGTTGTACGAGGCACACTATACCAAGTACTCGATTCACCCGGGGAGCACGAAGATGTACCGCGATGTAAAGAAGCTATTTTGGTGGCCGGGTTTGAAAAAGGATGTGGCACTATATGTAGCGAAGTGCCAAACTTGCGCCTTGGTAAAGGCGGAGTGCCAAAAGCCGGGAGGATTTCTTAAGTCCTTGCCTATTCCGGAGTGGAAATTCGACGACATCTCTATGGACTTTGTGCATGGTTTGCCAAGGTCGCAGAAGGGGAACGACGCCATTTGGGTGGTGGTCGATCGATTAACAAAGGTGTCGCATTTTATTCCGCATAGGAAGGATGATCCGGTGGAGAAGCTGGCAAAGCTTTATGTGGATAACGAAGTGCGGCTTCATGGTGTGCCCCGTAGCATCGTGAGTGACCGAGATGGGCGGTTCACGTCCAATGATTGGAGGCTGGTGCAGCAAATGTTGGGAACAAAGCTGAAGTTTAGCACAGCCTTCCATCCGCAAACGGATGGGCAGACCGAGAGGGTCAATAGAACCATGGAAGACATGCTTCGCATGTGTGTTTTGGACTTTGGAAAGCAATGGGAGGACCACCTTTATTTGGTGGAGTTCGCATACAACAACAGCTACCAAGCGAGTATTCAGATGGCACCTTTCGAGGCCCTATATGGTAGAAGATGTCGCACGCCGTTGTCTTGGTTAGAAACGGGCGAGTCGAAGTTGTATAAGCGATCGGAAGTGGATGATGCTACTTCTTTGGTGAGAACCATTCGGGAGAGGTTACTCATCGCTCAGGACCGGCAAGCAAAGTACTATAATGCCAAGCACAGGAACGTGGAGTTCGCTGTGGGTGATTATGTGTACCTAAAGATCAAGCCGTTCAAGGGTATCTCGCGGGTGCGACGATTGAAAAAGCTAAGCCCGAGATACCTTGGACCGTTTGAGGTTCTGGAGCGAGTTGGAGAAGCGGCCTATAGGTTGAAGCTTTCTGTGGAGCTAAGTGGTTTACACGATGTATTCCACATTTCGGTGCTTCGGAAGGCGGTGCAAGAGCCTACGCAAGTGATCGCGGTCGATCAAGTGCCGGTGGATAGTGGGCTAACGACAAAGGTAAAGCCCGTGCGGATTGAGGACTCGGAGGTCAAGCGGCTACGCAATAAAGAGATCAGGATGGTCAAGGTCCGATGGGACAATTGCGGTCGTGAGGAGCTCTCCTGGGAGCGAGAGCAGACTATGCTTGACGAGTATCCGGAGTTGTTCCGCTCAGGTACAAATGTTGTTTTTGTATATCGTTCCTTTATGTAATTTCGTGGGCGAAATTCTTCTAAGAGGGGGAGAGTTGTAACGCCCCGAAACTCAAAGGAGCAAAGGGGGACGTTTTGGGCCAGTTTTGGTTTCTGGTTGACGGCACACGGCCTGGGACACGGGCGTGTCCCAGGGCGTGTCAAGTGTGTGCCGACACTTAGTCGCGAAGTCGTCGAGTTATACTCGACGATTCGTCGAGAAAGGGCACACGGCCTGCGACACGGGCGTGTCGCAGGGCGTGTCGACCCGTGTCGACACTTAGCCGTGAAATCGTCGAGTTATTCTCGACGATTCGTCGAGAATGGGCACACGGCCTGCGACACGGGCGTGTCGCAGGGCGTGTCGACCCGTGTCGACGATCGTCAAGGTGAAATCGTCGAGATTCACTCGACGATCGTCGAGACAAGGCACACGGCCTAGGACACGGGCGTGTCCAAGGCCGTGTCATCCAGTCGTCGTTCTCCCCTCGACGAAATGCCCCGTGTACACGGCCTGGGGGCCCAGGCGTGTCAATGTGACACAGGCAAGGACACGGGCGTGTCCTAGAACCCGTGCAGTGCTCGGGTTGGAAACGGGGGAAAAATCATGGGGTACACGGCCGGCTACACGGCCGTGTCATCTGGAACACGGGCGTGTCAACTCGAACACGGGCGTGTTCGATACCCGTGTGCGTGTTCAGAAGATTCGATTTTGACGGCGAATGCGGCACACGGCCCTGGACACGGGCGTGTGCCAGGCCGTGTTCGGCCCAGTTTGGGCATTTCAGCCCCGAATCAAAGCCGCTCGTTTTCTTAGGTTGAGATCCGACGGCTGGGGATGGTTCCTGGGAGGATATACACGGGTTTGACTTAAGAAAAATCCATTTTCCTTCACTTGATCATCTCTCCAAACCCTTGGAGAAAGAGGAAAGCTATTGGAGGAAGAAGAGCTAGATCCGCCATTGGAGGAGCTTCGGAGCTCCGAATCGCAAGCCGACTCCGGATCCACGGAGGCAACGCAAGCGCGGTGATTTCTATCCGATTACATTTCGATGGCGCCAAAGAGGAACGCAAGGGTAACGATCCTCACTTGTGAGCATGATAGCTCTCTTTCTTAGCATAGGAAGCCCTCTCTCGCGAGTTTGCGAAGAGTTGGAGGCGTTCCTTCGGGTAGATATGTAAAGTCCCCGTTGTTTAGCGTCCGTATGCGAGAACGGACATAGGCATTTTGGTTGAAGCCTACCCGGACATGTTAGTCCGGATCGGTGATGTTGCATTGCATGAGGCCGGAGAAGACTCCGTGCTATTTGGTGTTTTCGGGTTTTCTACGCGGTAGATTGCAGCAGGGAGCCTTGGGGACTAACCCAAAGGTGCACCCGGAAAACTGGGCGGACACGAGGTCTTGCCAACTTGGTGGCTTGGAAGCCAACTTGAACATAACCGGGTTATGTGACTTGTGATGAAAATGGGACTCGGTAGAAGTTTGACCTGCGCATATGGTTTAAATTACCGTTGCGGGCGCATATGGTTTAAATTACCGTTGCGTTGTGAGCACGGGTTAGATGGAACCGTACCCACTCTATGTCGTTCGGATTAGGGCCGTTGGCATAGATGAGGGTCTTCAGCGGTCTATGGTTTTAATTACCGTGACCCATGCCAGGAAGACAAACTGCTCATTGTTTGGCCGTCCAAGAGAGGATGGTGGTGAGTCGGCAGACTTAGACTGCGTTCACCAAGAATGTGCCCTGAGTGCACGGGGTGTGTGGCCGTTGAGCCTCCGCCTGTGATGAAATGACTATATTTAAAATGCTCGCTTATGCTAATGAAATGCAGGGAAGGAGCATCGCCGCCCCGAGTTGGGGGCGGGATCGTTATAATTTGGTCAGCATTGCTGACCGTTGCTTTGTTTGCCACCGTGCGGTGGTTTGTTTGCTTGCAGGTGCAGCTGGACCGAGCGGTCAATAGCGGGCTAAAGCCCTTTTTGCGAAGCTGGCCCTCGAAGGCCCAAGTGAAATGTTTTCTATTTTTATTCATGTATGGCCGGCCTGCGTGCCGAGGTTGGTAAATCATGTAATAGACAAGTGAAACTTTTTGTAAGGCCTTAAGGCCAATGTTTGGGTATTTTTGTATACATTCCTAAATGTGGTATTAGTGGACATTCGTGCTCTTATGCTGGGTTCTTGTTTACAACTTATATTAACTGCTTCCGCTAGAATGCTCTGTGTAGGACGTTGAGATTGGTTGGATGGTTTCCATAAGTAACCGCCCGGTCTGTCTGTGGTATATGGCGTCGGGCCCCGGCCGGACCTACTGCTATATGCTATGCGACGGATAGGGGGTGTTACACTTGGTATGAGACGCTGTCTAGCATTCTACTTGAGAAGAAGTTCACAAGGGGAAAGATAGACAAGACATTATTTCTTAGGGAAATAAAAGGCAAGTTTTTTGTAGTGCAAATCTATGTCGACGACATTATTTTTGGCTATACAGACGACAACCTCTGCAAAAAGTTCTCAAAACTTATGCAAGGGAAGTTTGAAATGAGCAGTATGGGCGAGCTGAAGTATTTCTTAGGGCTTCAGGTGAAACAATCTGAAGATAGAATTTTCATCTCGCAGACCAAGTTCACCAAAGAGCTGATTAAGAAATTCGGAATGGAGAACGCAACCTCCATGAGGACTCCAATGGGCTCAACTATGTCTCTGGACAAGGATGAAAAGGGAAATCTTTTAATGAAACTAAGTACAGAAGCATAATTGGATCCTTGCTCCACCTTACTGCCAGTAGACCCGACATAATGTTTTCAATATGTGTCTATGCTAGATTTCAGGTGAACTCTAAGAAATCTCACTGTGCTGCTGCAAAGCGGATTTTGAGATACCTTAAAGGTACACCAAATCTTGGCTTATGGTACCCAAGAAGTAATGACAGTGAACTAATTGGTTTTTCAGATGCAGATTTTGCAGGAAGCAAAGATGACAGTAAAAGCACCTCCGGGACATGCCAATTCTTTGGAAGAAGACTAATCTCCTGGAGCAGTAAGAAGCAGAACTGTGTCGCAATCTCAACGGCCGAGTCAGAGTACATCTCTGCAGGTAGTTTTTGCGCACCGTTACTTTGGATAAAAAATCAATTTGAGGACTACAACATGAAGTTCAATAATATACCATTGTTTTGCGACTCTTCCAGTGCAATTGCAATAGACAACAATCCAGTCTCGCACATCCGGACAAAGCATATCGAGCTAAGGTATCATTTCATCCGGGTGCATGTATAGCATGGGGACATAGATCTCCAATATGTCTCCATAGACAGGCAAGTTGTAGATATTTTCACGAAGCCGCTGGACGAAACGAAGTTCTCATTCATCAAAACGAAACTTGGGATGCTCAACAGATAAGATTAGAGAAGTTTGTATTTCAAGAAAGCAAAGAAATTAAAGGGTTAGTCAAAATCTGGCATTTCAAAAGTTTTTTTCTCTTTGACTCGAGATAGACTTGACCTACTCGAGTAGTCCATTTAACTTACTCGAGTAGGGCAATTCATGTACTCGTGTAGTACACTTCATCTACTCGAGTCAGTCCATTCTCCCACTCGAGTCATTGCAGATTCTCCTACTCGAGTAACTCCCTATATACTCGAGTACTTCTTTTATCTCTCGTGTATATGCCTCTTGGCTTTCAAATTTTCCTGTGCCGCCTCTTCTATGGTTTAAGTTATTTCCTTCTCGATTGATTAGACTTCAACCTAGGGTTTTAAAAAAAAGAATTTCCGAAAATCTCTCTACACGAAATCATTTCACTCTCTCGTGTACCCGGCTGTCGTTTCGTCTTCCCTCAAACAGTTGCAGAGCCGCTTCATATTCCTCTCCTCCCATCAAGCAAGGATCATGGCTGCTTCCTCCAAGATTGGTGTAGGTTCGGAACTTGTAACTGCAGGGATTTCAGAGCTGTTAGACGATTTCCACAATTTGTTGTTTCTTCTAGATACCGCCGGACTTTCCTTTGCTCTCCAAGAACCCTGCCGGATCCTCTTCCCCGAGGTAGCAGAATTCTTCACCAATCTGAAGGTCAAACGGAATGGCAAAGTTCTGAAATCCAAGGTGAAAGGTCTGAAAATTATACTTACCGCGATAATTGTCTCTCAACTCCTCCATCTACCGGTAATCACTGCAGCAGACGACCTCGTTGAAGACGATTCCTACAGAACCTGCTTATTCTGTGGGATTTTGCCTGAAGTTTAGTCTATCAAACGGCCAGACATGAACGCAAAAGGAAAGTTTCTGGTTGATGTTATTGGAAAGATTCTGCTATGCAAGACCAACTCCATAAGAGACATTCCACTGTATTTCTTCGACATAATGTAATCCATTGTTTGCCGCAAGAAATTCCAGTTTGACATGCTGCTTCTGGACAAAATCAAGGACAGCTTCAAATCCCCCAACTTCGCCAGAATAATCTCTCTGCTCCTCCATGAAACAAATCCTCAAGTATTCAACTTCTCCAAAGGGACCCCTCTTCACCACAATAAGAAGGTCTCCATTTCCTCTAGTCAGAGATGGGAGCTCAAACTGAAGAATGCTGCCCAAGCCGCCAGAGTTCCAGAAGATCCAGTATTAGAGTATAGGACTCCCTCTCCCTCTCCTCATCTAGTGGCCAGCTCCTCTGGTGCACTTAGATATGGGGAGCCAGCTCCTTCTATCCCAGTCAGGAAGCCCTCTCCAACAAAAACTACCTCATCTCCTCAGCCAATAACTTCTCCCCTACCTCACACACCACAAACTCCTCCAGCAACTCCTTCAGCTCAGTTACCTCCAGAATCTCTTCTCTCAACATCTGCTGCTATAGATGCAATGATTGCAGAAATCACTGAAGAAGTGCTGCCTATTCCTCCTCCTTCTCCAGCAAAATCTCCAGCTTCCTCCCCAGCTCCAAATCTTGCTTCTCCTCAACCCCAGCCAGAGAGTATTCTGATTTCTGATAAGCCCTCTACTGAGCCAGCTGAGGCTCCTCTCAGAAACCTAGATTTCTCTATCCCTCAAGTTATGGAAGAAGGGGATGCTATCATTCATACCACAAGAGCTCACAGCTCTGTGATCATTGAAGAAATAGCTCCATGGGTAGATCCTCCTCTTCCTTCTGCTGCTCCTTCTACTGCTGCTGCTTCTGCCTCCCTAGATTTGCTGTCCCAGATCTCTCTTCTGCTGCAAGACCAGAGAAAATACTTTGATGAATCTCTAGCTGTCATTACAGCCAAAGTTACTACTCTAGAAGCAGAGATGAGCAGAGGATTCGCTGACATCCAGCATAATACTGACAAGCTCAGATACCTGTTTCAACTTGGTGGAAAAGCTCTCGACCACACTATAACTAGTGTTGGAGAAGTTATGGAACAGGGTGTCACCCTTACAAATAATCAAATAGAACTGGCTAAGAGAAATGAAGCCAACAAAATGAAAATCTGTGAAGAAGTTGGTCTATTCAAAGACACTGCCATAGAGAAGCTATCTGTCGAAGTTAGAAAGGGGGAGGGACTAGTAAAAGAATATCTAGAAAAATTTGCTGCTCTCCAACAGGAACTATGGGAAACTCATGTGCAGAAAATTAAGGCTGATGTGTTAGCCCAGATACAGAGTGTCAAGTTCCACACTTATGACACTGCTGTCTGGATGCATAATCAAATCCTACCTGAATTTGCGGCAGACCCAAATATCATTCCCCATCACCTAAATCCACTAGTTGTTGCTCCTGCTCCTCCTCTGCAGCCCACATTTTATACAAGGCCTGGTGATTCTGTTGCTCCTCCAGATTCTTATGCTCAGAATTGGGAAGATGATCCTGCTGATATCTTTCTCAAATCCCCTCCTGAGATATTGACTTACAAGAAGAAAAGGAACTACGGTGAAGGCCCTTCTGCTAGCAAGTCTGTTCCTGCTAAAGCTCCTGAACATACTGAGGTCTGGTCTCCTACTTCCAAGTCTTTCATCCTGGAAACTCTTAAGTTAGTTCTGGACTTCCATGAAAGCAGAAATATTCACTACAGTTCCTATGAATGGGAGTTGTATGAGAAGTCCATGACCAAAAGTAGAATCTATGACAGATAATATGGAAGAAATAATCCAGTTGCTTCTCCCAGACCACCCAAATATTATCCTAAACCCTACAGCTATCAGAGAAGACAACAAGAGAAATTGGACAGACAACAGCATCAAGGCTGATTTTCTAGGACTTTTGAGAATGAGAAATGATTGACTATAAAGTGTATAATTTTGGATATTCTTATTTATATAATTCTAAGTTTTTGCTCTTATTATCTTTTTCATAGTTTCTTGCTTACTTGCACACATTTTTCTACTTAGCACTTTTTATGTATATAATTCACCTTAGTGTAAAGGGTTCTGACTTCAACAAATAGGGGGAGATTGTTGGGACCTATGTCCACATTAACCCAGATTTGATGAAGTCATCCTGGAACTAAGATGAATTAGGTTGTATTTGATGCTTTGGCTGAGTTATGTGGTTGCAGGATTCCAAATGGAAGTGTAGACCAATGTCAGTCTAAAATGGGTCACCAAACACAGGACCATGCAATGTAATCCCTCATTCTATGACCCAAAGTGTTGACTCATGTGTAGCCTCTCTATTGGGATACACTTCATATTCAATCACTTGGACTATGTGAATAGAGTTGGATGCTGATTTCACTAAAGAAGAAAGAATCTCCACCTTGAAAATATTTTTTAAAGTATTCTACTCGTGTAGGTCATTAACTACTCGAGTGAATTACTTGCTTTATACTCGAGTCAAAATTCTTGTACTCGAGTAAGTATATCTCCCTCTCATGAAGTTAAGTCCATATACTCGAGTAGACTGTCACATACTCGAGTAGCTAACTTAACTACTCGAGTAGATCATTCTTCTTACTCGAGTAATACAGATTTCACTCTCCAAGTTCTTCCAAGTAAAACACTCGAGTAAGTATATATATGTACTCGAGTAGTTATAGTTTCTGACTCGTAACTGTTTTCTATCTCAAGAGTAAATTTTCCATACTCGAGTAGTATAAGTTATTTACTCGAGTAGTTCACTTACTACTCGAGTAGTTCAAGCTTCATACTCGAGTAAACAAAATTTCTCTTCTCCTAACTATATTCTAAGTCATTTACTCCAGTAAGACTTTTCATATACTCGAGTAGACTATATCCTTTCGAGTAGTTCAGTCTGACTACTCGAGTAGCTCATTTTCTAGTGTTCAGAAATTTTTCTAAGTCTTATCACTCAAGTAGTTCATTAAACCACTCGAGTAGTTTTTCTCACCTACTCGAGTAGTACAACTTGTACTCGAGTAGTTCAACTCCACTTCCCATGAAATTTTTCTGTGTACTCTAGTAGATCTTCTAAGTACTCGAGTAAGTTGATTATATGTATTCGAGTAGTTGTTTTCTAGCTACTCGAGTAGTCTCGAGTTATATACTCGAGTTAGTTTCCTCTATCCACTCGAGTAGTTTTATACCTACTCGAGTTGTCGTTTCTTCACTCATCTATATTACTTCCTTTTCTCCAAAATTTCTTTAAGTCCATAATTGACAGATTTTCAAATCCCGTGACATGATTGGTCCACGTCTAATCATTAAGACTAATTATGGCCGTTATTCAAAATCATATATAAGGTCCTGTCTATTCGACAACCCCTAAGAATAATAACAAGCTTTCAAGATCAAATATTATTGAGAAATTTCTGCAGCCGTCTCTCTCTCTCCAAGTCGTTGTTTCCTCTCTCTCTCTCTTCACGGAACCAAAGCCACCGCCGCCGCTGTTCTTCTCCGGCAAGGGTTTCGATTTTCAGATGAAATAGACTGAAGAAGTTTTACAGATCGAGATCATTTCTCAACTGCTCATCCTCTTCCCGATCGTGTAAGACAAAGAAGATTCCAGATTTGTTGCCGAGATTTTCTTCATGTTTCTGAAAGTGCCGCAAAGCTTACAAGAAGAAGTTCCTAGTTACTTGCTTGCAGATCTGACAGAGAAATCATTATTTGTATTTTCTAAAACAATTTTCATTTTTGTAGGAGAAGTTTTCTCCGACTGTAGGAGTTTTCAACTCCGAGTTTGTAGGAAGTTTTGCCTTCCGAATTGTAGATTCAGTTGGTTGGATTGAGATTGTAGGAACTTTGTTCCGAGAGTAGGATTGATTTTCAATCCGAGATAGTGGAGTAGCCGAGTCTAGTATATTGCTAGATCGGTGAGGGAAAGTGGATGTACCCAAGATCGGGGAACCACTATAAATCTTGTCTCGTCTGTGATAATTTGGTACATAGATCTGTGCTTTGTTCTGAGGTTTTTTAATTCCGCAAAAGACGCACAAATCACCTATTCACCCCCCCACCCCTTTAGGTGATTTAGGTTGACAACTATTATCTTTCAATTGTCGAGCGGGAAGTCGTCGAGCGCAAATTTCGTCGAGTGGAGAATAGTCGAGCGGAACATTTATTCGAGCTTGATGGAGTGGTCACACTCCAGATCACGGGCGTGAAGGGTGTTCGACGATCGTTGATCGGAAATCGGCATGCGCGAAAATCGTCGAGCGAAAATCGTCGAGCGCTGGACACGGGTCATGTCACGGGCGTGTGACCGGGCGTGTCAAGCTATTTCTTCAAAATTTGTTCATTTCTAGGGAATTTGACGTATCACGCCCTGGTCACGGGCGTGACCAAAAGTACACGGGCGTGTACTATGCAAAAGTTGACTTTTACTGAAATTTTTTAGGAAATCAAAATAGAGTAAGTTAGAACATTATTTACAAAAAAGAAACATTTTTATAAAGAAAAATAAACAAAAATAACAAAAATAAAGTAAAACGGCATATTTAATGTACATAAAAGTAGGTATATTTATAACTTATCACTTGTCTTTGGCCTTCCTTGATCGTTCTCCTATACTTGGGATAGAAGTGCACCCCAATAGAGAGATAACATGTGAGTCAACATGATGGCCTACACAATGAGGGATTACATTATGTAGTCTTGTGTTACTGACCCACTGTAACCTGATATTGGTGTGTACTTGGCATTGTGAGCCTGCAAGTACAAAACTAAAATGCAATATCAAATACACCATCAATTCATATTAGCTTAACTGGACCTTTATTCAAATCAGGGTTATTGTGCATACAATACCCAACAGTCTACAACCTTCAGCCGATGCCCCCGATTCACTCCTCCTGGGCCGATTTCTTCTTCATTTTTCGGCAACCTGATGTCCTCTCTGGCGAATCCCACAAGCCCCCACCTCTAGCTGAGGTTTCTCGCTTCAACGGCGGTGAGATCTCAGTCGGAGTACCTCTCCCATAGAACTCATTTTTTGAGTTTCGAACAATGAAAACCAAAATGGTGTTTCACCATTTCATGTGGATTTTGAAGAAAAACAGAAGAAGGGGATACTAGCACAGAGGGAGAGGAGAAGAAGTGGACCTGCAACCATGCTTGCCGACGGGTTTGGTGGTGGTGCGCCATGGTCGGTGGTGGAGGTGATCGGTGTTCTGCAACAACACTACCAAGCATCTCGGTTTCTTCAGGTGAAGGGTGGAAACGACTGTTGGTGGTCTAGAGATGCTTTTAAGGTTGGCAAATGGGGGAGGGGAGGGATCAAGCTTCAATGCCATTAATGGCCTTGAAAGATCAAATTTTGTCCATGGTAGAACCTCTGAATACAGCCACCTAGAGGCTGGGGAAAACCTTTGGTCTCCTCTAACTGATGAGGGGAAATGAATCCATCCATGGGAATTGAGTGGAGAGGCCCTTGGCCTCCCTTGGTAATGAATGGCCTTTTCTCTCCCCAGTCTCTCTCTCCTCCATTAAATGGAAAAATGGAGCTTTCTCTCTCCGAGTCACCATGGCTGAATTTGATGATCATTTCAGCCAAAATGCACCACATTAACCCATATCAATAATTAAAATGAGCTTAGCCCAAGTGGATTTGTGTTTGAGCTTGAGTTAGCCGATTTGGGTTATATTGACCCAATGTTGGTTAGCCCAACCCTAGGCCACATTGTGTGACCTTACTAACCATAATGGGTGTTTAGGGACACTTTGGACACCACTAAGGAAGGTCTGGGTATGGTCAGTTGGGCACCTTGGAGGCCACTTGACCCTTAGTTAGGACACTTTGACCATTTTAGGGCTAGGGTTGACTTGGGTCAACTTAGCCTCTTTGGTTGACCCCAATGTTTCCTTGGTGACCTATTTTCATCCCATAGGGCTTAGGAAGTTCTAAGTGGGTCCCTTTGTCTAAGGGGTGGTCAATTGAACATGTGTGAGCTTAGTTTGACCTAATTAGGGTTTGGGTTGACTTTGGTCAACTTGCCCCTTTTGGGTTGACCCCAATGGGTATTTGGTGACCCAAGGTCCTCTTAAAGGGTTATGAGTGTTATGGTGGGGTTCTGGAGTTAAGTTGAAACCCTAAAGTCAGGAGCTATGGTGGGTAAATGAAAATTACTATTTGCAGCCCAAGATAGTTTTCACCTTCTTGCCTAAGTTCATTTGGTCACCTATGGCATCCTAGGGTTTTGTCAAGACGTAGTCATGATAAAACCCTCCTAGGGGTCTATAAGTTTGAGGAATGTTACAGAGGGACAATTTGGTTCTCCACTAACACTAGCTCAGAACCATCATTTACATTATCAGCAACTTTGTCTCATTAGCAATCATCAGTACTTCACCGGAATCTATCGCATAGTCATCCACATGCAAATCATCTTCAGCAGCAGCATCCTCATTATCCACATGTATATAATCTTCCGCAACAGCATCCTCCTCAACATCATCAGCAACAACCTCATCCTCAGCCTCCTTAGGCACTAACTTTTCAACAATAGTCTGAGCAATCTTTGAAACCTCTGTCATCTGATCCTCTGTCTCTGCAACTATTGCCTCTGGAACAGGCAATGACTCTGGAATCACACTCAAGTGCACTATACAAGTTTCCCCTTGTGTTTCAACAGACTACCCTCGATTCCTTCACTCGAACTCTCAGCAATTTCCTAGTGTGAGGATTAGTAATCTTGTCCTCAGGTACTTATTCTACCTCCTCCACATGCAGGTCTGGGGCTCCCCCTTACCTGATGATCCTCTTATCCCACTGTGAGAAGATAGTTGAGTCGATCTTCTTTAGGTGAAGGATTGGTACACCTATAGTCATATCAAACTTGTCACCATCAAGCTGATTCAAGTACAAGCTGATAATCCTCCCAAAGTTGGTTGTGTGAAGGCTATCCTTGGTCTTATTAAATAGCAGAGTAACCCAATCAAGTCTCTTTCTATATATGATGGCTACCAGTGTATTGAACATCTTAGTAGAAAGGTAATCATGGGAACTGGTTTTGCACAATAGCACTTTGCCCATGATGTCTGATAAAAGCTTTCCTTATTCGTTCATTTCTTTGTGCTTAACTACTTTGGTACCTCGGGGCAGTCCACAAAATAGGAGAGCCCTTTAGAAATCATCCTCGTCTAGGTAGTCGGCTTCTTAACAAGTAGGAAGCTGCAAGTGCCTTGAGAGGAGTGACGCTTTCACTATGACTTTTGTCTTTTGAACTCTGCTCTTTATGATGGTGCCCTCACATCGCAGCTTAGAATTTTGGAAGAATTCAAGGACTTCCTTATCCAGAACCTTGCATGGATGTTCGAGGATAAAGGAAAGTCTAATAGTCTCCAACATAAGGATAACATTTTTGAATTCATCGGAGGCTGAGGCAAACCCTGTGCGAACTAGTTCTCCTCCACATAGCAGACCACTTGTGCTTCTGGGAGCCATGGAGAATCAAGAAAACTGGAATCTGGAATATTGCAGAGTTGTAGCTTGTCGGAAGCGGCGAAAACCGGGGCACTGGATCACACCACTGGAAGAAAGTGTTGGGAGAAGTTTGTTGCAATGTCGGCGGAATCTTGGATGGCGTTCACAGCCCTATTCAAGGAAGAGGGAGTGTAGAACACTAGATCCACTGGAGGAAGATGCCGATAATAGAAATCGTGGGAGCCGAAAAGTTGGAAACTGTTTCGGCAAATGTGTTGAATTTCGACGAAGTGTAGAAGTGCGGTGACCCCCACTTTGATTATATATATATTAAAGTTAACCTAGAAGGTGCGTACCTAAGATTTGCGGCTCTTCGGATCCAATAAAGAAATATGAAATTTTTCCCTAAGTGAAATTCGGTGAGTTTTGTAGGAGGCCGAGTGGGATTCGGCGAGTATCTAGGGAGTATCTGACGAATCGGCAATTGGGCTTACCGATACTCAATGATTTGTCCTTGACAAATTTCTGCCTTTCTGAAATATTTCCCGAGTGAGTTCCTGCTTGCTTGGCCTTCTTCATGAGACTATGTTCAACATGTCTAGTTCCTGTTTTGAAGAACGAGAACTTGGGCTTGTACAGCGGCTTCGTAAAAATATTTGCGACCTGATTATTCATCGGGAGATAGCTAAGGGATATATCCTTGTTCTCCACATACTATCGGATGAAGTGATATCGAACTTCAATGTGCTTTGTTCGGCTGTGAGAGACTGGATTATTCGTGATCGCTCGCTGGATTAGTCGCAATACATCAGAATCTCTTTAAACTAAAAGTTGTAGTCTTCAAGTTGATTCTGGATCCATAGAAGTTGTCTGCAACAACTACCCGCTGAGATATACTCTGACTCGGCAGTAGTAGTTGCCACACAATTCTACTTCTTACTGCTCTATGAAATATGTCGTCTTTCGAGGAATTGGCATGTCTCGGAAGTTCTTTTCCTGTCATCCTTGCTTCCTGCAAAATCGGCATCTGAAAACCAATCAGCTCGACATCATTATTTCTCGGGGTCCATAAGCCAAGATTGGGTGTACCTTAAAGTTTCCTAAACTTCGCTTTGTAGTGACGTAACTAGATTCCTTTGAGTTCACATGAAATATAGCGCAGACACATGTTGAAAACATTATATCTAGTCTACTTGGAGTGAGATAGAGCAAGGATCCAATTATGCTTATGTATTTGGTTTCATCAAAATATTTCCCTTTCTCATCGTTGTCCAGAGACATAGATGATCCCATTGGAATCCTCATAGAGGTTACGTTCTCCATTCTGAATTTCTTAAGAAGCTCCTTGGTGAACTTCTTCTAAGAGATGAAAATTCCATCTTCTGATTGTTTCACCTGAAGTCCTAAGAAATACTTCAGCTCTCCAATACTACTCATTTTGAACTTCTCTTGCATAAGTTTGGAAAACTTCTTGCAGAGGTTGTCTTCTGTAGATCAAAAAATGATATCATCGACAATGATTGCTCTAGCAAAATCTTGCCTTTTACTTCCCTAAGAAATAATGGCTTGTCTATCTTCCCTCTTATGGACTTGTTCTAAAGGAGGAAGCTAGACAATGTCTCATACCAAACTCGAGGAGCTTGCTTTAACCCGTATAGAGATTTATTTAGAAATTAAACATAATCAAGGAAATTGGAATTAACAAAACTTGGGTGTTGCACTACATATACTTCCTCTTTCAGATTTTTGTTTAGGAAGGCTGACTTCACGTCCATTTGGTAGAGGATGAAGCCTTTGAGGGTAGCAAATTCAAGAAACAACCTGATCGCCTCAAGCCTAGCCACTAGAGCAAAGGTATTTTCAAAGTCGATCCATTCTTCTTGTCTGTATTTGTTGGGTCCATTGCCCACAATGTTCCATAGAGTAGATTTGAAGAGGCATCACCATCAACACTAAAAGCATAGTTGCATTTGATGTTGTTTAAGCCCATCTTGTGCAGGATGTTCCATGGAACAAGTCTAGACAGATTGTCTAGGTGATGTGATAGGTGGTCATAAGACAAAAAGGTGGACCCCCAAGAAAAGATGCTGGAAAGGCAGGAATTTGCCTAAGTCTACAGGCGTTGAGTGAGGTATGCTCACTTAACGCTAGAAGTCAAGGAGCAGTTGACATTATAGCTAAGTCCACAGGAGTTGAGTGAAGTAAGATCATTCAATGCCAAAGGTAATAAAGAATGTTGGCAAGCCAAAAATTGAAGACACACTCAACGCTCTCACTGCCAAAGATGAAGGAAGATTTTGTTAAGGCAAAAAGCATTAAGTAAGGCTTGATTACTCAACGCTCTAAGCGCCTAGATAGACAAAATTTTGTCTAAGTATTTTGGCGTTGAGTGAAGCTCACTCACTCAACGCCTATACTAATGTTGCTTGATTTTTGGCTATGTCCACAGCTGGTGACGTCAGCAAGTCAACAAGACAACATATTTAAAATTAGTGGCAGGATGACTACAGTACATGACAATGGTTGTTGCATACCTACTGTACGACAGTTGGCGTTAAACAAGGTTATTGCAGGCCATTAAATGTTTGGGGCTCACTGCTCAAGAGCGGTTGGGTCAAAATTAATAAAAGGAAAAGTCTTTACAGAGAAAGATAGTTTTTCTGAAAAAGCAATCACGTAGTTCTTCTTCTCCGCCATTGTTGTGGAGCTGAAGAATAGGAAGCTCAAGTAAGCAAGATGATGAGCAAGTTAGATGTTGGTATCAACATCTTCAACAATAAGATAGATGGTGTGATCTTCATCTGCAACAGCAAGTTAGCTCAGAGGGATTCTCTGAGAAAAAGGTAGCAGCTTGGGCCGACCCTTACTGTAGGTGCTTCACAAACCCAGCCAACAAATCCTAAAGATCATTCTCTTGTGGAGCTTTGAAGAAGGAGATAGGGCTGAGAAGTTGGCTCAGCTCAAAAAGGGGTAGAGAAGCTAATATGTAAGTTACTTCCAGCACAGGCCAAAGAAAGATCTTCATCCTTATTGTTGTGAAGAAAGAAGTAGGGCTGGGATTCTTCCGGCTCAGGTTGCAGCAAGTTTGGCTACAGTTACTTCTCTACTTCCAGCTGGATAAAATCACTGGTGCTGAGAAAAGGAAGTTAGGACTAAGTATTTTTTTAGTCCAGATAAGTAGACTCGGGAAATATATTTCCAGGAGTCTAGGGCGGGCTATGTTTATCTCAGTCCAAGTAGATTAGCATAATTAAATTACACTTGTGGACAATCATCACTCCAACCCACTTTCATCCTATAAGATCCAAGTGTGGATCTGAGCTATAGGGCTCAATTGCCTGAGGTAGGAGAGTGTTGCTCTCTGAGTGAAGGGCCTTTGTGCCTGAGGTAGGTGATTAATTAATCACTGAGCTGTAGGTGCCTGGAAGTGCACTGAGGTAGGTACCTGCTGTGTACTGAGTTGTAGGAGTGTTGCAGCACTCTGATAGTAGGGCCTTGTGGCTGAAACTGTAGGGCTGAGAAGCCTGAGATGTAAGCTTGTGTTATAAAGTCTAAGGTCTTTATGACCTGAGGTTTGGCTTAGTGCCGAGTGAAAGGCCCTTGTGACATGTAGTTTGGCTTAGTGCCGAGTGAAAGGTCTTTCTGACCAGTGATTTGACTTAGTGCCTAAGTGGAAGGTCTGTGTGACCTGTGAGATCCGGCGGGATCTGAGGTGTAAGCTCTTTGGAGCAAGTTTTGGAGAAGTTCCTAGTCCAACAAGATAGTTGGATAGGCGGGACGGAGAGCGGATGTACCATAGTTAGGGGAACAACTATAAATTATTTTGTGCTTTTCTGTGTTGTTTTCTTTTTGTAGGTTTTGTATATCTTGAAAGCATAAAACAACTGAAAGCCAAAGCACTTAAAGAAGAAATATTTAAGAAACTCAAATAGAGACCAATAATCTATTCACCCACACCCCCCCCCACCCCCTCTAGGTGATTTAACTATCCTTGAGTTAAAGACTATCAAGTGGTATCAGAGAGAGGTTACTAAAAAAGGACCTAACAGTCTGTGTTCACCTCCAAGGATAGCTAAAAGGTTAAACTTATGTGTTCAAAGATGAACCATAATGTGTGGAACACTTTGGAGCATCAAATTTGCAGAGAGGGTATGAACAACATTGGGTTGTTGGCTGCTCTTGGTGAAGAAGGTGAAAGTAGATGCTATTGACAAATAGCTACACCAGAAGAAGAATATTGCCAGGATCAGCATCGTCAACATAATGTATATTCCCCATCTAGCTCATCCCTAGAGTCTCGATATGAATCCTTTACAGACTCTGATGTCTCCTCATCAAGTGATGATGAGGGTCCTTTAAAAGATGATGATATCAATCAATTGATTGGCAATCATACTGCCCTTCTGGAAGCTTTCAAGGAAAGCAGACTGCTTGTTAAGAATCAAGTAGAGGAAACAGCCTCCCTATAGAAGACTGCTTACCAGTAAGATGAGGTTTCATCCTTGATATGTGTAAAAGAGAGGGAAGCAGCCCATTTAAAGATCATGGTAGATATCCATATTGAGTACTTAAAATACAAGGACTCTATTATCAATTATCTTGAAGAGAAACTTGATAGGGAGAGGAGAATTGTGTCTACCTTCTCTAAGATAGATTCTATTAAGAGAAGATCTGAATCTGAGTGGATTTCTAAAGTGATCAAATCTCAGAAAAGAGGCCAAGTTCCTGTCAGGCCTCAACCTACCTTTCACAAGGTAATTCTCTGTTCCAACAGGTATGGCCAAGACCACAGGGATGATCACTAGAGGAATGTGAATCTTCCTTGTAAGACTACAAATGTCTCTTACAATGGAAGAAGAAAGGACAGGGGAATGAGTGCCTTTATGGTTCCCCATGAACAAGTACAAATGGCCCATTCTAGACCATTTATATTTGGTGTCTCAGCCCCAACTCACAAGTATAAGGCAGTGGATTTCACTCAAGCCCGTCCAGTAAGGACTCAGAACAAGGGAAAGTCTACCAGTAAGCCTGACTTGGCTATTTTATGTTATAAACAACATGTCATGTGCAAAGAAGTCAGTTGTAAATAGCATTCAGAGTATACAAAGGAAGTCTGCTGGAAGACTAACCTTCAGTCAGATCTTTGCTGAAAGGAACCTAAAGAAAGCTGCTGCTCCTCTTCCTTCTGCTCAGACAGCAGGTAACCACACTGCAAGACCTGCTCAGAAAAGAAGATATAATATCCATGAGTGTTGGTGTTGTGGTAAGGTGGGGCATTTTAACCTAGATTGTGTAACATCTCCATCCGTTCATATAGCATATAATAGAAGCTCCGGCCGGGGCCCCACACCATATAACGAGAAACAGGCGGCGAAGTCACGAGTTAATATTAGAGTTACGCATCCTAACTCATAGCATTCTAGTGGATGCTTTTAACATCAACGCTGAACTCCAACCATGAATGTCCACTAATATAAACACCCACATTTATATAGGAATGTCGGTCAAATACAATAGTGTTTGGCCTTATGGCCTTACGGTTGCTCTTTACAAAAGTGGCTTCCAAACATCGGCGCGCAGGCTGGCCACACATGAACACAACACAATATTTTTCAGCTTAACCTTCAAGGGCTAGCATCAGCAGCAGGGACTTCAGCCTTTATATGTCCCGTTTGGCGCTCCATCACCTGTATAAGGACAGCCTACCCAACGGTGGCAAACAAGACAACGGTCAACATTCAGCTGACCAATTTATAAAGGCCCTACCCCTTTACCGGGGCAGTGACATTCCTTCCCTGCAGGCATAGTCATTCATATGCAGATATATAGATATTACACATTGTGCTCTCACGCACAAACATTACAACACAACTGTCAGCCACGCATGTAACGCCCCCGATTTTTTTCGATGATTTTATTTGTTTGGGCAACGTCAGATTTATGATGTCGTGGCGTTACTTTTAACGTCGAGTGTTTTATTTGAGTAGTTTTGGACATGCTCGTCCAGTTTCGTCGCAACCTGAGCATTTTTAGAGTCTCGGCGCGCGATCGAAGTTTTGGGTTTTGTTTATGTTTGTCGTAAGCTTTGAAAAAAATTTTATATCTCGAGAATGGCTCGTCAGATTCTGGTTTTGACTTTGCCGTTGTGTTCGTAGCGTCAGTGTTTGCCTACGGTGCGAGTTATGTTTAATTCGGCGCGTTGAGCCTCTGTTTGGATCTCATATTTCTATGTTCAACTATCTGAACATGACAATTTCTATATTTATGCCTTGAGCTTGTTTTGATTCTCGGGAAGCCCTCCTGAAGGTGTGAGTTTTCGTCGAACCCAACCTTATTTCGTTTCTTTTCTGGGCGCTGTTCGGAGTTCGATGATCGTCGAGCGGAGCTTGACGATTGTGTTTCTTTTCTTGGCACTGTTCGGAGTTCGACAATCGTCGACCGGAGCTCGACGATTGTGTTTCTTTTCTTGGCGCTGTTTGGAGGTCGACGATTGACGATTGTAGTTTTTTTCTGGGTGCTGTTTGGAGCTTGACGATCGTCGAGCGGAGCTCGATGATTTTCGTGCTGAGCTCGACGAAGCGTCGAGTGGAGCTTGTTGTAGCTCTAGCGATCTTCAAATCGAGTTCGACGATCAGGCCTGCGTTCGGCGTTCAATGATTTTTCGAACAGATTTCGTCGAGTGGAGTTTTTCCTTTTGTTCGATGAACGTCGAGCTGAGCTCGACCAAGACTCGAACGGAGTTGTCTTCCTTTAGCACTCGAGTAATTTTTCCTCCATTGTACTCGAGTAGTTCCCCCTTCCTGTACTCGAGTGAGTGCCCTTATACTCGAGTAGTTCCCCCTTGCTCTACTCGAGTAAGTTCCCTTGTACTCGAGTAGTTCCCCATTGCTGTACTCTAGTAAGTGCCCTTGTACTCGAGTTATCCTCATACAATACTCGAGTATGTGCCTTAGTGCTCGAGTAATCCTCGTGCAGTACTCGTGTAATTCCCTTAGTACTCAAGTCATCCTTTCCTTCTATCTCGAGAAAAACAGTTCAGCTGAACCCAATTTATTTGTTTGTTCTTCCTGTTATCACCTTTATTATAAATACCTTCTTCATCTACTCCGACGCTTTTTTCCTCCCGAACCAGAGCGACATGAGCGAGAAAGAGGTTGTCCATCCTTATTTCTTCCGGTGGCCATTGACGGTGATCCGGTGCTCGAGTTCGCAAACCAATTGTAGATCCAGTAAGTCCTTGCCGAGAGCTGCGCCATCGTGGTAATTTCTTCCCCATTTCTTGAGATTTCGCGTTAGGGTTTTTCAGCCCTAACCCCCTTTTCGACCATTTTTGTCTAGATTTCAACTCCTCCCGTAGCCTTTTGCCTCGATCTACGACGTGGAGCGATTCAGAGGACTTTTCCAGTAAAACCAAGGCAAGTGGTGGTTTCCCCTCATTTCTCTTTGTCCGATCTGTGGTAATGACTATACTTTCATGTTCTTTAAATTTTCTGCTCTTATTCTTCCAAATAATTGTTATGATTAATCGTTTCAACGATCCTTTGTTGTTGTAAGGTTTTGTCTTGGAAAGACCGATCTTGTCTGGTTTTGGTTAATTGTTCCTGCTGTGTCTTATTGATGTCTATGTATGCCTTAGATTTCACTATGAAACGCGTTAGAATTTATCTAGGACTGTAAGTTGCTCCTAGAGGTTGATCAACCGCGTCTTGAATTCGGTAATGTCAAGTAGAATCTATTGAGCCAAAATCTCGAGATATTTGTGTTGTGGTTTCTTTGGATTTTTGAATGCGGGAGTTAGTGGACGATTCCACCTCCGTAGTGTTTGCTACCTTCATTAGTGCCCTGTGGAAGTCTACCTGGTTTTTTGGATGTCTGCGGTGTATGGTGGAGAGTATGAGACTCCCTCGCAGTTAGACGGATTATATATCCATTTTATTTTTGGGTGGTGTGTCCAAGAGTGACCACCTTGCCCGTGTTTTTGGGTGGTGTGTGCAAGAGTGACCACTTCGCCCGTGTTTTTGGGTAGAGTCGACCACAGGTGCCTAATAAAGGTTTTGAATTTTTCTTTCTGGTGAAATATTCATGTAGTCATCTTATAGCCTTGTGCGTCTGGTGTACCCTTGTGGAACGTGACAAATCACATAGGAGTACTTTTCCTGTTGATGCACTATTTTCTTTTGTACTTTACTTCAGTGCTTTTGGTCTTGTGTTGGTACCCCTATTGACCTTTGTTTATTTTGGCATATTATTTTCCTGCCACCATTTGTACCTTCTTGCTGAGGTGTTCTGTCTTTGGAATGCCTCAGGTTCAGAGAAGTAGCAGTTAGTAGTGCTGGTTTTGGAGTTTTCTGGGCGGCAGTGTTGGCCGTGGTTGTTGCCTCGTCATAGCGAGGTAGTTTGTTGTTTGTCTAGTTTTACTAGTTCAGACATACTTTTGTTTGTGGGTTCGTGTCATTTTGTTGGAGCCCACTGAATTGTTAGTTGTTTTATACTTGCTAGCTACTCATTTCTTTGAAGGTGGATGTGGATTACATGTTCTCTGGGAGGATTTATGCTAACATGCATGTTAGGCATTTTCAGCTATAAAATCTACTACTATTACTTCATGCATTGCATAATTTGAAACTCTAACTTGTTATTTTTAGCGACCGTAAAAGCTATCTTTCCTACTATAATAAATTTAGAGTCTTGCATAGCATGAGTTGTCCTTTAGGGACGTTTTTACTCATGTAGGATGTTTGAGTTAATCTAATCAAGTATTTTTCCACAGCGTATAATATATTTTGATTCGTGCACTAGATGAGCCACTAAGCCGAGGGATACGGCTAACTATTGCACATAACTAATTTTCCTTAAAATAACTTAAAAAGAACCTTTCTTCATGATTAGTTTGGTATCTGCCTGAGCGTCCGCAGTTATCCCCTGCTGACGTGGCATCATGACGCGCATTTTCCCTTACTCTGATAAGCTTTTTATATGCGGTGAAAATGCGGGTTGTGACAGTTGGTATCAGAGGGAGGTTGCTTGACAATTAGTCGAGCAACCTTTCCTTATTGGTATTAGGTGTTTAGCATCATATCATACACACACTGATATGTCATCAGCACGTCTTGGGTGAAGCACGAACACTACACTCATAGCATAACATGAAGTATATGGAGCATATTATGTAGTATGGGATGCATAATATGTGTCTGTATATGGATCCACCATAGGGGCAATATGTGAGGGTTATGTAGTATGGGATGCATAACCTCACCACATGAATGCGATTAGCACGTTTCTTTTTCATTACATGAGAATGTCATGTAGTATGGGATGCATAACATTTTCATGCGTACGCCTCTCATAACATGCATTAGGGCCTTTTTAGAATGCATAGTACAATCATGCATAACATAACAATGTATAAGCACAACGTGCCAAGCTAAAGATTTGCGGGATGACGTATGTACACAAATGGTTTTAAATCAGAAAAAAGAATAAAGAATACATGCATTCATGTCATAGGCACAAAAGTCAATAGGATGAGAGGATATCATCCTAAGTAGGAGATAGCATCATTATAAAATCCCAGAGCAAGTTGCAGCGTAAGAAAGTGTCTTTTAAGTATGGTCTGAACTAGTCGTGTGGCTTTGTTGTAAGCTAGGATTTTTATGAGTTATTCATTTGCTTTTTTAGAAATGCCGCCAAAGCGTCTTGCGACGAGGTCGACTCCCCAGTCGGAGGGTGAGTCATCAGGTGCGCAAAGTGACACGATTATCGAGAGTCTACGTCAGAGCAATGAGGCTCTATCGAGAAAATTAGTAGCGATGCAATCGCAAATTGAGTCTCTGTTGTCTGCCGCTCCCGCGCAGCAACCTTTAGTGCAAGAGCCCACCGTGGGCCAGGCCGTGCCCGATACCCCTGCTCCTCTGGTGCTCCCGATGGCGATACCACCAGAAATGAATTTCATATCGCACTTCCAGCGGTTGGGACCTCCCACCTTCGACGGGAGTGCTGACTTTATGATTATAGATGATTGGATCATCTCAATCGAGGAGATGTTTTCATATTCCGGAATTCTAGAAGCCCAGAAGGTGATGATTGCAGCCTATCAGTTAAAAGGTCTAGCAATGAGTTGGTGGATTCGGGAAAGAGAGAGCCTGAAGGAAGGCTGTACTTAGGAATCATTTAAGAAGATGCTGCTGAAGAAGTTTCTACCCTTGGTCGAGCAAGGCCGCCTGATGAATAACTTCCTACATCTAAAGCAGAGACAGCTCACCGTGAGCGAGTACGAGATTGAGTTTAGCAAACTGAGCAGGTTTGCTCCTGATTTGGTAGCTTCTGCGGAGGGTAGAGTGAAACGTTTCTTGGGAGGATTAAGAAGCGATGTCCAGCAGTTGGCATGCTCTTACCAAGTTGAAAGTTATGATGAAGTAGTGGGATACGCTTTAAAAGTTGAGGCGATTGAAAACGCCAAGAACCGCGGTGCTGCGGCAAGGAAGGAGAAAAGAAAAGGCGTTGGGGATGGTAGCTCCAGGGCATATAGCCCTTCTTCGAAGAAGAAAAGTAAGGAAGTGTGTAGCTTCTGTGGTCGTCCTGGTCACCCCTACGAAAGGTGTTTCAAGAGGAATGCCACTCTGAAGCAGCAGCAGGTGAATGCCATCCAAGGTGCACCCAAGGGAGAGCTCGTGTGCTCGTTCTGTGCAAGGAAGGGTCATGACGTGACTCGCTGCTGGATGAAAGAAAGGGTTTGCTTCCAGTGTGGGCAGAAGGGACACCAGAAGTTCTCGTGCCCCCAGGCTCAGTCCCCACTACAGCCTGCACCACTTCGAGCACTGGCACCGCCACCAAACCTGGATAAAGGAAAAGGAAAGCTGAACGTGATGACCAACGAGGAAGCCCAAACCTCTACGCAAGTGATATCAGGTTAGCCTCAGTTTAATTTATCCTTGTTAGTTATCGTTGTTATTCTAGTTATCATTTGTTTAGATATGTATGTTACGGTTTAAGAGGAGTTTATGGTGCGGAATAGGTGGGCTCGTGTTATTTTCGATTGGGGTGCCACCCATTCCATTGTGGCCCGCAGATTTGTTGATAAACATCGCCTGAGTGTGGATCATTTGGGAGGCTCCTTCAATGTCAAGCTCCCTTCCGGTGATTCTGTGATATCTAACCAAGGGGTTCTGAGATGCCCTATTTATCTTGGCAATTTTCTGGCCTTTACGGATCTGATGATTTTGGATCTATCTGATTTTGACAAGATTCTGTGCATGGACTGGATGTCCAAGTATGATGTGGTCATCCAGTGCAAGGCTAAGTGATTGGATTTCAGGATGGACGACGGACAACTTAAGAGCGTCTATGGATTTCAGGACAGAGTTTCCCCTGTCATTTCTGCGGTACGTGCTTGTCGTGCTATAGAGTCTGTTTGCGAGGTGTTTTTGGTTTCTATTTCTGCTCTGGAGACAGCTTTTGTTACAACACATCTTGAGGGTGTCTCGGTGGTGCGAGAGTTTCCAGATGTCTTTCCTGATAGTCTTCCAGGACTTCCTCCGAAAAGGGAGATAGAGTTTGTGATAGACCTCGAGACAGGTACTCGTCCTGTTGCTAAAGCACTGTACCGTATGGCTCCGCGTGAGTTGGAAAAGTTGCGTACTCAGCTCGATGAGTTGCTGAGGTGTGGTTTTATTAGACTAAGTACTTCTCCATGGGGTGCTCCTGTTTTGTTTGTCAAGAAGAAAGATGGATCGATGAGACTTTGCATCGATTATAGGGAATTGAACAAGGTAACCATTAAGAATAGATATCCCCTACCAAGGATTGATGATTTGTTCGACCAATTGCGTGGTAGCTCGGTATTTTGAAAGATCGATCTTCGTTCAGGCTACCACCAGTTGAGGATTCGTGAGACAGATATTCCCCGAACCGCTTTCCGTTCTCGGCATGGACATTATGAGTTTATGATGATGTCTTTTGGTTTAACCAATTCACCCTCTGCTTTCATGGATTTGATGAATCGAGTGTTTAAGGATTTCTTGGACCGATTTGTTATTGTATTCATAGATGATGTTTTGGTGTATTCCCGCAATGTTGAGGAGCATACTCAGCATTTGCGTCTAATTTTGTCGACCCTGAGGGAGCATAAGTTATATGCAAAGTTGAGCAAGTGTGAGTTCTGGCTACCTCATGTGTCCTTTCTGGGTCATGTTGTAAGCAAGGACGGTATTTCTGTAGACCCGACCAAGATTTCTGCTGTGATGGAATGGGAGAGACCTTCTACACCTAAGGAGATTGGGAGTTTCTTAGGCCTGGATGGCTATTATAGAAGGTTCGTGGAGGGGTTTTCGTTGTTGTCTGCTCCTCTAACTAGACTTACTCAGAAGAATATTGCTTTCATTTGGAGTGATATTTGTGAAGAGGCCTTCCAAGAGCTGAAGAAGAGATTATGTACTACTCCGATTTTAACCTTACCTACTGAAGGAGTTGAGTATGCTGTGTATGTTGATGCGTCACACATCGGACTTGGTTGTATTTTAATGTCAGATAGTAAGGTGATCGCGTATGGATCAAGGCAACTAAAGATCCATTAGAGAAACTATCATATGCATGATTTGGAGTTTGCTGCCGTAATTTATGCGCTGAATCTTTGGAGACACTTACTATATGGCGCGTTGTGCAAGATCATACGGACCATAAGAGTTTGAAGTACGTCTTCACTCAGAAAGAACTAAATCTGCGCCAGCGTCGATGGTTAGAATATGTGGCGGATTATGAAGTGGAAATTCATTATCATCCAGGAAAGGCTAATGTAGTAGCCGATGCTTTGAGTAAAAATACCGCTAAGATTTTTAATCTATCGGTACAGTCCTTGGTAGAAGAATTTTTGTTGATGGATATTGAGGTTGGGAGTAGTACTGTGCCTGCTAGTCTAGAAGCAGAGGAACCCTCTTGGATTTCCCTTACTCGAGCACATCAGCATGATGATCCTAATTTGTTGCACCTCCGGAATAGAACTGTGAAGGGAGAGCTACCTGATTTCTCTATGGACGAGTTGGACACCTTGAAGTATCGCGGTAGATTTTGTGTCCCCGTCTTTGGCGACATTCGAGCTAAGATCTGTGCTGAAGCTCATGGTTCCAGTGTAGCCTACCATCCTGGTTCCACTAAGATGTATAAAGATCTAAAGCAAATTGTTTGGTGGTCAGGGATGAAGAATGACATCGCAAAGTTTGTATCAGAATATAATACATGTCAGCGTGTTAAGGCTGATCACAGAAGGCCTGGTGATAAATTGACACCACTTGATATTCCAAGTTGGAAATGAGAGTGTATTTCAATGGATTTCATCACCAGTCTGCCAAAATCTCCTCGTGGGCACGACTCTATTTGGTTGATAGTCGACAGACTGACAAAGTGTGCTCACTTTGTTCCATTTAAGATTGGGTACTCGATGAAGAAGATAGCTGAGTTATATCTTGAAGAGGTCATCAGGTTACATGGTGTGCCTGTTAGCATCGTATCAGATCGGGACTCTAGATTTACGTCTTGCTTTTGCAAGAGTTTACAGGAGGGGTTGGGTACCGATTTAAGGTATTCCACCGCCTATCATCTGCAGACTAATAGTCAGACGGAAAAGGTAAATCAGATCATGGAGGATATGATCAGGTGTTATATTTTGGATCATGGTGGTGCTTGGGATGAGCGTCTCAGACTCATGGAGTTTTCATACAATAATAGTTATCAAGAGAGTCTGCAGATGGCTCCGTTTGAGGCCTTGTATCGGAGGCATTGTAGAACTCCATTGTTTTGGGCTGAAGTCGGTGAGAGACCATTATTAGGTCCGGAAGCCCATGAAGAGATGGATTGTGCCGTGACTCACATTATGTAACGGTCTAGGCCCATCAACATGGGACCCAGCTGGAACAGCCGGCCTACCAGAGTCCAGACCCGGGCCCACTGCTGGTAGTCAGCCTATCACATTCAAGCCTGCAGGTCATGCACCCCAACACCTCTCCGGCCTGTTTATCAGTAAGATAGGTTGTTGCCACTAGGTCTCGAACCCAGGACCTTGATAAGAGAGCTTTCCTCCACTCCCTCATCACCAACTGAGCTGTAACATCCCATTTCCAACTAGACCCCTAGGAGTGGTTTTGCCTATGACTAGGTCATGGCAAACCCTAGGAATCCAGGAATGGGCCAAGAGATAGGAGACAAAGTGTGGAAAATCATCATGGTCTGCAAATAGTAGAACTCAGAACAATGGTTTAGGATGACCATGGGCTACATCTTGACCCCAAGACCCTACCACAACATCCCCTAATACCTTGGAAGGCCCATTAGAGCCATAAGGACCCATTGGGGTCAATCAAAGAGGCTCAGTTGACCAAGGTCAACCCTAACCCAAAATGGGTCAAACTGGCCTACTTAGGGTCAATTGACCTACTCCTAGCCTAGAGGACCCCACCTATGCCCCCCTAACTCTAAAGTGAAGTCAAGGGGTCACTAAGGACACATTAGGGTCAGCCCTAGAGATCAAGTTGACCCAAGTCAACTTAGGCCCCTCATCTGGTCAAAGTACCCTTACTAAGGGTATGTGACCTCCAAAGTGCAAGGTAACCCTACATGACCCTTCCTAGACCTTAGGGGAGTCCAATGGGTCACCAAGGACCCATTGGGGTCAAACCAAATGGTCATGTTGACCCAAGTCAACTCTATCCCTAAAGTGGTCAAAGTGCCCTTACCAAGGGACATGTGACCCCCAAGATGCCCAACCAACCGTACTCAAGTCTTCCTAGACCTTAAGGGAGTCCAATGGGTCACCAAGGACCCATTGGGGTCAACTCAAATGGTCATGTTGACCAAGGTCAACTCTATTCTAGTGTTAGGTTAAATTAGCCTAAATGGGCTAACCCAAGCTCAAACCCATTTCCCCCACTTGGGCTAACCTCATTTTATTATTAATATGAGTTAGTGGGCTGCCAATAGGCTGGAGGAGAGATCAAAATTCGGCCATGGTGAGTAGGAGAGAGAAAGCTCCATTTTTCTCTTTAATGGAGGAGAGAGAAAGTGAGAAAAGTGGCCATTCATGGCCAAGGGAGATCAAGGGCCTCTCCAATTGATTCCAAAGGCTGAATACATTCCCCCTCATCAGTTTTGAGGAGTTTAATAGCCATGGCCAGCCACCCAAGGTGGCTGAATTTAATTCCTCCAATAGGGAAGAGAGAGAAAGAAGAAAGAGAAGGCCATTCTTGGTGGGGAAGGTGAATCACCCCTCCATTCTTCACCAATTAATTAGTATTCATCTCCCCTATCAGTGTTGAGGATTTTCCAAACGAATTGGGACAAAGGGGAGGTGAATTTCCATGGATTTTCTCCAAAACCGAAATTCCAATTCATGACCATTAATGGATTTGAAGCCATGACCCTCCCTCTCCCCCCCACCATTTGATGCTTTTAAAAGCTTCCCTGGGGCAAGAGAAATCGTTTCCACCCTTCACCTAAAGAAACCGGGCGGTTTGGTAGTGAAGTTGCAAGCATCAAAAAGCTCCACCACCGGCCATGGCGCACCACCACCACACTCGACGACAAGCTCGGTTAAAGGTCCTCCTCTACTCCTTCTCCTATGTATAGATCTTAGGAATCTTTTAGGATGAAAATCGGGCTCGAATGAGCCAGATCATGTGATTATTTTTCTATGATTTTTCCGAAAAAATGGAGTGTGGGGTTCGCCGGAAACCACCCCTCCGGCGGCCGTGCCGCCGCCCGGCGATAGCCCCCACCTCAACGAAGGTGGTGGCGGTGGTGGCCGGCCAGGGAGGTGGCCGGGTCGCCGGGGAAATGGCTTTGAAGAAGCTCCAGGTCGGGCTGATCACAGCCCTTGGCTGGAGGAGGAAGATGACAAGGATGCGTCGGATTTGCTTTAAGATTCGTGCAACATCATTTCTTTTATTTAGTTTTGATTTCTGAATTTTCTGTCCTATTTTCTGGGCTGTTTTGCATAAATTTTAAAAATATTTAGGGCCACCTGGTGGGAAAACTTTCAATATGAAAATTGTAGCCCTATGGGTCTACTGTAATTCAAAATTTATTTCGACCACTTTTGCCCACTGACGGGACCAGGGCACCCATTTTGGTGGGACCTATACCTAGGGCTGTCCTGAGATTCAAATGGATGCCCACCCTTCATCCCTAGTCCAAATTGGCTGAAATTTGAACAGAGGATCATTCTTAAATATACCTAGGGTCTGTCCAAAATTCTAATTTTTTGGAGACACTTTGCCTAAAGCTTTTGCTTTTATTTAATAATGCTAGGGTAAATTAATTAAGTGATCAAATGACCTCCAAACCCTCCCAAATTTTGGAGAGTGATCTCTGGCATCAAGAACTAGTTATATACATAATTTATCTCATTTGTATATGTTTTGAGTAGGGAATCACCAAACCCTAGTTTGGCCTTAAGAGGGTATTTTTGATTACAAGTGCACTATGGACTTAGGGTGGTCCCCTCCCCTCAACAGAGACTGAGGTTTTGGACACTGACTTGTCATGGGAAATTTCACCCTCTTGAGGAAAATGGGATGATTTAGGCTTGATTTACCATAGGGTTCAACCTCAAACCCTAAGGAAGGACTTTTGAGGGTTGTGAAGGACATGGGGGCAAATGCCCTTTTATGGCCTTGGAAACTTAGTAGAATTGAGGGTAATATAACCTAAGTTCTCTGGTAGGAATCTTAGAGGAGTTGGAGCAAGGTAGACACCTCAAAACCCTAACCCTAGTTTTAGGGTAGGAGCACAAATTTGAAGACTCAGCCACTAAACCTTAACCAAAAGTTATGGAACTTGGGTAGAGTTGGTTTTAGTCCATCTAAAACCCCTTGTAATTTCTATAGGAATTTATGGATTTTATTACTACTACTTCATTTGTTAATAACCAAAAGTCCCAAAATGATGTTTGATTTTCTTATGGTTAATCTGTGCATTTGAATCTAATGAAACTTGGTCAGCATATCTTAAATGCCTAAGTGAATATCCCAGAATTTTATTATAATTTTTACTTGAGTTTATTTAGTACTTCCTTCACAAGTTTTGGAAAGGGGCTTGGAAGAATAAAATTAATTAATGATGTTTTATCTGTTAAAAAATCATGAGACTTAGGTTTTGATGTTTCCAGGCCAAAAAGTACTTGTAGAAATTTATTTATAATTTCTAGAGGTCTGTTTTCAGAACTTCCTTAACAAGGCCATATTTTTGAGAATTGGATATTTAATTAATTTAGGGAATAAATCTTTCAAAAAAACTATGAAACTTTACTTAGAGGTTTTATGTGCCCTTACAATCATACTGGAAGTTTTTCTGAATTTTTGGAAGTATTTTTGTTGTACATCCCCTTTTAATGATTTATTTTGGAATAAATTGGAAATAAACTTTAAGGGCTTAAACCTAGCTGAAACATTGGGAGATTCTGGATTTTTAGATGATTATTCATTTTGCATTTACCATGAATTTAGTGGAATTTTATATTTTATAAAACTTGTACTTCATGTTCAAACTTGGAACTTTTGGTTATTAGAATAAATAAATAAATTATCAGTTAAATTATGAAAATTAGGAAATTATGTATTCATGCTACAAATGCCAATATAGTCCTCTAATAATTATTATATGAGTACTAGATGATCTTTTGGTATACTTCCCATTTTACGCGTCATATAGCTTAAGTGGTCTGCATTTAGTAAAACTGCAAGAAATCATTCGGGTTATGAATTAGAGCACATGTGTTGGGTTTTGTTGGTTTGATGGAAAGGATAAATAGAATTAGGTGCATCATTGGAAGATAAAGTGAGTAGAATGTTGTTTTGGCTAGGGTTTAGAGGCGCTCGGGTCCGACGAAAGATCGTTCTCCCCGAGGTGAGGTGGAGTCAAGTCACCTTAGGATTAGTCTATCGTAACATGAGAAAGTAATGGGTAAGGGGATAAATCAATAACAAAAATAAGTACCTTGCAAAAGGGAATGCTGGGCGTAATCCCAACATAGTTCCTAGTGCCCCTTGAGAGCCCTTTAGAGGGAATACCGAGGGCAGTCCTGGGTTAACGTAAACTGTTTTAACAAGCTGAAAAGAGTAACTTAGTAATTAGGGTTGCACCTTTCACAAACACTGATAGTACTGGAAGTTAGCTGGGAGCTTCGGCTCGGATGGTTAAAAGACGGACTTTGGGTCCGGGGAGCTTCGGCTCGATTGTTTGAGACGGACGTGTTGGTCCGGGGAGCTTCAGCTCGATTTTTGATTACGCTAAATTTGCATGTGCATAAAAGAAAGGAAAAATTAAGGTGGTGGGTCTTCGGTATTAGAGGGCCGATGCACCGACGCCAATACGTTGACTCGGCAAGTGTGGTTAGCACTTCGCCAACAGAAGTCTGGTGCGCCAGCCGGCAAGAGTACGCAGGAGTCCGCTTCGTGCACTAAGTGTTGAGGCGTACGATAGGTCTGACCGGTAGTGCTTTACTGGTTTAGAGGTGGGCGAGGCCCAACCCACCGCTTCCGTCTGCCACTACGGAGGTATACTGGGAGGTTACGGCTCCAGAAAGGGGGAACTAAAGGTCTGTGTGCACAGAGTCGGGTGTGTGCGTTGCATTTGCATGTCCATCATACCCACTTGCATGTCATAGCATAATCGAATCATTTAACACCTGACACCTAATGTATAAGTGGAATGGCACGCTTATACATTACGACCTGCAAAACGACCCCTTGGTCTATAAGCTTGTGTGGGCAAGTTTATAAATTAAGGTTAATTTTGATATATATTTACTGCTGTTTGATAACCGACACCCCAACGTATAAATTGGTATGGGACTTTTTATACGATGGGAGCCTTCCAAAAGACCCCTTGGCTTATGTGACCTCACATAAGCGAAGGTTACTTTTCATATTTAAATCTTATTGTCAATGTCTACTATAGAATTGCTAGTATAGGTCCGCTGCCACCTGTTTTTGAATATTCTCCACATTCAAGTCCTCCCCTTTCTTCCTCTCCGCTCGGTGCTTAGGAGCCATGGGGGAAGGGGCGGGGGATGATAGGGCTTAGTCTTTTAGACTAACGGTTTTTGAACCGCATCATTTAGGGGATCGTGGAGCCCAGCATGGAGGAGCAGTCCCAGAGACCGGTGCGCTTGGAGGTGGGGCAGTCTAGATCCGGAGTTCATACAGCCGGGATCGTGAGTCTCGACCTTGAGTAGTTTTTCTGCTTTTGCTTCCGCATGAGTGATTTGTAGTGAGGATATGATGTACCGGGCATAAGCCCGTATTTTAGTGCTCTGATGTATTATTCTGTGGACACTCCCTTCGTGGAGATTTATTACTATGATATGTGATTTTCTGTGGACTGTTAGTTTCCATTACTTCATTATGCTACTTTTCTGTGATCGAATTGGCCGGCAGAATCGGCGCTTTGTGGTGATGACTCTTCAGGGCGTGAAGGAGTCACCGCAAAATAGCGGTTTTGGGCCTAAGACCCCGGTGTTGAAAAAGAAAAAAAAACTGGGGGGGGGGGGGGTCTTACAAGTGGTATCAAAGCAGACCTCGATCAAAAAGTAGCAGTCCACAACCCTGGGTCACCCCTGCGCGATTTTAGTTTGGGGATAAACTAAGCAGCGGAAGCCGTGGTGTGCCCATATGAGGGATCACATGCAAATTGTCCACTTTTTATTAGGTATTGAGTCGATTACCTACTAATATAGTTCGTTTTGCAGCCCCCAGCTCAGCCCACCCCATAAGGCAGGGCTCAGCAGACTCCAGACATTGCACCACCTCCCATGGTCCCCACACCTTTCCTTCAGTCAGACATGGGACAAACACTTACAGCTATCCTTGAGGCCTTCCGGGCTCAGCAGGCTCCGGCCCAGCAGCCAAACACAGGGGCCAACTGGATGAGCACCTTCCGAGGACTCTCTCCCCCGTCCTACTTGGGGACAGAGTCGGCAGTGCGGACAGAGGAGTGGCTGGATGTTATGTACGAGATGTTGACCGGGATACGGTGCCCCTGGGAGGAGTGGGTGGCTTTGGTGGTATCTTGCTTGGAGTCTCATGCCAAGAGGTGGTGGAAGACGTTGTTGGACACGACGTTTGCCGATAGGGAGGTTGCAGAAATTACTTGGGAGGAATTCAGGGCCACGCTGCTTGAGCATTTTGTTCCGCAGTCGGCCAGGGACGAGTTGGAGGAGCGGTTCTTACAGCTGAGGCAGGGAACCAGGACGTTGGTAGAGTATCATCGAGAGTTCGACCATTTGGCTCGATATGCAGGTTCTTACCAGCTGGACGAAGCAGGATATGTCAAGAGATTCTATAAGGGCCTTAAATAGGAGTTGAGGGAGGCCTTGTTGTTTGTATCTGACGGGCCTATCTCCCGGATTTTGGAGATGGCAAAGATGAAAGAAATTGTACCTAATCACCTAGAGGGTGGGGTGAATAGGTAACTTAATCTTTTTAAACTTGTAGGCAGATTATATCACAGATCTATAACTAATTCTTCACAACAATCAATCAGCAATCACAGACTAAACATGCACACAGTGAACACATAGATTTATAGTGGTTCCCCAAGGTTTGGGTACATCCACTTTCCCCCTTCGCCTATCTAGTAGTGTACTAAATTCGGCCAAACTCCTCCACTATACCTCAGATCCTCAGATCATACACTCAGAACCCCAAATGGTTCCTACAGCTCAGGCCCAAGGCCCTACAACTCAGTCTTCTCCAAAGACCTACACTCAGCCTTCAACAAGGCCTACACTCAGCCAGAAGGCCTACACTCAGCCTACAACAGGCCTACACTCAGAGAAATAGATCTCCTACACTCAGGCACACAGGCCCTACCACTCAGCCTTTATAATTGCAGACTTACAACTCAGATCCCTAAGGATCCTACAAGTAATTAAGAATACAAAGTGTAAACCTACAACTCAGAATGAGAGAGAAAAGTTGACAGGTTCTTGATGAGTTCTTGGAAGAACTCTGCTGGGATCAACCTCACTTGCCTTTCTTCAAAGCTTCTTGAATGTAGAACACAATAGGGTTGATACTCTCTGCAACTGATCTTCAATCACTGCAACTTAAGAATCAGAACTAAGTCTGAAACTTTCTTCACAGCCTGGTTCCAACAGCTGTCTTCTTGGAAGGAGCTCTCTCTCTCCAACTACTTAGATCTTCACTTGAATTGATTCTTCAATGAATAGCTAGATCTTCTTCTCTTATTGATGTTGTTGTTCTCAGTTAATCTTCAATGATCATCTTCTTCTGTTGAAAGAATAAGCCTATTTATAGGCCTTCTTTATGGTGACCTGCTTATCCGGTTCCTAACAGCTTTCTGACATCTCTGACAGTTGCAGTAGACCGGCTGGATTGGCAGCTGTCATGTCATCCAGTCACTTCTTTAAATATTTGTAACTGTCGGAAAGTGTCGAGACAGTCTGTCTTTAAGTGTCGACACTTATAGACCAAGTGTCGACACAAGTAGACTAAGTGTCGACACTAGCCTTCAAGGTGTCGACACAACTCCTTGTGTTGTAGAATTTACTTCGCAACACTGCTTCTTCAATATGTGTCGACACTGATATTGTGTGTCGACACAACTCCTTGTTCTTCAGTACTTAGTTGAATTCTTGTAAGTGTCGACACAACTCCTTTGTGTCGACACATCTTCTTGTGTTGAACCTGTTCAGTGTCGACACATCTTCTTGGTGTCGACACATGCCTTCTGTGTTGATACTTGCTGAGTGTCGACACAGCTCCTTGTGTCGACACATTCTTCTTCTGTTGAGACTTTGGCTGAGTGTCGACACATCTCCTTTGTGTCGACACTTGTACTTAGAATTTGTTGAACTTTGCTGAGTGTCGACACAGCCTCCTAGTGTCGACATTTTCTTCATGTGTTGAGTTTTCTGCTGTGTGTCGACACATTCTTTATTATGTCGATACTTTCTTCATGTGTTGAGTCTTCTGCTGTGTGTGTCGACACATTCCTTATTATGTCGACACTTATACTTAGACTCTGTTGAAATTTGCTGAGTGTCGACACAGCCTCCAAGTGTCGACACTTTCTGATGTTGACAAAGTTCCTCTGGGTGTCGACACTGCTTCTAAGTGTCGACACTTCTTCACTGGACATTTCTTCATTGAGTGTCGACACAGCCTTCATGTGTCGACACTTTCTGTCTGGTGTCGACTCTGTATCCCTTGTGTCGACACAATTACTGCAAGTGTCGACACTGCTTATCTGGGTGTCGACACAAGTCTTCTTAAGTGTCGACACTTTCCTTCTGGGTGTCGACACATGGACTTAGAAACTTTTCAGCTTTCTCTGCAAATACTTAACCTGCACAACTAAACTCAAAAACACATCAAATACATTTTGATGTATATCATTGAGTAGAGTGAGGCTTCTTCAAATCAGGTACATTCATTCCAATATACCCAACAATCTCCCCCTATTTGGAGAAGTCATAACCCTTAGTCAATGATATACACCATACATAATAAAATCACAGTATGATGTAAAACAGGATTATATAATTAGGGAAAACATGATCATGTATTAAAACAAAACATGTATATACCAATATCTCAGAACAATAATGTAATAGATTTATCACACATCACATTGTTCTAACAACTTTATCATATTCATTATACAAAAGTTTACAGAGTGTTTAAAATCAAAAGATTACAATTGTAAACTAAAGATAAATTCTATTCTATTTCTGCTCAGTCTCCTTGATCACTATGCCCTTTACAGATTGTATCTATGCTTGAACAGGGGCTTCAGCATCTTCAGCAGCAGTAGGCTTCTTGCCTTTAAGATCCTTCTTCTTTAACTCTTCAGCTTTGATCTTCTGCCTTTCAAAGTAATGATAAGGCTTGGGAAAGTACTTGCTAGGCTCCTGGACAGTAGGAGGTAGCTTTCCCATCTTTGCCTTTCTTCAATACTGTATAATGGCTTCTTGCCTGTTCTCATGCTTCCTCCATTCCAGTTCAGAATACCACTTGTTTCTATCTTGAATATTATCCTTGGCAGCTTTCCAAGCAGTCAAAATGATATTCCTGGAGGTAGGGCTCCATTGTTCAAAGTCAGGCCTTTGTTCAGCTTGCTCTCTGAACCTTTTCTTAGACAATAGAGTCTCTTGTTCCTTCAGCAACAAAGCTTCTTGTTCTTTCAGTATAGCCTCTGGCACTGGCTGAACCACTTTCTCTATGATGACATTTTGCTTTCCCTCAGGTGGGCTATACATTGACTGTATATATGCATGTATCATATCAAAGTCTGGTGGAGGGTAAATTACTTGAGCCACTTCAGCTTGCTCCCCTCCAAGATAAGCAGGATTAATCCCAGACTCTGCCACATTGTCATCATCACACAATGGAGGATAACCAAGGGTGGCTCTGATGGAATTTGAAATCCATTTTGCCTGATCAGAGCTTGCTTTGACTAACACCCTCTCCCCCTTTATGACTTCTCTAACAGTATGATCCCTCAGATCATCTTTCTGAAACCTTATTTATGCATCCAAATAGTTTACTCCATCCTTAAAGTAAGGTTTAAACCTTTGTATCTTGTCAATTATAGCCTTTTGAGAGTCTTGTATAGCAGTTTTAACAGCAGTTATGCCCTCTTGTAATGCTTTGTCAAATTCTGCCTTAGCAGCAGCATTAGATGTAGTCTGTCCAGCAGCTATATTTTTCATTTCTTTTACTATGCCATTGTGTGAAGCAGTTAAATTATCATTCATTCTCAGCTGGTTCTCCAGAACATAGCCTTGCTTCACTACAATTTCATCTACTTGAGCTTTGATTTTCTCCTGATGAGTTGCTAGATAGACTACTACATTCCCTTCTTTATGGAAGCAGTCAGTCATATCTTTCTTATTTAGATTCATTTCAAATCTAATGGACTTAATATCTTGGCCCAGATCAAACTGTAGAGATTTTTGCCCTTCATCTACATACTTTTCCAGAGCTTGCCTTTGCTCATCAAGCTTAATCTGTAATGCAACCATCAGAGAACTGTAATCTGCAGATGGTGCTGGCTGTGGTGCAGGCTGTGGTGCTATTGTTTGTAAATCCTTTTTGTAAGTTTGGCTCCTTCTCTTAAATACTTGAAACTTCCTCTTCTTGGTTCTTGCAGCCTCCTCATCTTCTGATGCAGATGTGCTATCAATAGTCACTCTATCCTTTGGGCTTGAAGGTAAATCCTTCTCAGTCCTTGGAATCTGCTCAGCATCTTATGGCACCTCAGTCTCTTTGCCTGTAGTTTCTTATATATTCTTTACTTGCTCCCCCTCAACATGAGCCTTGTCCCCCTCAGCAGCAGCACTTTCATTCTCAAAGTCTGCTTGTAGAAGGTCAGGGAACAGTTCATCCAATGTAAACTCTTGTGGAGGATGGGGTGGAGAAACTCTTATCCCATCAGCAATTTGATCAGATACCACTTGATCTACAACAGATGTGTCCTCCATGACAACATCTTGGGGTTGGCTATGTGTTTGTGTTTGCTGATTAACATTAGGTAATGAATCAGACAAAACATCATCCTCAATATGGAAATCTAAGTTATTAATTTCAGTGAGTACCTCAAGTATTGTGTGGGTAGCTTGTTCACTTTCTAGAGGAGTTGGCTCTTCCACTAGTAAGGGCTCCCCCTGGATGGAATTCTGGTGAAGTGGGCTAGCCTGGGGTAGCTCCCCCTGCATGTCTGCAGCTTCTTGTCTATCTGGAGACTTTCCAGCAGTTCCAGTTTCTTGTTCATCATCTAGTGTAAACACAACTTGCTCTTCAGAGCTACTAGAGGAATCTTGAGCCACAGAGGTTGCCTTCTTCTTCTTCTTTAGTGGGGTTTCCTTCTCAGGAGTTGGCATTTCCTTAGTCAAGACCCTATCCCATCTTGAGAAGATTCTGAGATCCATTCTTCTCATGTGGTAAATTTTGGATCCTGCAGCTTGGGTCATTACCTCTGGTATACAACCAGCTAGGTATAGACTAAGAATCCTACCCAAATTGGGTTTCTTCAGGTTCTCCTTGATCTTCTCAAACACTACTCCAGACCAATCAGTATTTAGTTGGAAGATAATCCTTGTCATGAGGCTGAACATATAAGCTGAAATCCTGTCATGCCCTCCAGGCTTGCTCAAGATAACCTTGCCCACAATCTCAGATAAGAATTTGCCTTGGCTGTTCATCCCCTTCCTATTGAAAACAGATCCTATTTTCATCTTGGAATCCAGTCCACACCATGTTAATGCTTCTCTAGTATTAGAAGCAGAAACTTCATCTTCTTCCTTAGTCCTTGGTAGGTTTAGTACCTTTCTCAAACTCTTAGGTGAGACCTTCACCTTTTCTCCATGAACCCTTGACTTAATCTTTAGTCCTGATTCATCTAGGGTTGCGCCATTCAGAAATTCCAGAACTTCCTTCTTCCATATCTTTGTCGGCTCTGAAACAAGAAAATCTAACCCTGATTCTGCAACTAGGGTTACCACCCCTTTGATCGCAGGTTCTGCCTCATCAAATGCGTGCCACACCAGTTCATACCCTTCATTCACATTCTCTTCGAGCTTGGGCGCCATTAGGGTTTGAAGAATTTTGAATCTAGAGAAGAGAGGTGTCGACACACAAGTTTGGTCTCGAAACTTTGGTGAGCGTGTCGACAGACAATGGCGAAATCCTATTTATACCTTTCTAGAATCGAAGATGAAAGGGCACGTCAAAATGCTTAAATTGTGTCGACACTGTTGAAAAGTGTCGACATAGACTTATAATGTCTCGACACCTGTGTGTCGACACAAGTATAGTCGACAGAATATATGTGTCGACACTTGTTTATGTGTCGACACCACTTAGCTTGACACTTAGTCGAGACTTTACTTCACTAATTCTGCATAAAGTCTAAGTGTCGACACCACCTTGTATGTGTCGACTCCTATCCTGTATGTGTCGACACTAATTTTCTGAAGTGTCGACACCAACTTCCTAGATGTGTCGACACCTTTTCGCTGAAGTGTCGACACCAATTCTCTGTCTCGACACAGACAACTCTGTGTGTCGACACTATTTGACTTAGCCATTTCTGTAAACTTATTCGAAGTTTATCATACCTAATTCAATTTTAAACCTATTGAATTTGGTTTCTTCTAAAAGCTTAGTATACATGTCAGCTAGTTGATTATTTGTATTAACATACTCTAGTGAAATATCTTCTTTTTCAACATCTTCCCTTAGAAAATGATATTTTATTTCAATGTGTTTAGTTCTAATATGGGAAACAAGATTGTTTGCAATATATATAGCACTAGTAGAATCACAAAATAGTGGTGTTCTACTTACTTGAATACCATAATTCTCAAGCTGATGTTGTATCCATAGATGTTGAGCACAGCAACTTCCTGCAGCCACATATTCTGATTCTGCTGGGGAGATAGCCACACTTGTTTGCTTCTTGCTACTCCATGATATCAGTCTTCCACATAGGAATTGACAGGTACCAGTTGTACTTTTCCTATCTTCTTTGCAGCCTGCAAAATCTGCATCTGAATAACCTGTCAGTTCAAAGTCTCCATTCCTAGAGTACCAAAGGCCTAGATAAGGAGTGCCCTTAAGATATCTCAGAATTCTTTTGAATGCTGTGAAATGAGACTCTTTCGGGCATGCTTGGTACCTAGCACAGATACATGTAGCATACATGATATCTGGTCTACTTGCAGTCAAATACAATAGGGATCCAACTATCCCTCTATACAAAGTCTCATCTACAGGTTTCCCTGCATCATCTTTGCTAAGAGACATACTTGACTCCATGGGAGTTTTCATGGTACTGGATGATTCCATACCACACTTCCTTATTAATTCTAGGGTGAACTTAGACTGGCATATGGATAAACCATTCTCAGTCTGTCTAACTTGGAGACCCAAGAAGAACTTAAGTTTCCCCATACTGCTCCTTTCAAATTGTCCTTGCATTAGTTTTGCAAACGTTTTGCAAAGACTACTTTCAGTAGACCCAAATATGATGTCATCTACATATATTTGGACTAGTATGATCTTGCCTCTGGATTCCCTAAGGAATAGAGTCTTGTCTATTTTCCCCCTTGTGAATTTATTCTCAATGAGGAAACTAGACAGGGTTTCATACCAAGCCCTAGGGGCTTGTTTTAACCCATACAAAGCCTTCCTAAGTATATAGACATAATTAGGTTGAGTTGAATCAACAAAACCTGATGGTTGTTCCACATAGACCTCTTCCTTCAGATTTCCATTCAGAAATGCTGACTTAACATCCATTTGGTATACTTTAAACCTTTGATAGGTTGCATAGGCCAGGAACATCCTTATGGCTTCCAGTCTGGCTACTGGAGCAAAGGTTTGATCAAAGTCAATACCTTCTTCCTGCCTATATCCCTTAGCAACCAGTCTTGCTTTGTTCTTAATAATCACTCCATGTTCATCCATCTTGTTCCTAAAGATTCACTTAGTTCCAATTATGTTGTGGTCTTTTGGTTTATGAACAAGCTCCCAGACTTTACATCTCTTGAACAAATTCAGCTCTTCTTGCATTGCCTCAATCCAGTGAGGGTCTAGGATGGCTTCTTCAAACTTCTTTGGCTCTACTTGGGATAGAAAATTGGTGTAGAGTACTGCACTCAGATTTCTGCTCCTTATTTGTACCCCTTGACTTAGATCACCAATAATTTGATTGGCTGGATGATCTTTCAAATGTCTACTAGATGGAGGCAGCCTGGCTTCAGGTTGAACTCCTTCAGCTTCTTCAACTTACTGCACTCCTTGGTCTTCTTCTGCATCAGGTGCATGTAGTACTCCCCCTGGACAACAGCCACTATCATCTACATGCTGACTTGCAGTAGATCCTTCTTCAATAGTGAGCTTGTCCATCTTCTTAGTCACACCTGTGGAGCTGCAAATACTTCTAGACAACTCATTGTTAACAAGTCTAGCTTCATCAAATACTACATGTACTGACTCTTCTACAACTTGAGTAGTCAAGTTGTAGACCCTATAAGCCTTACTATTGTTGCTGTACCCAACAAAGATCCCCTCTTGGGATTTGGCAGCAAACTTGGTCAAGTAAGACTTTCCATTGTTAAGTATATAGCATTTACAACCAAAGATCCTGAAATAGGATAGATTTGGTTTTCGGCCTTTCACAATCTCATAGGGGGTCTTATTGTGGCTCTTAGTAATGGTAGCCCTATTAATTACATGGCATGCAGTATTAACTGCCTCAGCCCAGAAATATTCTGAGAGAGATGTGTCACTTAATAGGGTTCTACCAGCCTCAATCAAGGTTCTATTTTTCCTCTCAGCAATGCCATTTTGCTGAGGTGTTCTTGGTGAAGAAAATTCCTGAAATATCCCAAATTCTTCACATAGTTTTTTCATACTATCAGACTGGAATTCAGTACCATGGTCACTTCTTATCTTGACCACTGTACTGTCTAACTCATTCTGAATTTGTTTGAGAAAACTATTGAAGATACTAGGTGCTTCAGATTTCTTTCTATGGAAGAACACCCAGGAAAACCTTGAGTAGTCATCTACAACCACAAATGTGTAGACCTTCCTACCTAGGCTGTGAACTGGCATAGGACCAAAGAGATCCATATGCAAGAGGTATAAACACCTCACAGCATCTTTGTTCTTAATGTTATTAAAGGTGGATCTAGTCTGCTTGCCCTTTTGACAAGCTGAACATATTCCATCTTTAATACACTTAACCTGAGGACCATTCCTCACTAACTCTTTGCTATAGAGTTGGCCAATTGTCTTGTAGTTAAGATGGGCTAGCCTCTTGTGCCATTTGACACAATGAGAGACTTTATCATCAACTACAAGACACACTGGAGAATCATTGTTCTCACACATAATGTCTAAGCAATAGACATTTCTCTTTCTATAACCTCTCAAAATGATCTATTGATCATTTAACCTCCTGATATGACAACCATCTTTGACAAATGAGATGTCATATCCTAAATCACTCAGTTGACTTATACTAATAAGGTTATGTTTCAAACCTTTAACATAAGCCACTTGAGTAATTGTTATGAGGTTGCTAGAAATGTTACCAAAACCTTTGATGATTCCTTTTTCAGAACCACCAAAGGTGACTTTAGGACCATCCTTGATTGGTGTGTAGTCCTTTAGAAATCCCCTAGTTCCAGTCATGTGCCTAGAACATCCACTATCCAAGTACCATATTGGGGCATGGCCACTTGGACTCACCTGCAAAACAGATTAGTTGACCTTAGAACCCAAAGAATTCTTGGGTCCTTGGTGCTGGTTAGTTTGCCTCTTAACAAAGCTACCTGCAGATCTTCCAACAGGCAGTTTGCTACTCATCTTGGCACTAGAATTGTGCCAACAGTCTATGGCAAAATGGTCTACCTTGCCACAGCACCAGTACTCAAATCTATTGTACATTTGCTTAGGTATAACCGTAGCTATTCTATCTACAGCAGGCTTGTTGAGTATTGGAGCTTTGCCCTTAGACATGGACTGAACAGTCCTAGCAGGTTTTGTAAACCCTAATCCAATTTTACCCTTGTGAGGTATAAACTCATCTATCAGAGGTAGAACTGATTTTGGTTTAGAGAAACTTGCTACTATATCTCTCTCCTTCTGAACACTAATCTCAAGATTTCTGATTTGATCATTCTTAAATGTTATAGTCCCCATCTGAATAACAGTTATGTTTTTCAGTCTGGCTATTTCATTTAATTTTTGATCAAACAACTTCTCAAAATCTGTTGCAGCCACTTTGAGACTTGCAATCTCCTTTGCCTGACTCTTGGCCAAGGATTTGCTTTTCTTAAAAGCTTGCAACAGAACTCTATATTCATCAATCAACTGATGAATATCCCCTTCAGATTCAGATCCACTGGCATCACTTGATGCAAATGTAACTGAATCTGAACTAGCACTAGAAATTGAACTTAAAGAACAATTTTGTACCTGACTAGGTCCAGGCTGATCCTGGATTTTATCTCCTTCTGAAAATGCCATCAGTCCTTGACACTGATTTTCCTCTTGCTCATATATAGAGTTCATTATCTGGATGAACTCCTCTTCTTCTTCTTCAGCAAACAGTCCAATGTAAGCTTCTGCTTCTGAATAAGTTTTTGAAGATGTTATGTCTGACAGGCTTTTGTCCTTCTTGGCAACAAAGGACCTTTCCTTTTTGCCCTTTGTTTGAATCTTCTTCTTATCATTAGACTCTTTCCTTTTCTTTGGACAGTCAGCAATAACATGTCCTTGTCTGTTACAGCAATAACATATAATTTTTGATAAAGTTGCTTTGCTTGACTTGGGCTTTCTCCTGTCTTTCTTTGATGACTTCTTGTTCTGATAATAGTCATCTTTTCCCTGTGAAGTGGATGGCTTTGACCTCCACTATTCCTTCTTTAGAAACTTCTGAAAATGTCTTGTGAAAGCTGCAAAGTCCTTATCACTCTCACTGCTTTCAGAATTCCTGCCTTCTGATTCATCTGACTCAGTCTCAGCCACTTTTGAAGGTGGAGATGGAGACTTACTTTTATATTTCTTGGTGGCTTCTGTCTTGAATGCCACTGTCCTTTCTTTATGCTCACTTCTTGTAGTCTTCTCCTCTTCTTTCCTCACCATCAACTACATCTCATAGGATAGCAGTTTTCCAAATAATGTTGGAGGAGGGATATCTGCTAACTTGGCCATTTCCCTTATGGCACAGATCTTGGTGTCCCAATCCTTTGTTAGAGACCTCAAGAACTTATCATTCAGCTCATAATTGCTGAAATCTCTTCCATAGGACATTAACTCATTAACTATCCTATAGAATTTCTTATAGCATTCTGTTATGCTATCAGACCTGCCTTGCCTAAAACTTTCATATTCCTGGTTTAACAAAGACTTTCTATCCTGCCTAACTTCTTCAGAACCCTCCATGTACATTATCAAAGTATCCCACATCTCCTTAGATGTCTTACAGTGTATCAAGTTCTGAAATGTAGCATCATCTATGGCACTCATAATGATATTCTGAGCCCTCTTGTCCATGGTGGCCAGAATAATCTCATCTTTTATCATTTCAGAAAAGTCTTTAGGTGTTCTCTGATTTGCATCTAAGACACATACCTTCATAGGCACATATGACCCTTCTTTAACTGTGATATAGATTCTAGGGTCTGAAGCTTCCATAAACAGTCTCACCCTTTCTTTCCAGATGTCAAAAATCTCTTTTCTGCAAATGGGCAACTTCATGGATCCAAGTTCCTTATGATTCTCTGTTGAACCCATTTTCTTGATTTTCTTGATTATGCTGAATCTGTCCTTGATTTCACTGAATCTGCCAACAGGATCTACTTAGACAGTTATGTCCCTTTTTGAGTAACCTGGCTCTGATACCACTTGAAAGAAATTGTACCTAATCACCTAGAGGGGGGGGGGGTGAATAGGTGACTTAATCTTTTTAAACTTGTAGGTAGATTATATCACAAATCTATAACTAATTCTTCACAGCAATCAATCAGCAATCACAGAATAAACATGCACAAAGTGAACACACAGATTTATAGTGGTTCCCCAAGGTTTGGGTACATCCACTTTCCCCCTTCGCCTATCTAGTAGTGTACTAGATTCGGCCAAACTCCTCCACTATACCTCAGATCCTCAGATCTTACACTCAGAACCCCAAATGGTTCCTACAGCTCAGGCCCAAGGCCCTACAACTCAGTCTTCTCCAAATACCTACACTCAGCCTTCAACAAGGCCTACACTCAGCCACAAGGCCTACACTCGGCCTACAACAGGCCTACACTCAGAGAAATAGATCTCCAACACTCAGGCACACAGGCCCTACCACTCAGCCTTTATAATTGCAGGATTACAACTCAGATCCCTAAGGATCCTACAAGTAATTAAGAATACAAAGTGTAAACCTACAACTCAGAATGAGAGAGAACAGTTGACAGGTTCTTGATGATTTCTTGGAAGAACTCTGTTGAGATCAACCTCACTTGGCTTTCTTCAAAGCTTCTTGAATGTAGAACACAATAGAGTTGATACTCTCTGCAACTGATCTTCAATCACTGCAACTTAAGAATCAGAACTAAGTCTGAAACTTTCTTCACAGCCTGGTTCCAACAGCTGTCTTCTTGGAAGGAGCTCTCTCTCTCCAACTACTTAGATCTTCACTTGAATTGATTCTTCAATGAATAGCTAGATCTTCTTCTCTTATTGATGTTGTTGTTCTCAGTTAATCTTCAATGATCATCTTCTTCTGTTGACAGAATAAGCCTATTTATAGGCCTTCTTTATGGTGACCGGCTGATCCGAATCCTAACAGCTTTCTGACATCTCTGACAGTTGCAGTAGACCGGCTGGATTGGCAGTTGTCATGTCATCCAGTCACTTCTTGAAATATTTGTAACTGTCGGAAAGTGTCGAGACAGTCTGTCTTTAAGTGTCGACACTTATAGACCAAGTGTCGACACAAGTAGACTAAGTGTCGACACTAGCCTTCAAGGTGTCGACACAACTCCTTGTGTTGTAGAATTTACTTCTCGACATTGCTTCTTCAATATGTGTCGACACTGATATTGTGTATCGACACAACTCCTTGTTATTCAGTACTTAGTTGAATTCTTGTAAGTGTCGACACAACTCCTTTGTGTCAACACATCTTCTTGTGTTGAACTTGTTCAGTGTCGACACATCTTCTTGATGTCGACACATGCCTTCTGTGTTGATACTTGCTGAGTGTCGACACAGCTCCTTGTGTCGACACATTCTTCTTCTGTTGAGACTTTGGCTGAGTGTCGACACATCTCCTTTGTGTCGACACATGTACTTAGAATTTGTTGAACTTTGTTGAGTGTCGACACAGCCTCCTAGTGTCGACACTTTTTTCATATGTTGAGTCTTCTACTGTGTGTCGACACATTCTTTACTATGTCGACACTTTCTTCATGTGTTGAGTCTTCTGCTGTGTGTGTCGACACATTCCTTATTATGTCGACACTTATACTTAGACTCTGTTGAAATTTGCTGAGTGTCGACACAGCCTCCAAGTGTCGACACTTTCTGATGTTGACAAAGTTCCTCTGGGTGTCGACACTGCTTCTAAGTGTCGACACTTCTTCACTGGACATTTCTTTATTGAGTGTCGACACAGCCTTCATGTGTCGACACTTTCTATCTGGTGTCAACTCTGCATCCCTGGTATCGACACAATTACTCCAAGTATCGACACTGCTTCTCTGGGTATCGACACAAGTCTTCTTAAGTGTCGACACTTTCCTTCTGGGTGTCGACACATGGACTTAGAAACTTTTCAGCTTTCCCTGCAAATACTTAACCTGCACAACTAAACTCAAAAACACATCAAATACATTTTGATGTATATCATTGAGTAGAGTGAGGCTTATTCAAATCAGGTACATTCATTCCAATGTACCCAACAAAAGAGGATTGAGGCTGATTGGCACACCACTCGGGGCCGGAAGCGGCAAGCGGAGGATCAGGGCCGGAGGGCCAGAAATGATCAACGGCGAGGCGCTATACCAGATGGGAGAAGGACAGAGGACCAACCTCGTCAGGAGGTGAGGCAGGAGACGAGAGAGCAGGTGATATTGGCCCCTCAACCGCTTCGGATACAGGAGATGCTGAGACCCGTGGGTATGGCATATCCCCCACCGGAGTGCTTCCATTGTCATCAGGTGGGACACCTCCGGAGAAACTGCCCCATGAGGGGGGCACCACCTCCAGGACCATGGGGTGGCCCACCTGCCTAGCATTTCGAAGGCCGAGGACGCGGCCGAGGACGTGGTTACCAGGGAGGAGAGCGAAGACAGGAAAGGGAGCAGGCATATGCCTTGGATCTGGCACAGCCTCGAAATCCAGAGCGGGTCATCACAGGTAAGTCAAGATGTTTAAATTGTTTAAATTAAATTCCCGTTCTCAATTGCCCAACAAGTAGAACTACCCTAAGTAGAATAAATAGGAAAGAAAATGCGTTATAAAATACTAAGACATTTAATCGTCCCAGGTATAGTCTTCATCAGCGGCAAGCCCGCCTATACTCTGTTCGACTCGGGTGCCTCACACTCGTTTGTGTCGGAGGCCTTTCTAGAAGGGCTGGAAGGAGTGGAACGATTCACAGGCCGGATGAGGAGGGTGCGTCTACCCGACGGATCAGAGATACTCACCTCAGCCCACTACAGCATGGAGGCGGAGATTGGAGGAAAGTCGTTCGAAGTTCTGGCAACGATCCTGAGGATGGCCCGTCTTCGAGCTGATCCTGGGCATGACTTGGTTACAGTGGAATCATGCCCAGATTGATTGTCAAGCGAAGAGGATCACCGTGAGGCACGGGGACTCTGTCATCATCGTCGAAGGTATAAGACCTGCCTCACGTATACCCTTATCTTCAATACAGGCCGTTAAGGCCTACTTACAGGGGGAGGAGGTCTACGAGGTGCTGTTTGAGATGGCGGAGGCCACGAATTCTATATCGAATATCCCGGTGGTGCGGGAGTTTGAGGACGTCTTTCCAGAAAAATTACCCGGATTACGACCGTGCAGGGAGCAGGACTTTCAGATACAGCTTGTGCTGGAGGCCAAGCCAGCGTCCAAGCCGCCTTACCGGATGGCCCCAAGGGAGTTGACAGAGTTCCGGAGCCAGCTTCAGGAGTTAGTGGAAGCCAGATTTGTCCGGCCAAGCTCTTCACCATGGGGATCCCCGGTATTGTTCGTCAAAAAGAAAGACGGGACTCTCAGATTGTGCATCGACTACCGAGCACTAAATCGGCTGACGGTCCGGAACACCTATCCACTGCCAAGGATAGACAAGCTGTTCGACCAGCTGCAGGGAGCACAGTTCTTTTCGAAATTATATTTGAGGTCAGGATACTACCAACTTCAGATTCGAGAGGATGACATTCAGAAGACTGCTTTTAGTAGCAGATATGGTTGATTCGAGTTTACGGTGATGCCCTTCGGGCTCACCAATGCACCATCAGCGTTCATGACCCTCATGAACCAGGTTTTCAAGGAGTATCTAGATGTGTTTGTCATCATGTTTATCGATGACATCCTCATCTACTCAAGGACGGAGGAGGAGCACACTCGCCACCTGGCACTGACCCTACAGAGACTGCAGGAGAATCATTTATATGCAAAGTTTAGTAAATGTCAGTTCTGGTTGAAGGAGGTGGGCTTCTTAGGCCATATTATCAGCGGAGCCGGGTTGGCAGTGGATCCGGCAAAGATTCAGACTATTCGGGATTGGCCGCAGCTGAAGACAGCCACCTACGTACGAAGTTTCCTAGGACTTGTCGGTTACTACCGGAAGTTCGTGGAGGGATTCTCTCGAATCGCCCTCCCGCTCACATCTTTGACGAAGAAGGAGGTACCTTTCGTGTGGACCCCACAGTGCCAAGCAGCTTTCCAGGAGCTGAAGGACCGACTCACCTCGGCTCCCATACTTGCTCTTCCCTCGGGGATAGAAGGATGTCAGGTCTACACTGATTCTTCCTACCAGGGTATGGGAGCTGTACTGATGCAGAAGGGACATGTGATTGCATATGCGTCTTGCCAGTTGAAGAAGCATGAACAGAACTATCCGGTGCACGACCTTGAGATGGGGGCGGTCATTTTTGCCTTGAAGGTCTGGCGCCATTATCTTTATGGAGTCCACTGCGACATCTACTCCGACCACAAGAACCTGAAATATGTGGACACACAGAAGGAATTGAACATCAGGCAGAGGCGCTGGGTGGAGTTCCTTGTAGATTATCAGTATGAGATGCACTACCATCCAGGGAAGGCAAACATGGTGGCGGACGCATTGAGTCGGAGAGCTGCCACTTCCGAGGTCGGGCCTCAGGTTATGTCTATGGAGCTGGTGAGGAGATTGGAGGATATGCACATCACACTGGTGTCATCCGAGGACCCAGAGCTTTACATGGAGTATTTAGCTGCGGTGAGTGCTACAGACGATATCTTGGACAGAGTCAGAGAGGGACAGAGGCGAGATGTCAAATTGGAGCCGATATTCTGGGCCTTGGAGAACGATGCAGCAGGAGATTACACGATGAGGGATGGTGTGGTATGCTTTAGAGGTCGGACTTTTATACCGAAAGGAGGCCAGGTCCGGGAAGATATTATGGCGGAGGCCCACCACAACAGATACTCGGTGCACCCGGGCATCACGAAGATGACTGCGGATTTGAAGAAGACTATGTACTGGCCTGGCATGAAGAAGGATATCACTCGGTTTGTGACCCACTGCGAAGCTTGCCAGCTAGTGAAGGCAAAGTGCAAAAACCCCGCGGGTTTGTTGCAACCACTCCCGGTACCAGAATGGAAGTTCGAAGACATCGCGATGGACTTTATTCACGGACTTCCCCGATCACGAACAAGGAATGACTCGATTTGGGTCATCGTCGATCAGTTAACAAAGGTAGCCAGGTTCATTCCGATCAGGAAGGACGACGCTGTGGGAGTATTAATACGGAGATTTGTGGAGCAGTTCGTTCGATATCACGGGGTGCCTAAGACGATCGTGTCGGATCGGGATGGCCGGTTCACTTCCAGGGAGTGGAGATCCGTGCAAGCTTACTTAGGCACGCGATTGACATTCAGCACTGCGTTCCATCACCAGACGGACGGGCAGACAGAACGCACCAACCGGACGCTGGAAGATCTTTTGAGGCTATGCATTTTGGACCGAGGGGAACCATGGGAGAAGCTCTTACCCCTGGTCGATTTCTCCTATAACAACAGCTACAAGACCAGCATCAGGATGGCGCCTTACGAAGCCTTGTATGGAAGGAAATGCCGGACCCCGCTTTCTTGTATTCAGGACGAAGATCCGAAGGTGTTGGGATCAGATTTTGTTGAAGACACAGAGGCTCAGGTGAGGCTGATCAGGGACAGGATGTTAGAGGCGCAGTGCAGACAGGCTAAGTACTATGACGCCCGACATCTGCAGGTGGAGTTCCAGGTGGGGGACCGAGTGTTTTTGAAGATCCGGACCATGCATGGAGTCTCGCGGGTGCGTGGTCGGAGGAAGAAGCTCAGCCCTAGGTACATGGTGTAAGACCCCCCTCCCCCTTACCAAGGAGGGCAACCGGATCTTATGCCCAGAACCGCCGTCTTACGGTGGCACTAACTCACGGGTTAGTCGGCACCGCAACACGCCGATTCTGCCGGCTAGTACGATCATTAACCTGTAGGCCAATATGAGAAGAAAGAAGTAAAACTGTATATATAATCATCAGTCCACAAGTCACATAGTACAATCATGTAAAAGAAATGAATAGTACATCACAATAGTCCACAATAAAGTACAAATGAAAGAGTAAAAAGGGCTTATGCCCAGTACATCAAATCTCTCTCTCACAAAATCATAAATGCGGAAGCTATGCTAGAACATCAGATCTCGTCCCACCTGAGGACGCACAGTAGTGGTAGTAGCCTGCGGAAGCGGTATCTGCTCCTCATGTCCTGCCTCCTCGACGTGCTGGTGCTCCATCTCCACGGGCTCCTAAAAATAGTTGGTCACCGACCATTAGTCAAAAGACTAAGTCGTTTCCTCCGCACCTCGCCCCGCAGATCCTAGGCACCGAGCGGGAGGACGAAGCGGAGGACAACAAGGGGTAGCAAAGTGGAAGCAGGTGACAATATCTAACTAGAGTTGTAATAAGTAATGTAATCCTACTCTAGCAATTTTAAGTACGGTACAAGTAATAAGTAAGAGCAGTGCAGTAAAGGAAGGTAAAGAAACAGTAGTATGAACAAGTAAATAAGCTAAGCTACCATTATGCTATCATCACAGACGTACCCTAACTTATATAAATGCCCATACAAATATATAAGTTAGGATTTCCAGGAAATTTAACTTATCATATAAAAGAGCCCATACTAATTTATATGATAAGGATCTATGAAGCGTATGACCTAAAATGAATGAATGATATGATGCAATTTTATGCGTAGGCAAGTGCAACTCACACACAACGACTCTGTGATCACAGACCTTTAGTTCCCACTTTTTGAGAGCTAGCATCACTCTCGGGTACCATCGCTATTGCTACGGCAGCAGCGGAGCAGGCGTCTCTGCTTCTAGACCGGTATTCACACTACCAAGCCTTAGACCCCTCTCATACGCCTCTGTACACGTCCAAGGTGCACTCTAGAGTCTCGCGTACGTACTTTGCTGACAAACCCGTCAGTCTTGTTGGGTCGGATGTGCGTTATCGGGGATCGTCCTCCAGACCGCAGTGTAAAACAACCCACTGGCCCCTCTAACTCTCACAACCGCCTGGTGCACCGTACTGCCATCGGTGTGACGAACGGCCAGTACTGCATGCCCCGCCACGATATTTATGCACATGCAAGTAATTCATACCGAGCCTCCCGCTCGCAGGACCAAAACCCGTCCTGAATCCCTCAAACCCAAACCCGGGTGAGAACGCACATTAGTGCCTTTATGCCAACTCCCTCCAACCCTAGACGGGTGAGCATATATCATGAATCTCTCCAACCCCCACACGGGCGAGAAGGTACAACAATGTCCTAACCTATTAAACTACTCTTGTCTACGGTTTATTATACTTAGAGATTTAAGGTTAATCCCAGGACTGCACCCGGTATTCCCTGTGAAGGGCTCTCAAGGGGCACTAGGAACTGTGTTGGGATTACGCCCAGCGTTCCCTTTCGCAAGGATATTTATTTTAGTTGATGGCTACCCATGTATCTCCCCAGCTCTCCTTATTGTTTTAGTACAACCCTAGTGACTTAAGGTGTTACCGGGAAGCCGACGGTCTTACGCCGACCCCCACTCCAGTTGCTAACTAAGACTTGCACTTTTGATCCCTCACTAAGACAACTCTACCCACCAGGGTTACTCATGTTGAACTCTCTTACTTCTGCTGATAATCAATCCCCTGGTAACCCCTAAGGCAAGACCTATTTGTGTTATATGCAGACCATGTCCTATGGTTACTCTAAAAATGTGATCTTCCAATCCTTAAGGCATCTTGCCTCTAAATATTTATCCTAGGGTGGTATAGACTAGGGGAACTACCCTATAAATTCTCATAATTTTTCTCGGCCAATTAGTCCTTTAATTAAATCTTTTAATTTAAACACTAGGTCATTTTACACATGAAGTAGTATGATTAAGTATCCACTGACCTAGGAAATTTTTCCTGAGATGTATATTGACAAACTATTTCTGCCTACATAGTTTCATAATTTTCCTTAAATTATTTATTCTCATTTCCTATTTAATATCAATTCCACACAAATTCCATTTTCCAAATGAAGTATAGGCATTATGTACTCAAAAATTCCAGGAAAGTTATAGAACTTTTAGGACACTAATTTATGACTATTGGCAGAGTATCATCAACATTTATTGTGAAATGGCCTATAAAATTCCATTATAAGATATTTACCAAAATGGCATTGTATTAATTTAACAAACAACAATGCATCCATTAATTCTGAGAAATTCATGCAAAACTAATAATACCATTTGATGGCAGTAGAATAAATTCCAAATTTTTCAGAGGTATATATCCATTATTTCAAGAATTAATAAAATAAGGGTAAAATGGGCAATTTAAGACATCTACTCCAAAAGTTCTTCAAACCAGAGGAAACATATTTTTCCTAAGTCATTTGTGACATTATCTATGCCTTGGCAAAATTTTAGGATTTGTACTTGAGGAAAACCTATTTTCCAATTTTATTTCCAAAATAGCTATATTTAAAATAAATTCCAATAAATGGAATTTTTGAGTCCAAAAATTTCATGATTAATTTGAGGGATGAAATTTAACCTAATGAACCACTGAAAATAATTCCAAGACCTTTGCATGTCACCATTGGGCTAAATACACCATATTTGCATTTTTACTAATTGCACACCAATGCATAACATAAGCTAACACATGCAAGTGGATTCTCCAACATGCAGTGAACCCAAGGTGCTGAAACTTTTATCATGCACCAAGGATGTCCCCACTGACCTACCACCAAAATTTGGGGCCATGGGGAGGAGTAGAACTCCTTATATTTCATTTATTTGTATTTTGATATTTTAGCAAAAACTATAGGAAACTATTCTCTAAAAATTCCTAAATTTTGGCAGGAGCTAAGTATGCCCTAATCATGCATGTGCCCAAAATATGGGGCCATGGTGACTAATAGTTTGACCTGGGCATCCAATTTAATTTCTGCCCTACTCTAGGACCAGTCATAGGAGAAATGTCCTACAGGACTGTACAATACACCAAATAACATGTTTATGGTGGAATATTAAAGATAAGACCCTTGGCTACATTTTTCATTAAGAGGCTAAGTTCTGGAAATGCCTCTAAGAGGCCTAAATTTAACATGCAAGGTGGCTGAAAAAGTGTGACAAATATTTCACTATTCATCAAAAATTAAATTAAAACATTTAATCTATTTGCACGAATCTTAAAGCTATTTTAACGGCATCCGTTCATCTCCTACCTCCAGCCAACGGCTGGGATTGAATCTGGCTGGAGATCTTTGCTGGCTGTTTCCGGCCAGCTGAGGCGATGCCACCCCCGGCCAACGGTGCCATCACCCTCACGGTGGTGGTGGCTATCGTTTCCCGGCGATGGGGCGGCGGGAGACGGCGGCGACGGCGATCCCGAGCGGTTTAGAAAGCTTGGAAAATTCTCTCATTTCTCCCATGGCATCGGGCTCAATGGAGCCCGATATCTCCCCTAGTTGATCTACGATTCTAGTACGGGTAGAGGTGAAGTGAAACGGACCTGAATCGAGGCTTGGCTGCGGGTCAGGCGGCGGTTTGCCGTGGTGGTGGTGCGCCGGCGAGCTCCACCCCGAAAACTCAATTCTCCACCATTCTCCATGATTAAGCAGTCGAATTCCACTCCTTTCTGTCTCCTGAAGCTGTTGGTGAGGTCTATTTGGACTGAGGTGGGCTATATGTGGAGTTAACTCCAAAGTGAGCTCGGTTTGAGCTTTGGAGGCTTCACCCATGGTGCCATGTGGCTCACAGCCCTGGTTTTCTGCTGGAAATGAAGAGGGGAGGTCGGCCACCTGGTTTTGGGCAGCCAAAACTAACTGATGGGGTGGCCATGTGGCCACCATTTCCTTCATTTCCTTTTCTCTCTCCTCTTCGCCTAAAAATACCAATTTTACCCCCTTGCATGTATTCTCTCTCCTGAATTAGAGGGGTAGGACTGGTCTTGTTCACTTGGGCTGACTATGGGCCAATTTTGGTGGGCTTGGTCCAAGGGGAAATGGCTTGGCCTTCATTTCATTCCTTTAGGTCAATTTGTTGACTTGTTGACTTGGGGAGTTGACTTGGTCAACCATGGTGGGTGGACTGACATTACTTGGTGGAAATGGGTCTAGTGGCACCACCAAACTTGGTTTGGGTCAAGGGGGTGCCCCACTTAGGTTAATTAGGCCTATGAGTGTGGGTTTGACCAAATTAAGTCCAAGGTTGACTTTGGTCAATTGGGGTCAAAATGTTGACCCAGTGACATACCCTAGGGTCCACTTAGATTGTCTTTAGGGTTAGGGCAATGTGGTGGGGTCATGGTGTGGCTAGGGTCCCCAATTAGGCTAGTTTGACCTAGTTTGACTTGCTCCTATAGTGGGCTCCACATGGCTACCACCCACTACCTAGGGTCAAACCTAGTTGATCTCCTTAAGTCTCACCACATGCCTAACCCAATCTAAGTTGAGGGGTCCAGAAGTAACATGGGATGTTACAAATTCCAATAAACAAGAAAATAATTTCGTCCCCGAAATTTAAGTTCGGGTCTACGGGGTTCTATTTGCAAGAATCATCAAGAAATTTAAAGACATAACTTAAAAGTACCTGATGCGAATAGCTCCGGGTGTTGCTCCAGTATCAGATCCCTCGGCTCCCAAGTGTGCTCTTCCCGTCCATGGTTGGACCACAGCACCTTCACAAGAGGGACCTTCTTCTTCCGCAACACTCGGATGGCTGTATCGTCAATTCGGATCGGCTCCAATCTCACTGATCTGTCAGGCTCTACCGGTCCGGCTGTAGTAGTAATGTGCTGGTCCGGCCGAAGGAGAGCTCTTCGCAAGGAAGAGACATGGAAGACGTCATGTAATGCACCCAACTCCGGTGGCAGCTGCAGTCGGTAAGCCAAGGGGCCGATCCGCTCCAGGATCAGGTAGGGCCCCATGTATCGTGGACTGAGCTTCTTGTGCCTCCGTACCCGAGAAACACCGTGTACTGGACGTATCTTCAAGAATACCCTGTCTCCAACCTGGAACTCCACCTTCCGGTGTCGAGCATCATAATACTTTGCCTGCCTACTCTGGGCCTCCAGTAGCCGATCCCTGATCAATCGAATCTGAGCCTCAGTATCCTCTATATAATCAGATCCGAGAGCCCTGGTATCCACATCCTGAACCCATGATAGCGGTGTCCGGCATCTCCTCCCATAAAGCGCCTCGTATGGAGCCATCCTGATGCTAGCCTGGTGGCTGTTATTATACGAGAACTCAATCAATGGCAGCAGCCTCTCCCAAGGCCTCCCCGTATCCAATATGCATAATCTGAGCAGGTCCTCCATGGTCCGGATGGTCCGCTCGGTCTGTCCGTCGGTCTGCGGGTGGAAGGCGGTACTAAAAGTAAGCCGAGATCCCAAGTAACCATGTACGGCCCTCCACTCGCTCGAGGTGAACCGACCATCACGATCCGAAACAATAGTCCTGGGGATGCCATGATATCTGACGTACTGCTGTACAAATAATCTCACCAGAACTGCAACTGGGGCATCCTTTCGAACTGGAATAAACCGCGCTACCTTGGTCAATCTATCCACTATAACCCATATAGAATCATGCCCAGAGTGGGAGCGAGGCAATCCGTGTACAAAGTCCATAGCAATGTCCTCGAACTTCCACTCTGGAACTGGCAGTGGCTGTAGTAAACCTCCCGGGCTCTTGCATTCTGCCTTCACACGCTGGCAGGTCTCGCAATGGGTCACAAAATCCGTGATCTCCCTCTTCATCCCGGGCTAATACATAGACCTCCGCAAATCTGCCCACATCTTGGTGATGCCGGGGTGCACTGAATATCTCGAGCAATGTGCCTCTCGGAGTATGTCATCCCGGATACTGCCCCCTGCTGGTATGTAGATGTGCCCCCGGAACCGAAGAAGATCATCCTGTAGCATGTAGTCCTCGACCTTGCCCCTCTCTAAGGCACTGAAAATCGGCTGTAACGCAGCATCCAGCCTCTGATGTGCTCGGATGCGCTCCTGTATATCATCGCCGCTGATCACTGAGCTCAAATACTCTCTATATACAATTGGCTCGGTCTCGGACACCATGGTAATGTGCATGTCCTCCATCATCTGTAGCAGCTCTATAGACATCAATCGGGGCTCCGATCCAGAAGTGCCGGTCCTCCTGCTCAAGGCATCCGCAACCGTGTTCGCTTTTCCCGGGTGATAGTGGATCTTGTATTCATAATCACAGAGGAACTCCAGCCACCTCGTCTGTCTCAGGTTTAGGTCCTTCTGCGTATCGATATACTTGAGATTCTTGTGATCTGAAAAGATGTCACAATGAATCCCATATAAGTAATGCCTCCATATCTTTAGGGCGAAAACCACAGCCCCGAGCTCTAGGTCATGTACTGGATAGTTATGTTCATGCTTCTTCAACTGTCTCGAAGCATAAGCAATAACATGTCCATGCTGCATCAGGACTGCACCCATCCCCTGATAAGAGGCGTCCGTGTAGATCTGAAATCCTTCGCTCCCGGATGGAAGCGCAAGAATGGGGGATGAGATGAGTCGGTCCTTCAGCTCCTGAAAAGCCGTCTCACACCGCTCTGACCAAACAAAATCTGTGTCCTTCTTCATCAAGGACGTGAGGGGGAGTGCTATCCTCGAGAACCCCTCCACGAACTTGCGGTAATAGCCTGCTAGTCCCAAGAAACTGCGGATGTCAGATGCGGTCTTCGGCCGTGGCCAATCCCTCACTGTCTCTATCCTGGCTGGGTCCACTGCTAACCCAGCCCCACTGATCATGTGCCCCAGGAAAGCCACCTCCTGCAACCAGAACTGGCACTTTGAAAATTTTGCGTACATCTGGGTCTCCCTCAGACTCTGCAAGACCTGTGCCAAGTGCTCCGTATGCTCCTCCTGAGTCCGAGAATATATAAGGATGTCGTCGATGAATACAATCACGAAGCGGTCTAAGAAAGGCTCGAAAACACGGTTCATTAGACTCATGAATGCAGCAGGAGCATTCGTGAGCCCAAAAGGCATCACCGTGAACTCGTATAATCCATAGCGCGAACTGAATGCCGTCTTCGGTATGTCCTCTTCCCTGATACGGAGCTGATAGTAGCCGGATCGCAAATCTAACTTGGAGAACCAGAAGGCTCCCTGTAGCTGGTCAAATAACTCATCTATCCGAGGCAGAGGATAGGTGTTGCGGACCGTCAACCGGTTCAGCTCCCGGTAATCTATACATAATCGCAGTGATCCGTCCTTCTTCTTCACAAAGAGAACTGGCGCTCCCCATGGCGATGAACTAGGCCGCACAAATCCTGACTCGACTAGCTCCTGTAGTTGAGTCCTGAACTCTGCTAACTCCCTGGGAGCCATCCTGTAGGGTGCCCGGGACACCGGCCTCGCTCCCGGTACTAGCTGAATCCTAAAATCCAAGTCTCTAGCAGGTGGTAGCCCGAGCAATTTCTCCGGGAATACGTCGGAGAAATCCCGGACCACCGGAATATCTGAGATAGTCGCTCCTGTTCCCACCATCTCGAAGCAGACAAGATAAACTTCTTCACCCTGCTCATGGGCCTTCACAGCCTGTATAGATGATAATAGTAGGTGGCAGATAGGCTGGATACCTTCAACGATAACATGAGAGTCGCCATGACTTAGCGTGATCCTCCTGGACGGACAATCTATCTGGGCATGGTTCCGATGCAACCAGGCCATGCCCAAGATCAAGTCAAAGTCCTGCAGCTTCAGAATAGTTGCCGGCGCCTCAAATGCCTTGCCGCCAATCTCGGCCTCCATATCACAATGTGCAGTGGTCCGCAGCTCCGACCCATCGGGTAGACGCACCCTCATCTCTAGTCCAGGAAACCTCTCCACGCCTTCGAGTCCGTCAATGAAGGTCTCGGATACGAACGAGTGTGAAGCACCCGTGTCGAAGAGAGTATGAGCGGGCTTGCCGCTGATCATAACTATGCCTGTGATAACCTCCTCGGTATTCCTCGGCTCTGTGAGGTCCAAGGCGTATATCTTCTCCTGCTCGCGCCTCCTGCCGTGATATCCCCGACCTCGGCCTCGTCCTCAGCCCTGCTGTACTGGGGGCACTGGAGGTGGAGGAGGAGGAGGGGGATGGAATCGGTGCGGGCACTCCGACCTGATGTACCCGGGCTGGCTGCATCCGTAACAAACCACTTGTCGGTGGCCTCGTTCATCCTGTCTCCTCGGATCATGCATCTGTAGAGGTGGGGGAGCCAATGCTGGAGGAGGCCCCTGCTCCTGCCTGAAGTTGGGACGACGACGTCCCCCACCCTTCCTGTATCCGATGGTCCTGCCTCTCTGAGAGCCCCTACTGCTCTCACCTGATGTCGACCCATTAAATGGTCTCTTCCCTCCGGCTCGCACCATCAGCTGGTCAGCCTCCAGCTTCTTCGCCATCTCGATGATCTGCCTAGATGTGCCATGAGAAATGAATAGCAAGGCCTGCCTCAAATCGTCTCTGAGGCCCCGGTAGAACCTCTTCGCATACCTCCTATCGTCGGTGTCCTGAATCCCCGCGAACCTGGCCAAGTGGGAGAACTCTCTCTGGTACTCTATCACTGATCTAGTCCCCTGCTTGAGGTTCAAAAACCTCTCCTCCAAAGCATCTCTGTCCGTAGCAGAGACGAAGTGCTCCAGAAACACATTGCCAAACTCCTCCCAAGATATCTCTGACAGCTCAAAGTCCGCATAAGTAGACTCCCGGACTGATTTCCACCATCTCTTTGCATGAGCCTCCAGCACAGAGGTGGCTAGAGGTACTGCCTGGCCGACTGGGCAGCTGATGCCCGCTAAGATCTCGTGTATGGCCTCCAGCCATTCTTCCGTCTTCACCGCATCCTCTGTCCCACGGTACGTCGGTGGGGACAGGCTCTTGAATGCACTCAGCCAGCTCGACTCCGGATTTGGCTGTGGAGCCGGGACTTGCTGGGCTCTGAAGGCATCCAGAATCGCCGTCAAGGTCTGCCCCATCTCCGTATGTAGGAATGGAGTGGCAGCTGGAGGGGGAGGAGCCGCATTTTGCGGCGCGGCGACCTGTGGAGGTTGCATAAAGGTAAGGTTAAAGAAAAATTGGCCTAACACATTGTACTTTGTGGACCATTTATGTGACTTTTGTACATGGGCACACCACTGCTTCCGCTGCATAGTTTGTCCGCAAACTAATGCTCGGGCGGGGGTGGTCCCATGTTGTGGACTTCTTTCTCATATGATCGTTGTTCAAGTGATACCAGTTTGTAAGACCCCCCTCCCCCTTACCAAGGAGGGCAACCAGATCTTATGCCCAGAACCGCCGTCTTACGGTGGCACTAACTCACGGGTTAGTCGGCACCGCAACACGCCGATTCTGCCCGCTAGTACGATCATTAACCTGTAGGCCAATATGAGAAGAAAGAAGTAAAACTGTATATATAATCATCAGTCCACAAGTCACATAGTACAATCATGTAAAAGAAATGAATAGTACATCACAATAGTCCACAATAAAGTACAAATGAAAGAGTAAAAAGGGCTTATGCCCAGTACATCAAATCTCTCTCTCACAAAATCATAAATGCGGAAGCTATGCTAGAACATCAGATCTCGTCCCACCTGAGGACGCACAGTAGTGGTAGTAGCCTGCGGAAGCGGTATCTGCTCCTCATGTCCTGCCTCCTCGACGTGCTGGTGCTCCATCTCCACGGGCTCCTAAAAATAGTTGGTCACGACCATTAGTCAAAAGACTAAGTCGTTTCCTCCGCACCTCGCCCCGCAGATCCTAGGCACCGAGCGGGAGGACGAAGCGGAGGACAACAAGGGGTAGCAAAGTGGAAGCAGGTGACAATATCTAACTAGAGTTGTAATAAGTAATGTAATCCTACTCTAGCAATTTTAAGTACGGTACAAGTAATAAGTAAGAGCAGTGCAGTAAAGGAAGGTAAAGAAACAGTAGTATGAACAAGTAAATAAGCTAAGCTACCATTATGCTATCATCACAGACGTACCCTAACTTATATAAATGCCCATACAAATATATAAGTTAGGATTTCCAGGAAATTTAACTTATCATATAAAAGAGCCCATACTAATTTATATGATAAGGATCTATGAAGCGTATGACCTAAAATGAATGAATGATATGATGCAATTTTATGCGCAGGCAAGTGCAACTCACACACAACGACTCTGTGATCACAGACCTTTAGTTCCCACTTTTTGAGAGCTAGCATCACTCTCGGGTACCACCGCTGTGGCTACGGCAGCAGCGGAGCGGGCGTCTCCGCTTCTAGACCGGTATTCACACTACCAAGCCTTAGACCCCTCTCATACGCCTCTGTACACGTCCAAGGTGCACTCTAGAGTCTCGCGTACGTACTTTGCTGACAAACCCGTCAGTCTTGTTGGGTCGGATGTGCGTTATCGGGGATCGTCCTCCAGACCGCAGTGTAAAACAACCCACTGGCCCCTCTAACTCTCACAACCGCCTGGTGCACCGTACTGCCATCGGTGTGACGAACGGCCAGTACCGCATGCCCCGCCACGATATTTATGCACATGCAAGTAATTCATACCGAGCCTCCCGCTCGCAGGACCAAAACCCGTCCTGAATCCCTCAAACCCAAACCCGGGTGAGAACGCACATTAGTGCCTTTATGCCAACTCCCTCCAACCCTAGACGGGTGAGCATATATCATGAATCTCTCCAACCCCCACACGGGCGAGAAGGTACAACAATGTTCTAACCTATTAAACTACTCTTGTCTACGGTTTATTATACTTAGAGATTTAAGGTTAATCCCAGGACTGCCCCCGGTATTCCCTGTGAAGGGCTCTCAAGGGGCACTAGGAACTGTGTTGGGATTACGCCCAGCGTTCCCTTTCGCAAGGATATTTATTTTAGTTGATGGCTACCCATGTATCTCCCCAGCTCTCCTTATTGTTTTAGTACAACCCTAGTGACTTAAGGTGTTACCGGGAAGCCGACGGTCTTCCGCCGACCCCCACTCCAGTTGCTAACTAAGACTTGCACTTTTGATCCCTCACTAAGACAACTCTACCCACCAGGGTTACTCATGTTGAACTCTCTTACTTCTGCTGATAATCAATCCCCTGGTAACCCCTAAGGCAAGACCTATTTGTGTTATATGCAGACCATGTCCTATGGTTACTCTAAAAATGTGATCTTCCAATCCTTAAGGCATCTTGCCTCTAAATATTTATCCTAGGGTGGTATAGACTAGGGGAACTACCCTATAAATTCTCATAATTTTTCTCGGCCAATTAGTCCTTTAATTAAATCTTTTAATTTAAACACTAGGTCATTTTACACATGAAGTAGTATGATTAAGTATCCACTGACCTAGGAAATTTTTCCTGAGATGTATATTGACAAAATATTGTTGCCTACAGAGTTTCATAATTTTCCTTAAATTATTTATTCTCATTTCCTATTTAATATCAATTCCACACAAATTCCATTTTCCAAATGAAGTATAGGCATTATGTACTCAAACATTCCAGGAAAATTACAGAACTTTTAGGACACTAATTTATTACTATTGGCAGAGTATCATCAACATGTATTGTGAAATGGCCTATAAAATTCCATTATAAGATATTTACCAAAATGCCATTGTATTAATTTAACAAACAACAATGCATCCATTAATTCTGAGAAATTCATGCAAAACTAATAATACCATTTGATGGCAGTAGAATAAATTCCAAATTTTTCAGAGGTATATATCCATTATTTCAAGAATTAATAATATAAGGGTAAAATGGGCAATTTAAGACATATACTCCAAAGGTTCTTCAAAACAGAGGAAACATATTTTGCCTAAGTCATTTGTGACATTATCTATGCCTTGGCAAAATTTTAGGATTTGTACTTGAGGAAAACCTATTTTCCAATTTTATTTCCAAAATAGCTATATTTAAAATAAATTCCAATAAATGGAATTTTTGAGTCCAAAAATTTCATGATTAATTTGATGGATGAAATTTAACCTAATGAACCACTGAAAATAATTCCAAGACCTTTGCATGTCACCATTGGGCTAAATACACCATATTTGCATTTTTACTAATTGCACACCAAGTCATAACATAAGCTAACACATGCAAGTGGATTCTCCAACATGCAGTGAACCCAAGGTGCTGAAAATTTTATCATGCACCAAGGATGTCCCCACTGACCTACCACCAAAAGTTGGGTCCATGGGGAGGAGTAGAACTCCTTATATTTCATTAATTTGTATTTTGATATTTTAGCAAAAACTATAGGAAAATATTCTCTAAAAATTCCTAGATTTTTGCAGGAGCTAAGTATGCCCTAATCATGCATGTGCCCAAAATATGGGGCCATGGTGACTAATAGTTTGACCTGGGCGTCCAATTTAATTTCTGCCCTACTCTAGGACCAGTCCTAGGAGAAATGTCCTACAGGACTGTACACTACACCAAATCACATGTTTATGATGGCAAATTAAAGATAAGACCCTTGGCTACATTTTTCATTAAGAGGCTAAGTTCTGGAAATGCCTCTAAGAGGCCTAAAGTTAACATGCAAGGTGGCTGAAAAAGTGTGACAGATATTTCACTATTCATCAAAAATTAAATTAAAACATTTAATCTATTTGCACGAATCTTAAAGCTATTTTAACGGAATCCGTTCATCTCCTACCTCCAGCCAACGGCTGGGATTGAATCTAGCTGGAGATCTTTGCTGGCTGTTTCCGGCCAGCTGAGGCGACGCCACCCCCGGCCAACGGTGCCATCACCCTCACGGTGGTGGTGGCTATCGTTTCCCGGCGATGGGGCGGCGGGAGACGGCGGCGACGGCGATCCCGAGCGGTTTAGAAAGCTTGGAAAATTCTCTCATTTCTCCCATGGCATCGGGCTCAATGGAGCCCGATATCTCCCCTAGTTGATCTAGGATTCTAGTACGGGTAGAGGTGAAGTGAAACAGACCTGAATCGAGGCTTGGGTGCGGGTCAGGCGGCGGTTTGCCGTGGTGGTGGTGCGCCGGCGAGCTCCACCCCGAAAACTCAATTCTCCACCATTCTCCATGATTAAGCAGTCGAATTCCACTCATTTCTGTCTCCTGAAGCTGTTGGTGAGGTCTATTTGGACTGAGGTGGGCTATATGTGGAGTTAACTCCAAAGTGAGCTCGGTTTGAGCTTTGGAGGCTTCACCCATGGTGCCATGTGGCTCACAGCCCTGGTTTTCTGCTGGAAATGAAGAGGGGAGGTCGGCCACCTGGTTTTGGGCAGCCAAAACTAACTGATGGGGTGGTCATGTGGCCACCATTTCCTTCATTTCCTTTTCTCTCTCCTCTTCTCCTAAAAATCCCAATTTTACCCCCTTGCATGTATTCTCTCTCCTGAATTAGAGGGGTAGGACTGGTCTTGTTCACTTGGGCTGACTATGGGCCAATTTTGGTGGGCTTGGTCCAAGGGGAAATGGCTTGGCCTTCATTTCATTCCTTTAGGTCAATTTGTTGACTTGTTGACTTGGGGAGTTGACTTGGTCAACCATGGTGGGTGGACTGACCCTACTTGGTGGAAATGGGTCTAGTGGCATAACCCAACTTGGTTTGGGTCAAGGGGGGTGCCCCACTTAAGTTAATTAGGCCTATGAGTGTGGGTTTGACCAAATTAAGCCCAAGGTTTGTAGGACCCCCCTCCCCCTTACCAAGGAGGGCTACCGGATCTTATGCCCAGAACCGCCGTCTTACGGTGGCACTAACTCACGGGTTAGTCGACACCGCAACACGCCGATTCTGCCGGCTAGTACGATCATAAACCTGTAGGCCAATATGAGAAATAAGAAGTAAAACTGTATATGTAAAAATACCAGTCCACAAGCCACTGTATAATCATGAAAAAGAGATGAATAGTACAACAGTCCACAACATAGTACAGAAGAAAGAGTAAAAAGGGCTTATGCCCAGTACATCAAATCTCTCTCTCTCTCACAAAATAGTAAATGCGGAAGCTAAACTAGAACATCAAGTCTCGTCCCACCTGAGGACGCACAGTAGTAGTGGTAGCCTGCTGAAGCGGTATCTGCTCCTCATGTCCTGCCTCCTCGACGTGCTGGTGCTCCATCTCCACGGGCTCCTAAAAATAGTTGGTCACCGACCATTAGTCAAAAAGACTAAGTCGTTTCCTCCGCACCTCGCCCCGCAGCTCCTAGGCACCGAGCGGGAGGACGAAGCGGAGGACAACAAGGGGTAGCAAAATGGAAGCAGGTGACAATATCTATCTAAAGTGGTACTAAGTAATGAAATTCTACACTAGCAATGCTAAGTACAGTACAAGTAGTAAGTAAGTAAGTACGGTGCAGTAAAGGAGAGTAAAGAAACAGCAGTATAAACAAGTAAATAAACTAAGCTACCACTAAGCTATCATCACAAACGTACCCTAACTTATATAAGTGCCCATACAAATATATAAGTTAGGATTTCCGGGAAATTTAACTTATCATATAAAAGAGCCCATACTAATTTATATGATAAGGATCTATGAAGCGTATGACCTAATATGAATGAATGATATGATGCAATTTTATGCGCAGGCAAGTGCAACTCACACACAACGACTCTGTGATCACAGACCTTTAGTTCCCACTTTTTGAGAGCTAGCATCACTCTCGGGTACCACCGCTGTGGCTACGGCAGCAGCGGAGCGGGCGTCTCCGCTTCTAGACCGGTATGCACACTACCAAGCCTTAGACCCCTCTCATACGCCTCTGTACACGTCCAAGGTGCACTCTAGAGTCTCGCGTACGTACTTTGCTGACAAACCCGTCAGTCTTGTTGGGTCGGATGTGTGTTATCGGGGGTCGTCCTCCAGACCGCAGTGTAAAACAACCCACTGGCCCCTCTAACTCCCACAACCGCCTGGTGCACCGTACTGCCATCGGTGTGACGAACGGCCAGTACTGCATGCCCCGCCACGATATTTATGCACATGCAAGTAATTCATACCGAGCCTTCCGCTCGCAGGACCAAAACCCGTCCTGAATCCCTCAAACCCAAACCCGGGTGAGAACGCACATCAGTGCCTTTATACTAACTCCCTCAAACCCCAAAACGGGTGAGCATATATCACGAATCTCTCCAGCCCCCACACGGGCGAGAAGGTACAACAATGTCCTAACCTATTAAACTACTCTTGCCTACGGTTTATTATACTTAGAGATTTAAGGTTAATCCCAGGACTGCCCCCGGTATTCCCTGTGAAGGGCTCTCAAAGGGCACTAGGAACTATGTTGGGATTACGCCCAACGTTCCCTTTCGCAAGGATATTTATTTTAGTTGATGACTACCCATGTATCACCCCAGCTCTCCTTATTGTTTTAGTACAACCCTAGTGGCTTAAAGTATTACCGGGAAAACCGACGGTCTTCCGCCGATCCCCACTCCAGTTGCTAGTTAAGACTTGCACTTTTGATCCCTCACTAAGAAAAACTCTACCCACCAGGGTTACATATGTTGAACTCTCTCTTATTTCTGCCGACAATCAGTCCCCTGGTAATTCCCCTAAGACAAGACCTATTTGTGTTATATGCAGACCATGACCTATGTTTACCCTAGAAATGTGATCTTCCAAAACTTAAGGCATCTTGCCTCTAAATATTTATCCTAAGGTATTATGGACTAAGGGAACTACCCTAAGGATTCTCATAATTTTTCCTGGCCAAATGGTCATTTAATTAATTCTCTTAATTTAAATGCTCGGCCACTTTACACATGAAGTGATTTAATTAAGCATCCACTGACTTAGGGAATTTTTCCTGAGATGTATATTGACCAAATATTGCTGCCTTCAAAATTTCATAATTTTCCTTAAATTATTTATTGTCATTTTCTATTTAATAACAATCCCACATAAATTCCATTTTACACATGAAGTATAAGCATTACATATTCAAAAATTCCAGAAAATTTACAGAGCCTTTAAGACACTAAATTATGGCTATTGGCAGAGATTCATCAAAATTGAATGTAAGATGGCCTATGGGGTTCCATTTTAAGGTATTTACCAAAATGCCATTGTACTAGTTTAACACAAGTAATGTATCCAATAAATTCTGAGCAATTCATGATAAACTAATAACAATATTTTATGACAGTAGAATAAATCCCAAATTTTTCAGAGGTATATATATATCATTTCAAGAATTATCATGATAAGGGTAAAATGGGAAATTTAGGGTATCTACTCCAAGGTTCTTCAAAACAGAGAAATCATAATTTTCCTAGGTCAAGTGTGATGTAATCTATGCCTTGGTAATGTTGTTTGGATTTGTTCTTGAATAAATCCTATTTTCCAATTTTTAATTCCAAAATAGCTATTTATAAAGTAAATTCCAATAAATGGAATTTTGATTCCAAAAATTACAATATTAATTTGAAGAGTGCCATTTACCCTAATGAGCCACTATAAATAATTTCATAATCCTTGCATGCAACCATTGGGCTAAATTCACCAAATTACATTTTTACTATTTGCACACCAAGCCTTAACATAGGCTATCACATGCAAGTGGATTCTCCCACATGCAGTGATCCCAAGGTGCTGAAAATTTTATCATGCACCAAGGGTGACCCCACTGTCCCACCACCAAAATTTGGGGCCATGGGGAGGAGTAGAACTCCATATATGCCATTAATTTAAATTTTGATATTTTACCAAAAACTATAGGAAAATGTTTTCTAAAAATTCGTAAATTTTGGCAGGAGGTAAGTAAGCCCTAATAATGCATGTGCCCAAAATTTGGGATCATGGTGACTAATATTGAGACTAGGGCATCCAATATAATTTTTGACCTAGTCTAGGACCAGTCCTAGGAGAAAGGTCCTACAGGGCTGTACACTACACCAAAATGTATGTTTAGGGTGGCATTTTAAAGGTAAGACTCTAGGCTACAATTTTCATTAAGGGCCTAAGCTCTGGAAATGCCTCTAAGAGGCCTAAATTTAACATGCAACAGTACTGATTAAGTGTGACAGAAAATGTCACTATTCAAATATTAATCTGATTTATATTAATAAGCGGCGCACGAATCTTAAAGCAAGAATCGACGGGATCGGGTTATCGTCTACCTCCAGCCAACGGCTGAGATTGAGCCGACCTGGAGCGATTTTGCCGGCGGTTTCCGGCCAGCTGAGGCGTCGCCACCTCCGGCCAATGGTGCCATCACCTTCACGGTGGTGGTGGCTATCATTTCCCGGCGATGGGGCGGCGGGAGACGGCGGCGACGGCGATCCCGAGCGGTTTCAGAAACTTAGAATTTTCTAGGTTTTCTCACATGGCATCGGGCTCAATTGAGCCCGATCTCTCGCCTATTTGATCTAAGAAGCTAGTGCGGGTAGAGGTGAAGTGAAACGCACCATAATCGGGGCTTGGCTGCGGGTCAGGCGGCGGTTTGCCGTGGTGGTGGTGCGCCGGCGAGCTCCTCCCCGAAAGTTGCATTCTCCACCGTTCTCCATGTGTAAGTAGTCGAATTCCACTCCTCTCGGCCTTCTGAAGCTGATGGTGAGCTCTGTTTGGACTGAGGTGGGCTATAAGTGGAGATATCTCCAATGCTAGCTCGGTTTTGGGCTTTGGAGACTTCACCCAGCTGCCATGTGGCTCTCAGCTCTGGAATTCTGCTGGAAATGAAGAGGGGAGGTCAGCCACTTGGTTTTGGGCAGCCTAAGTCAGCTGATGGGGTGGACATGTGGCCACCATTTCCTTCATTCCTCTTTCTCTCTCCTCTTCTCCTAAAATTTCCAAATTTACCCCCTTGCATGCATTCTCTCTCCTGATTTAGAGGGGTAGGGTTGGTCTTGTTCACTTGGGCTGACTATGGGCCAATTTTGGTGGGCTTGGTCCAAGGGGAAATGACTTGGCCTTCATTTCATTCCTTAGGTCAAATTGTTGACCAATTTGATTTTTGGGGTTGACTGGTCAACTATGGTGGGTGGACTGGCCCCACATGGTGGAAATGGGTCTAGTGGCACAACCCAACTTGGTTTGGGTCAAGGGGGTGCCCCACTTAGGTTAATTTGGCCTATAAGTGTGGGTTTGACCAAATTAAGCCCAAGGTTGACTTTGGTCAATTGGGGTCAAAATGTTGACCCAGTGACATACCCTAGGGTCCACTTAGATTGTTTTTAGGGTTAGGGCAATGTGGTGGGGTCATGGTGTGGCTAGGGTCCCTAATTAGGCTAGTTTGACCTAGTTTGACTAAGGTCTTATAGTGGGCCCCACATGGCTACCACCCACTACCTAGGGTCAAACCTAGTTGATCTCCTTAAATCTCACCCCATGCCTAACCCAATCTAAGTTGAGGGGTCCAGAAGTAACATGGGATGTTACAAATTCCAATAAACAAGAAAATAATTTCGTCCCCGAAATTTAAGTTCGGGTCTACGGGGTTTTATTTGCAAGAATCATCAAGAAATTTAAAGGCATAACTTAAATGTACCTGATGCGAATAGCTCCGGGTGTTGCTCCAGCATCAGATCCCTCGGCTCCCAAGTGTGCTCCTCCCGTCCATGGTTGGACCACAGCACCTTCACAAGAGGGACCTTCTTCTTCCGCAACACTCGGATGGCTGTATCGTCAATCCGGATCGGCTCCAATCTCACTGATCTGTCAGGCTCTACTGGTCCGGCTGTAGTAGTAATGTGCTGCTCCGGCCGAAGGAGAGCCCTTCGCAAGGAAGAGACATGGAAGACGTCATGTAATGCACCCAACTCCGGTGGCAGCTGCAGTCGGTAAGCCAAGGGGCCGATCCGCTCCAGGATCAGGTATGGCCCCATGTATCGTGGACTGAGCTTCTTGTGCCTCCGCACCCGAGAAACACCGTGTACTGGACGTATCTTCAAGAATACCCTGTCTCCAACCTGGAACTCCACCTTCCGGTGCCGAGCATCATAATACTTTGCCTGCCTGCTCTGGGCCTCCAGTAGCCGATCCCTGATCAATCGAATCTGAGCCTCAGTGTCCTCTATATAATCAGATCCCAGAGCCCTGGTATCCACATCCTGTACCCATGACAGCGGTGTCCGGCATCTCCTCCCATAAAGCGCCTCGTACGGAGCCATCCTGATGCTAGCCTGGTGGCTGTTATTATACGAGAACTCGATCAATGGTAGCAGCCTCTCCCAAGGCCTCCCCGTATCCAATATGCATAATCTGAGCAGGTCCTCCATGGTCCGGATGGTCCGCTCGGTCTGTCCGTCGGTCTGCGGGTGGAAGGCGGTGCTAAAGGTAAGCCGAGATCCCAAGTGAGCATGCACGGCCCTCCACTCGCTCGAAGTGAACCGACCATCACGGTCCGAAACAATAGTCCTGGGGATACCATGATATCTGATGTACTGCTCCACAAATAGTCTCACCAGAACTGCAACTGGGGCATCCTTCCGAACTGGAATAAACCGCGCGACTTTGGTCAATCTGTCCACTATAACCCATATAGAATCATGTCCGGAGTGGGAGCGAGGCAATCCGTGTACAAAGTCCATAGCAATGTCCTCGAACTTCCACTCTGGAACTGGCAGTGGCTGTAATAAACCCCCCGGGCTCTTGCATTCCGCCTTCACACGCTGGCAGGTCTCGCAATGGGTCACAAAATCCGTGATCTCCCTCTTCATCCCGGGCCAATACATAGATCTCCGCAAATCTGCCCACATCTTGGTGATGCCGGGGTGCACTGAATATCTCGAGCAATGTGCCTCTCGGAGTATGTCATCTCGAATACTGCCCCCTGCTGGTATGTAGATGCGCCCCCGGAACCGAAGAAGATCATCCTGTAGTGTGTAGTCCTCGACCTTGCCCCTCTCTAGGGCACTGAAAATCGGCTGTAACGCAGCATCCAGCCTCTGATGTGCTCGGATGCGCTCCTGTATATCATCGCAGCTGATCACTGAGCTCAAATACTCTCTATATACCACTGGCTCGGTCTCGGACACCACGGTAATGTGCATGTCCTCCATCATCTGAAGCAGCTCTATGGACATCAATCGGGGCTCCGGTCCAGAAGTGCCGGCCCTCCTGCTCAAAGCATCCGCAACCGTGTTCGCTTTTCCCGGATGATAGTGGATCTTGTAATCATAATCACAGAGAAACTCCAGCCACCTCCTCTGTCTCAGGTTTAGGTCCTTCTGAGTATCGATATACTTGAGATTCTTGTGATCTGAGAAGATGTCACAATGAATCCCATATAAGTAATGCCTCCATATCTTCAGGGCGAAAACCACAGCCCCGAGCTCTAGATCATGTACTGGATAGTTATGCTCATGCTTCTTCAACTGTCTCGAAGCATAAGCGATAACGTGTCCATGCTGCATCAAGACTGCACCCATCCCCTGATAAGAGGCGTCCGTGTAAATCTGGAATCCTTCGCTCCCGGATGGAAGCGCAAGAATAGGGGATGAGATGAGCCGGTCCTTCAGCTCCTGAAAAGCCGTCTCACACCGCTCTGACCAAACAAAATCAGCATCCTTCTTCGTCAAGGACGTGAGGGGGAGTGCTATCCTTGAGAACCCCTCCACGAACTTGCGGTAATAGCCTGCTAGTCCCAAGAAACTGCGGATGTCAGATGCGGTCTTCGGCCGTGGCCAATCCCTCACCGTCTCTATCTTGGCTGGGTCCACTGCTAACCCAGCCCCGCTGATCGTGTGCCCCAGGAATGCCACCTCCTGCAACCAGAACTGGCACTTCGAAAATTTTGCGTACATCTGTGTCTCCCTCAACCTCTGCAGGACCTGTGCCAAGTGCTCCGTATGCTCCTCCTGAGTCCGAGAATATATAAGGATGTCGTCGATGAATACTATCACGAAGCGATCCAAGAAAGGCTCGAAGACACGGTTCATCAGACTCATGAATGCAGCAGGAGCATTCGTGAGCCCAAAAGGCATCACCGTGAATTCGTATAGCCCATAGCGCGAACTGAAAGCCGTCTTCGGTATGTCTTCTTCCCTGATACGGAGCTGATAGTAGCCGGATCGCAGATCTAACTTGGAGAACCAGAATGCTCCCTGTAGCTGGTCAAATAACTCATCTATCCGAGGCAGAGGATAGGTGTTGCGGACCGTCAACCGGTTCAGCTCCCGGTAATCTATACATAATCGCAGTGATCCGTCCTTCTTCTTCACAAATAGAACTGGCGCTCCCCATGGCGATGAACTAGGCCGTACAAATCCTGACTCGACTAGCTCCTGCAGTTGAGTTCTGAACTCTGCTAACTCTCTAGGAGCCATCCTGTAGGGTGCTCGGGACACCGGCTTCGCTCCCGGCACTAGCTGAATCCTGAAATCCAAGTCTCTAGCAGGCGGTAGCCCGGGCAATTTCTCCGGGAATACGTCGGAGAAATCCCGAACCACCGGAATATCTGAGATAGTCGCCTCTGTCCCCACCATCTCGAAGCAGACAATATAGACTTCTTCACCCTGCTCATGGGCCTTCACAGCCTGTATAGAAGATAATAGTAGGTGGCAGACAGGCTGGATACCTTCAACGATAACATGAGAGTCGCCATGTCTCAGCGTGATCCTCCTGGACGGACAATCTATCTGGGCATGGTTCCGGTGCAACCAGGCCATGCCCAAGATCAAGTCAAAGTCCTGCAGCTTCAGAATAGTCGCCGGCGCCTCAAAAGCCTTGCCGCCAATCTCGGCCTCCATGTCGCAATGTGCAGTAGTCCGCAGCTCCGACCCATCGGGTAGGCGTACCCTCATCTCTAGTCCAGGGAACCTCTCCACGCCTTCGAGTCCGTCGATGAAGGCCTCGGATACGAACGAGTGTGACGCACCCGTGTCGAAAAGAGTATGGGCAGGCTTGCCGCTGATCATGACTATGCCTGAGGTTTGTTTACGTGAAGGTTAATTGTTACCCTAAGGTTCCAGGTACTATATATATATATCATTGAAAATTTAAGAAAACTCAAAATTAACTTTAAGTACCTGTAATGACCTCCTCAGGATTCCTCGGCTCTGTGAGATCCAAGGCGTATATCTGCTCCTGCTCGCGCCTCCTGCCATGATATCCCCGGCCTCGGCCTCGTCCTCGGCCTCGTCCTCGGCCCTGCTGTACTGGGGCCACTGGAGGTGGAGGAGGAGGAGGGGGATGGAATCGGTGCGGGCACTCCGACCTGATGTGCCCAGGCTGGCGGCATCCATAACAAACCACTTGTCGGTGGCCTCGGTCATCCTGTCTCCTCGGATCATGTATCTGTAGAGGTGGGGGAGCCAAAGCTGGAGGAGGCCCCTGCTCCTGCCTGAAGTTGGGACGACGACGTCCCCCACCCCTCCTGTATCCAATGGTCCTGCCCCTCTGAGAGCCCCTACTGCTCTCACCTGATGTCGATCCATCAAATGGTCTCTTCCCTCCGGCTCGCACCATCAGCTGGTCAGCCTCCAGCTTCTTCGCCATCTCGATGATCTGTCTGGATGTGCCATGAGAAATGAATAACAGAGCCTGCCTCAGATCATCCCTGAGGCCCCGGTAGAACCTCTTCGCATACCTCCTATCGTCGGTGTCCTGAATCCCCGCGAACCTGGCCAAGTGGGAGAACTCCCTCTGGTACTCTATCACAGATCTAGTCCCCTGCTTGAGGTTCAAAAACCTCTCCTCCAAAGCATCCCTGTCCGTAGCAGAGACGAAGTGCTCCAGGAACACATCGCCAAACTCCTCCCAAGAAATCTCTGACAACTCAAAGTCCGCATAAGTAGTCTCGCGGACTGACTTCCACCATCTCTTCGCGTGGGCCTCTAGCACGGAGGTGGCTAGAGGTACTGCCTGGCCGACTGGGCAGCTGATGCCCGCTAAGATCTCGTGTATGGCCTCCAGCCATTCTTCCGTCTTCACTGCATCCTCTGTCCCACGGTACGTCGGTGGGGACAGGCTCTTGAATGCACTCAGCCAGCTCGACCCCGGATTTGGCTGTGGAGCCGGGACTTGCTGGGCTCTAAAGGCATCCAAAATCGCCGTCAGGGTCTGCCCCATCTCCGTATGTAGGAATGGAGTGGCAGCTGGAGGGGGAGGAGCCGCATTTTGCGGCGCTGCGACCTGTGGAGGTTGCATAAAGGTAAGGTTAAAGCAAAATTGGCCTAACAAATTGTACTTTGTGGACCATTTCTGTGACTTTTGTACATGGGCACACCACTGCTTCCGCTGCATAGTTTGTCCGCAAACTAATGCTGGGGCGGGGGTGGTCCCATGTTGTGGACTTCTTTCTCATATGATCGTTGTTCAAGTGATACCAGTTTGTAGGACCCCCCTCCCCCTTACCAAGGAGGGCTACCGGATCTTATGCCCAGAACCGCCGTCTTACGGTGGCACTAACTCACGGGTTAGTCGACACCGCAACACGCCGATTCTGCCGGCTAGTACGATCATAAACCTGTAGGCCAATATGAGAAATAAGAAGTAAAACTGTATATGTAAAAATACCAGTCCACAAGCCACTGTATAATCATGAAAAAGAGATGAATAGTACAACAGTCCACAGCATAGTACAGAAGAAAGAGTAAAAAGGGCTTATGCCCAGTACATCAAATCTCTCTCTCTCTCACAAAATAGTAAATGCGGAAGCTAAACTAGAACATCAAGTCTCGTCCCACCTGAGGACGCACAGTAGTAGTGGTAGCCTGCTGAAGCGGTATCTGCTCCTCATGTCCTGCCTCCTCGACGTGCTGGTGCTCCATCTCCACGGGCTCCTAAAAATAGTTGGTCACCGACCATTAGTCAAAAAGACTAAGTCGTTTCCTCCGCACCTCGCCCCGCAGCTCCTAGGCACCGAGCGAGAGGACGAAGCGGAGGACAACAAGGGGTAGCAAAATGGAAGCAGGTGACAATATCTATCTAAAGTGGTACTAAGTAATGAAATTCTACACTAGCAATGCTAAGTACAGTACAAGTAGTAAGTAAGTAAGTACGGTGCAGTAAAGGAGAGTAAAGAAACAGCAGTATAAACAAGTAAATAAACTAAGCTACCACTAAGCTATCATCACAAACGTACCCTAACTTATATAAGTGCCCATACAAATATATAAGTTAGGATTTCCGGGAAATTTAACTTATCATATAAAAGAGCCCATACTAATTTATATGATAAGGATCTATGAAGCGTATGACCTAATATGAATGAATGATATGATGCAATTTTATGCGCAGGCAAGTGCAACTCACACACAACGACTCTGTGATCACAGACCTTTAGTTCCCACTTTTTGAGAGCTAGCATCACTCTCGGGTACCACCGCTGTGGCTACGGCAGCAGCGGAGCGGGCGTCTCCGCTTCTAGACCGGTATGCACACTACCAAGCCTTAGACCCCTCTCATACGCCTCTGTACACGTCCAAGGTGCACTCTAGAGTCTCGCGTACGTACTTTGCTGACAAACCCGTCAGTCTTGTTGGGTCGGATGTGTGTTATCGGGGGTCGTCCTCCAGACCGCAGTGTAAAACAACCCACTGGCCCCTCTAACTCCCACAACCGCCTGGTGCACCGTACTGCCATCGGTGTGACGAACGGCCAGTACTGCATGCCCCGCCACGATATTTATGCACATGCAAGTAATTCATACCGAGCCTTCCGCTCGCAGGACCAAAACCCGTCCTGAATCCCTCAAACCCAAACCCGGGTGAGAACGCACATCAGTGCCTTTATACTAACTCCCTCAAACCCCAAAACGGGTGAGCATATATCACGAATCTCTCCAGCCCCCACACGGGCGAGAAGGTACAACAATGTCCTAACCTATTAAACTACTCTTGCCTACGGTTTATTATACTTAGAGATTTAAGGTTAATCCCAGGACTGCCCCCGGTATTCCCTGTGAAGGGCTCTCAAAGGGCACTAGGAACTATGTTGGGATTACGCCCAACGTTCCCTTTCGCAAGGATATTTATTTTAGTTGATGACTACCCATGTATCACCCCAGCTCTCCTTATTGTTTTAGTACAACCCTAGTGGCTTAAAGTATTACCGGGAAAACCGACGGTCTTCCGCCGATCCCCACTCCAGTTGCTAGTTAAGACTTGCACTTTTGATCCCTCACTAAGAAAAACTCTACCCACCAGGGTTACATATGTTGAACTCTCTCTTATTTCTGCCGACAATCAGTCCCCTGGTAATTCCCCTAAGACAAGACCTATTTGTGTTATATGCAGACCATGACCTATGTTTACCCTAGAAATGTGATCTTCCAAAACTTAAGGCATCTTGCCTCTAAATATTTATCCTAAGGTATTATGGACTAAGGGAACTACCCTAAGGATTCTCATAATTTTTCCTGGCCAAATGGTCATTTAATTAATTCTCTTAATTTAAATGCTCGGCCACTTTACACATGAAGTGATTTAATTAAGCATCCACTGACTTAGGGAATTTTTCCTGAGATGTATATTGACCAAATATTGCTGCCTTCAAAATTTCATAATTTTCCTTAAATTATTTATTGTCATTTTCTATTTAATAACAATCCCACATAAATTCCATTTTACACATGAAGTATAAGCATTACATATTCAAAAATTCCAGAAAATTTACAGAGCCTTTAAGACACTAAATTATGGCTATTGGCAGAGATTCATCAAAATTGAATGTAAGATGGCCTATGGGGTTCCATTTTAAGGTATTTACCAAAATGCCATTGTACTAGTTTAACACAAGTAATGTATCCAATAAATTCTGAGAAATTCATGATAAACTAATAACAATATTTTATGACAGTAGAATAAATCCCAAATTTTTCAGAGGTATATATATATCATTTCAAGAATTATCATGATAAGGGTAAAATGGGAAATTTAGGGTATCTACTCCAAGGTTCTTCAAAACAGAGAAATCATAATTTTCCTAGGTCAAGTGTGATGTAATCTATGCCTTGGTAATGTTGTTTGGATTTGTTCTTGAATAAATCCTATTTTCCAATTTTTAATTCCAAAATAGCTATTTATAAAGTAAATTCCAATAAATGGAATTTTGATTCCAAAAATTACAATATTAATTTGAAGAGTGCCATTTACCCTAATGAGCCACTATAAATAATTTCATAATCCTTGCATGCAACCATTGGGCTAAAATCACCAAATTACATTTTTACTATTTGCACACCAAGCCTTAACATAGGCTATCACATGCAAGTGGATTCTCCCACATGCAGTGATCCCAAGGTGCTGAAAATTTTATCATGCACCAAGGGTGACCCCACTGTCCCACCACCAAAATTTGGGGCCATGGGGAGGAGTAGAACTCCATATATGCCATTAATTTAAATTTTGATATTTTACCAAAAACTATAGGAAAATGTTTTCTAAAAATTCCTAAATTTTGGCAGGCGGTAAGTAAGCCCTAATAATGCATGTGCCCAAAATTTGGGATCATGGTGACTAATATTGAGACTAGGGCATCCAATATAATGTTTGACCTAGTCTAGGACCAGTCCTAGGAGAAAGGTCCTACAGGGCTGTACACTACACCAAAATGTATGTTTAGGGTGGCATTTTAAAGGTAAGACTCTAGGCTACAATTTTCATTAAGGGCCTAAGCTCTGGAAATGCCTCTAAGAGGCCTAAATTTAACATGCAACAGTACTGATTAAGTGTGACAGAAAATGTCACTATTCAAATATTAATCTGATTTATATTAATAAGCGGCGCACGAATCTTAAAGCAAGAATCGACGGGATCGGGTTATCGTCTACCTCCAGCCAACGGCTGAGATTGAGCCGACCTGGAGCGATTTTGCCGGCGGTTTCCGGCCAGCTGAGGCGTCGCCACCTCCGGCCAATGGTGCCATCACCTTCACGGTGGTGGTGGCTATCATTTCCCGGCGATGGGGCGGCGGGAGACGGCGGCGACGGCGATCCCGAGCGGTTTCAGAAACTTAGAATTTTCTAGGTTTTCTCACATGGCATCGGGCTCAATTGAGCCCGATCTCTCGCCTATTTGATCTAAGAAGCTAGTGCGGGTAGAGGTGAAGTGAAACGCACCATAATCGGGGCTTGGCTGCGGGTCAGGCGGCGGTTTGCCGTGGTGGTGGTGCGCCGGCGAGCTCCTCCCCGAAAGTTGCATTCTCCACCATTCTCCATGTGTAAGTAGTCGAATTCCACTCCTCTCGGCCTTCTGAAGCTGATGGTGAGCTCTGTTTGGACTGAGGTGGGATATAAGTGGAGATATCTCCAATGCTAGCTCGGTTTTGGGCTTTGGAGACTTCACCCAGCTGCCATGTGGCTCTCAGCTCTGGAATTCTGCTGGAAATGAAGAGGGGAGGTCAGCCACTTGGTTTTGGGCAGCCTAAGTCAGCTGATGGGGTGGCCATGTGGCCACCATTTCCTTCATTCCTCTTTCTCTCTCCTCTTCTCCTAAAATTTCCAAATTTACCCCCTTGCATGCATTCTCTCTCCTGATTTAGAGGGGTAGGGTTGGTCTTGTTCACTTGGGCTGACTATGGGCCAATTTTGGTGGGCTTGGTCCAAGGGGAAATGACTTGGCCTTCATTTCATTCCTTAGGTCAAATTGTTGACCAATTTGATTTTTGGGGTTGACTGGTCAACTATGGTGGGTGGACTGGCCCCACATGGTGGAAATGGGTCTAGTGGCACAACCCAACTTGGTTTGGGTCAAGGGGGTGCCCCACTTAGGTTAATTTGGCCTATAAGTGTGGGTTTGACCAAATTAAGCCCAAGGTTGACTTTGGTCAATTGGGGTCAAAATGTTGACCCAGTGACATACCCTAGGGTCCACTTAGATTGTTTTTAGGGTTAGGGCAATGTGGTGGGGTCATGGTGTGGCTAGGGTCCCTAATTAGGCTAGTTTGACCTAGTTTGACTAAGGTCTTATAGTGGGCCCCACATGGCTACCACCCACTACCTAGGGTCAAACCTAGTTGATCTCCTTAAATCTCACCCCATGCCTAACCCAATCTAAGTTGAGGGGTCCAGAAGTAACATGGGATATTACAAGGTTGACTTTGGTCAATTGGGGTCAAAATGTTGACCCAGTGACATACCCTAGGGTCCACTTAGATTGTCTTTAGGGTTAGGGCAATGTGGTGGGGTCATGGTGTGGCTAGGGTCCCCAATTAGGTTAGTTTGACCAAGTTTGACTTGGTCCTATAGTGGGCTCCACATGGCTACCACCCACTACCTAGGGTCAAACCTAGTTGATCTCCTTAAGTCTCACCCCATGCCTAACCCAATCTAAGTTGAGGGGTCCAGAAGTAACATGGGATGTTACACATGGGCCCTTACAGGATCCTGGAGCGGATCGGGACCCTAGCCTTCAGGCTGGAGTTGCCACCGGAGCTGGCAGCTCTGCACGATGTCTTCCACATTTCTTCACTGAGGAGGGCTCTGCTACACCCGGAGCAGCAGATTTTGACCACCGAAGGGCCGGTAGCTTCAGACCGGTCAGTTCGTTTGGAGCCGGTTAGGATCGACGACCGAGGAGTACGGGTCTTACGTCGCAAGAAGGTCCCACTAGTCAAGGTCCTGTGGAGGAACCATGGCCAGGAGGAGCATACCTAGGAGCCGCAGGACCTGATGCGACAAAGATACCCAGAGTTGTTCAGTCAGGTATACCTCACAAACCCCTCAAGATGTTTCATTTATTTTCTTGCTTTAAACTTGTAAGGGCTGCTCTAGGCAGGCAGAGGCTAATCTTTTGTTTATTGGAGGCTTATCTTTTGTTTATTGGGATCTTGGCTCATCAATCAGGCGAATTGGGTATAGACTTAAGTTTCCCTCAAAACTTAATTTAGCAAACCTGGCATCGTGATGGGATGTTACAAGTTTCTTTTCTACACTAGGAATTCCCGTAGGCTTAACTTTGATTTCGGGGACGAAATCTTTGTTTTGTTTATTGGAATTTGTAACATCTCATTTCCAACTAGACCCCTAGGAGTGGTTTTACCCATGACTAGCTCATGGAAAACCCTAGGAAGCCAGGTATGGGCCAAGAGATAGGAGACAAAGTGTGGAAAATCATCATGGTCTGCAAATAGTAGAACTCTAAACAATGATTTAGGATGACCATGTGCTACATCTTGACCCCAAGACCCTACCACAACACCCCCTAATACCTTGGGAGGCCCATTAGAGCCATAAGGACTAATTGGGGTCAATCAAAGAGGCTCAGTTGACCAAGGTCAACCCTAACCCAAAATGGGTCAAACTGGCCAACTTAGGGTCAATTGACCTACTCCTAGCCTAGAGGACCCCACCTATGCCCCCCTAACTCTAAAGTGAAGTCAAGGGGTCACTAAGGGCACATTACGGTCAGCCCTAGAGATCAAGTTGACCCAAGTCAACTTAGGCCCCTCATCTGGTCAAAGTACCCTTACTAAGGGTATGTGACCTCCAAAGTGCAAGGTAACCCTACATGACCCTTCCTAGACCTTAGGGGAGTCCAATGGGTCACCAAGGACCCATTGGGGTCAAACCAAATGGTCATGTTGACCCAAGTCAACTCTATCCCTAAAGTGGTCAAAGTGCCCTTACCAAGGGACATGTGACCCCCAAGATGCCCAACCAACCGTACTCAAGTCTTCCTAGACCTTAAGGGAGTCCAATGGGTCACCAAGGACCCATTGGGGTCAACTCAAATGGTCATGTTGACCAAGGTCAACTCTATTCTAGTGTTAGGTTAAATTAGCCTAAATGGGCTAACCCAAGCTCAAACCCATTTCCCCCACTTGGGCTAACCTCATTTTATTATTAATATGAGTTAGTGGGCTGCCAATAGGCAGGAGGAGAGATCAAAATTCGGCCATGGTGAGTAGGAGAGAGAAAGCTCCATTTTTCTCTTTAATGGAGGAGAGAGAAAGTGAGAAAAGAGGTCATTCATGGCCAAGGGAGATCAAGGGCCTCTCCAATTGATTCCAAAGGCTGAATACATTCCCCCTCATCAGTTTTGAGGAGTTTAATAGCCATGGCCAGCCACCCAAGGTGGCTGAATTTAATTCCTCCAATAGGGAAGAGAGAGAAAGAAGAAAGAGAAGGTCATTCTTGGTGGGGAAGGTGAATCACCCCTCCATTCTTCACCAATTAATTAGTATTGATCTCCCCTATCAGTTTTGAGGAGTTTCCAAACGAATTGGGACAAAGGGGAGGTGAATTTCCATGGATTTTCTCCAAAACCGAAATTCCAATTCATGACCATTAATGGATTTGAAGCCATGACCCTCCCTCTCCCCCCCCCATTTGATGCTTTTAAAAGCTTCCCTGGGCCAAGAGAAATCGTTTCCACCCTTCACCTAAAGAAACCGGGCGGTTTGGTAGTGAAGTTGCAAGCATCGGAAAGCTCCACCACTGGCCATGGCGCACCACCACCACACTCGACGACAAGCTCGGTTAAAGGTCCTCTACTCCTTCTCCTATGTATAGATCTTAGGAATCTTTTAGGATGAAAATCGGGCTCAAATGAGCCAGATCATGTGATGATTTTTCCATGATTTTTCTGAAAAAATTGAGTGTGGGGTTCGCCGGAAACCACCCCTCCGGCGGTCGTGCCGCCGCCCGGCGATAGCCCCCACCTCAACGAAGGTGGTGGCGGTGGTGGCCGGCCAGGGAGGTGGCCGGGTGGCTGGGGAAATGGCTTAGAAGAAGCTCCAGGTCGGGCTGATCACATCCCTTGGATGGAGGAGGAAGATGACCAGGATGCTTCGGATTTGCTTTAAGATTCGTGCATCATCATTTCTTTTATTTAGTTTTGATTTCTGAATTTTCTGTCCTGTTTTTTGGGTTGTTTGCATAAATTGTAAAAATACTTAGAGCCCCCTGGTGGGAAAACGTTCAATATGAAAGTTGTAGCCCTATGGGTCTACTTTAATTCAAAATTGATTTCGACCACTTTGGCCCTCTGACGGGACTAATGCACCCATTTTGGTGGGACCTATACCTAGGGCTGTCCTGAGATTCAAATGGATGCCCACCCTTCATCCCTTGTCCAAATTGGCTGAAATTTGGAAAGATGATCATTCTTAACTATACCTAGGGTTTGTCCAAAATTGGGATTTTTTGGAGACACTTTGCCTAAAGCTTTTGCTTTTATTTAATAATTCTAGGGTAAATTAATTAAGTGGTCAAATGACCTCCAAACCCTCCCAAATTTTAGAGAGTGGTCCCTGGCATCAAGAACTAGTTCTATACGCAATTGTATCTCATTTGGATATGTTTTGGATTGGGAATCACCAAACCCTAGTTTGGCCTTAAGAGGGTATTTTTGATTACAAGTGCACTATGGACTTAGGGTGGTCCCCTCCCCTCAACAGAGGCTGAGGTTTTGGACACTGACTTTTCATGGGAAATGTCACCCTCTTGAGGAAAATGGGTTGATTTTGGCTTGATTTAACCTAGGGTTCAACCTCAAACCCTAAGGAAGGACTTTTGAGGGTTGTGAAGGACATGGGGGCAAATGCCCTTTTATGGCCTTGGAAATTTAGTAGAATTGAGGGTAATGTAACCTAAGTTCTCTGGTAGGAATCTTAGAGGAGTTGGAGCAAGGTAGACACCTCAAAACCCTAACCCTAGTTTTAGGGTAGGAGCACAAATTTGAAGACTCAGCCACTAAACCTTAACCAAAAGTTATCGAACTTGGGTAGAGTGGGTTTTAGGCCATCTAGAACCCCTTGTAATTTCTATAGAAATTTATGGATTTTATTACTGGTACTTCATTTGTTAATTACCAAAAGTCCCAAAATGATGTTTGATTTTCTTATATTTAATCTGTGCATTTGAATCTAATGAAACTTGGTCTGCATATCTTAAATGCCTAAGTGAATATCCCAGAATTTTATTATAAATTTTACTTGAGTTTATTTAGTACTTTCTTCACAAGTTTTGGAAAGGGGCTTGGAAGAATAAAATTAATTAATGATGTTTTTTCTGTTAAAAAATCATGAGACTTAGGTTTTGATGTTTCTTGGCCAAAAAGTACTTGTAGAAATTTATTTATAATTTCTAGAGGTCTGTTTTCAGAACTTCCTTTAAAAGGACATATTTTTGAGAATTGAATATTTAATTAATTTAGGGAATAATTGTTTCAAAAAAATTATGAAACTTTACTTAGAGGTTTTATGTGCCCTTACAATCATCCTGGAATTTTCTCTGAATTTTTGGAAGTATTTTTGTTGTACATCCCCTTTTAATGATTTATTTTGGAATAAATTGGAAATAAAATTTAAGGGCTTAAACCTTGCTGAAAAATTGGGAGATTCTGGATTTTTAAATTATTATTCATTTTGCATTTAACATAAATTTAGTGGAATTTTATATTGTATAAAACTTGTACTTCATGTTCAAACTTGGAACTTTTGGTTATTAGAATAAATAAAAATATTATCAGTTAAATTATGAAAATTAGGAAATTATGTGTTCATGCTACAAATGCCAATATAGTCCTCTAATAATTATTATATGAGTACTGGATGATCTTTTGGTATACTTCCCATTTTACGGGTCATATAGCTTAAGTGGTCTGCATTTAGTAAAACTGCAGGAAATCATTCGAGTTATGAATTAGAGCACATGTGTTGGGTTTTGTTGGTTTTCTGGAAAGGATAAATAGAATTAGGTGCATCATTGGAAGATAAAGTGAGTAGAATGTTGTTTTGGCTAGGGTTTAGAGGCGCTCGGGTCCGACGAAAGATCGTTCTCCCCGAGGTGAGGTGGAGTCAAGTCACCTTAGGATTAGTCTATCGTAACATGAGAAAGTAATGGGTAAGGGGATCAACCAATAACAAAAATAAGTACCTTGCGAAAGGGAACGCTGGGCGTAATCCCAACATAGTTCCTAGTGCCCCTTGAGAGCCCTTCACAGGGAATACCGGGGGCAGTCCTGGGTTAACGTAAAATGTTTTAACAAGCTGAAAAGAGTAACTTAGTAATTAGGGTTGCACCTTTCACAAACACTGATAGCACCGGAAGTTAGCTGGGAGCTTCGGCTCGGATGGTTAAAAGACGGACTTTGGGTCCGGGGAGCTTCGGCTCGATTGTTTGAGACGGACGTGTTTGTCCGGGGAGCTTCGGCTCGGTTTTTGATTACGCTAAATTTGCATGTGCATAAAAGAAAGGAAAAATTAAGGTGGTGGGTCTTCGGTATTGGAGGGACGATGCACCGACACCAATACGTTGACTCGGTAAGTGTGGTTAGCACTTCGCCAACAGAAATCCGGTGCGTCAGCCGGCAAGAGTACGCAGGAGTCCGCTTCGTACACCAAGTGTTGAGGCGTACGATAGGTCTGACCGGTAGTTCTTTACTGGTTTAGAGGTGGGCGAGGCCCAACCCACCGCTTCCTTCTGCCACTACGGAGGTATCCTGTGAGGTTACGGCTCCAAAAAGGGGGAACTAAAGTTCTGTGTGCACAGAGTCGGTTGTGTGCGTTGCACTTGCATGTCCATCATACCCACTTGCATGTCATAGCATAATCGAATCATTTAACACCTGACACCTAATGTATAAGTGGAATGGGACGCTTATACATTAGGACCTGCAAAACGACCCCTTGGTCTATAAGCTTGTGTGGGCAAGTTTATAAATTAAGATTAATTTTGATATATATTTACTGCTGTTTGATAACCGACACCCCAACGTATAAATTGGTATGAGACCTTTTATACGATGGGAGCCTTGCAAAAGACCCCTTGGCTTATGTGACCTCACATAAGCGAATGTTACTTTTCATATTTAAATCTTATTGTCAATGTCTACTATAGAATTACTAGTATAGGTCCGATGCCACCTGTTTTTGAATATTCTCCATATTCAAGTTGTAACAAACCCATCCGTTCATATGGTATATTCTAGAAGGTCCGGCTGGGGCCCCACAGTATATATCACAAAACAGGCGGTGAAGGTACAGGATGATACCAGAGTAGCGCATCACACCTATCACACAACATTCTAGCGGAAGCCTAAACTACAACTTGAACTCCTCATGAATGTCCAAAACATAAAACTCCACATTTTAAACAAAACAGGAATGTCTTACAACAAGTACAAAGAGTTGGCCTTACGGCCTTACATGGCTTTCAAACAGTGGCCTAAACAGATTGGCGCGCAGGCCGGCCACAATTAAAGAAAACACAAAAGCAACATATATAGCCTTCGAGGGCTAGCAGTAGCAGCAACACCACCAGGAACATCAACCTCTATGCGTCCCGCTCGGCTCTCCAGCACCTGTATAGGGACAATCCACCCAATGGTGGCAAACAAAAGCAACGGTCAGCGTTCAGCTGACCAAATTATAACGACCCTACCCCTTCTCTCGGGGCAGCGGTATTCTTTCCTGCAGGCATATCAAATCACAAGTATGGCAATCTATATCATCAAAATGTGCTTTCACGCACACAAGCCATCACAACCGTTCGCCACCCAGCCCAACGGTCCGTGCACTCAGGGCACATTCTTGGTGTTCTGGCAAAACTCTTGCCCACCACCATATCAGGGTCACAACCCAACGGTCAATCTCTTGAGCATTTACTCCATGGCGTGCAGCCGGAGTTAGTCTTCCTACACCGGGATGGCCCGTAGCCTCCCATTGTGTCATGGCGCGCAGGCCGAAGACTCTTGCTATGCGCTCCAACAGACCGCACCTTTTGGTCTCACGTCGGATGGACATAGCGCAGGTCGGATCCTCCACCCCTCGTTGCTCAAATCGCCTTGCCTTCTCCGAGTACAGCGTACTCATGGCTATATCAAAGGCGCGGGTCGGTCTCACCAATCCTGTTCTTAGCATTCAAGCCTGGGTATTTCTCGATACCCATTTCCTTAGCACAACAGCGGGTCTTTCCTGGGCCTCCCAGTACTTCCTGTGACTCTCTCCACAGGTGGACACCGCACAAGCACAAATGTCAGGGGTCTTTCCTGGCTATCATGCCAGTACTTCCTGTTACACACGTCACAGGTGGACACCCTCCGACATCAAGCATCACAAAGGGCCTTTCCTGGTCACACCAGTACTTCCTGTGCCTCATTCACAGGTTGGACCCAAAAACATCACATGGATATTTTCCTGGGCTACCACCCCAGCACTTCCTGCTACTCCTTTTCGCAGGCATAACCCGTAGACTCCTTAAACTACACGTGATCACGGAGTCTTCTCCGGTTCGTATGCAACATCACCAATCCAGACCAACCTGTCCAGATGGGCTTCACACAGCATGCCTATTCCGTACAACATTTCCGGATCTATATGATAACAAAGGGGATTTCAAGCATCCACCCAAAGATTCCCAAAATCAGCCACCTCTTGGTGGGGGAAAATCACAAGATATGCCAAAAAGAAGCCTTCACATGGCTAGGAAGAAAAGTCGTTACCCTTGACGACCGCTTCGGTGTCATGCCCTCAAAGCTTGCTTGAACGACTCGCAAGAGCATTTCCTCCGCAACGCCGACTTCGGATTTCTCGTCGGTCAACAGCAGCACCACCAGCAGCAGCCCCCTTTCCTTCTTCCTCCTCCTTTCTCTCTCTCTTTCTCTCTTAACTTGAAGAAAGATCAAGGCCAAATAAAATGAGCACCACTTCTCAACTTTCGGCCTTTAAGAAAAAGAGGAAGAAGCTTCAGCCCTTGGATCCCAGCTGAAGGAATGGACTGCCACAAAACTGCCAAAAATGCTAAATTTGACCTGACACGGCCTGTGACACGGCCGTGTCCCAGGCCGTGTGCCTCAAGCGGTGGTCAACCCACCTATCCAAACTAGTGACACGCCCATGGACCACGCCCGTGTCATGGGCCGTGTCACTAACACGCCTTCAGACACGCCCGTGTCTGTGGCCGTGTGTCTGGGAGAAAAAAATCCCAAAACACCCCGAGACTTCACACGGCCTGTGACACGCCCGTGTCCCAGGCCGTGTGCCCTGACACGGCACAAAGACACGCCCTGTCGAAATCCTTCGGCGGGCTTAGTTCGTCGACCCGATTTGACACGCCCTGTGACACGCCCGTGTCACAGGCCGTGTTCAAACCTCTCGACACTCAACACTCACGTCTCGACACTCGACGATCGTCGAGTAAAAGTCGTCGAGCACATGACACGGCCTTGGACACGCCCGTGTCCTGGGCCGTGTGCCCCCTCTCGACACCTCGTCGAGCGAATAATCGTCGACACCAAGGCCGATCGTCGACACAACCTCGACACACCCGTGTCGCAGGCCGTGTCCTCTGACACGCCCTGGGACACGCCCATGTCCCAGGCCGTGTCACCCAAAAATTCCTATTTCAGAAATTTGGACTGTTGATGTGTGTGAGGAACCTGCGTGTTCTTATTTTGTGTTGTTTGCTTGGGTACGACCGCTAATGTGTGTGTCTTGTCCACCTTTAGGTGACACGAAGTGGAGCTGGGCCGTCTGAGTCCCAGTGTTCTGATGAAAGTACGGCACCAGCCGCGGTGCCTACACCTCCACAGTCTGCGGAACATGTGCGTTTAGTTGCGGAGGCTTTATTGACCATGATCCAACACCAGCCACTTAGGCAGGAACAAGCGGCTGTGAGGCCAGAATAGGTGGCGGCAAGGCCTGAACCTGTCATGGATGTGGCTCCTCGAGCGGCTGAGAAGCAGCTAACGCGGTTTATGAGTTTCCATCCGCCTACGTTTTCGGGAGCGGGAACTCCGACGCAGGCTGAGGATTGTTTATCGCGCGTCAAGCGAGTGATGACGGCGATTGGAATGGCGGAGCATCAGAAAGTTACTTTAGTTACCTTCTTGCTTGAAGGAGAATCTCGATTATGGTGGGATGAGATGGAGTTGCATCATTTGGCGGGTTGTCCTTTAACCCAAGTATCCATGGAAGAATTCTCCAGACTCTTCCTCGCAAAGCACCTTCCTGCGGCTCAGCGGATAGCCATGGAAAATGAATTCCAACGGTTGACCCAAGGTGATGGCAGTGTTGACGCATACCTGCATGAATTTACTCGCTTGGGGCGGTATGCGGGTTCGATATTTGCTGATGAGCAGAGGAAGACCAATAGGTTCTATGAAAGACTGAGGGACGAGCTGAGGTTCCTTGTGTCAAGTTCTGTGAACCAAGGTTTCCAAGCATTGGTTGACACTGCGAGCGCATTGGAAAAGGATATGAAGAGGGTGCAAGGAAAGAGAGCTTTGGATGTGACCCAACCGGAGTGGAAGGCGCCCCGATCTGGGAAACCATTTTATAAGAAGAGATGGGGCAAGAAGTCCAAGCCTAGTGGACAAGCTCCTTCATCAGTTGCAACGGGAGCAACGTCAGGGGCTACCTCCAAGCCAGATACTCGTATCTGCTTCAATTGTGGTCGAATGGGACATATTGCGCGAGATTGTCGAATGCCGCCAAAGAGTGAAAAGAAGGCGGGAGCATCTTATGCGGAAAAAGGAAAGGCGGTGGTGGATTCCTCTGCCTCGCAGGCGCAACCCCGGGTCTACAATCTTGGCCTGCAAGAGGCCATCAAGCAGAGTGACGTGGTCACATGTATGAGTTCAGTTTTGCATATGCTATTGTTTGTATGCTTTGCTTAGTGCCCCTATATTTACGGTTTGTGTGTGTGACATGTTTGTCATAGGCTTTGTGATGATTCGGGACACACTGGCGCGAGCACTGTTTGATACGGGTGCATCGCATTATTTTCTGTCTCGTGCGTTTATTACGCGGCTTGGGATACCCAGTCGTGCAAAGACAGATAGTGTCAGAGTGGTGTTGCCGAATGGCTGTTGGATGCTTGCGGATCAAGCTTGCGATGTGGCGGTTCAGTTAGGAAGTCGGGATTTTCATTTGACTGCATTTGTTTTGCCAATATCGGAATTCGATGTGATTTTTGGGATGGATTGGCTTGCGGAGCAGCATGCTATGATTGATTGTCAGTCCAAAGAAATCACGTTAGGCCAGAATACCGAATAGGAGACAAAGTTCGCGGGTATGCGAGGAGTGGGCGGGACGTTGATGTTTGCACTCCAGGTAGTCAAAGCTGTTCGGAAGGGTGCGGAGTGTTACTTTGCACTAATTCAGGCTGTTGAGCCTAAGGCCACTTTGTGCGAGGTTCCGATTATGGCAGACTTTACAAATGTGTTTCCCACGGATCTCCCTGGGCTACCACCCCAACGGGAGATTGACTTCACGATCGAGTTGGTGCCAGGTGCAAAACCTGTGGCCCGCTCGCCATATCGCGTTGCGCCAAAAGAGATGGCGGAGTTGAAGGTTCAACTGCAAGAAATGTTGGAGCAATGGTATATACGCCCAAGTATGTCACCTTGAAGCGCGCCTGTGCTTTTTGTAAAGAAGAAAGATGGTGGGTTGCAGTTGTGTATTGATTATCGTGAACTAAATAAGCTGACCGACAAGAATAAGTATCTGATACCCCGGATTGATGAGTTATTCGATCAGCTGGTGGGCTCGACCGTCTATTCGAAGTTGGACCTGAAGTCTGGTTATTACCAGTTAAGAATTCGGGAAGGTGACATTCCCAAAACCGCATTTGGAACGCGTTATGGGCACTATGAGTTTACAGTCATGCCATTTGGATTGTGCAATGCGCCCTCGGTGTTTATGGATCTGATGCACCATATTTTTCGCGAGTACCTGGATCTGTTTGTGATAGTGTTCATTGATGACATCCTGGTGTACTCGAAGTTCAAAGCTGAGCATGAGATTCACTTGCGGTTGGTGTTGAACACGTTGAGGCAAAATCAGCTATATGCCAAGTTCTCGAAGTGCGAGTTTTGGCTCTCGTTAGTGGCATTTCTAGGCCATGTGGTGAGTGGAGCGGGCATTGCAGTGGATCCAGCGAAGATAAGGGCCATATAGGAGTGGCCACTATTGTATTCCGTGGCCGAGGTCAGGAGTTTCCTTGGACTTGCGGGCTACTATAGAAGATTTGTGGAAAACTTCTCGCGGATCGCTTTGCCGCTAACCACACTGACGCGAAAAGATCAGAAGTTCGTTTGGACGCCAGATTGCGCACGAGCTTTTGAAGAGCTGAAGAGTCGGTTGACCACGGCGCCGGTGTTGTCTTCGCCATGTGGGACCGATGGATTTGTGATTTATAGTGATGCCTCAGGGAGCGGCTTAGGCTGCGTTCTTCTACAGAGCGGAAAGGTTATTGCTTATGGCTCACGCCAGCTGAAGGTGCACGAGCGAAATTATCCCGTCCATGATTTGGAACTAGCGGCGGTGATTTTTGCACTCAAGTTGTGGTGACACTACCTTTATGGAGTGAAGGTGGAGATCTATACCGATCATAAGAGCCTAAAGTATCTTTTGGAGCAGAAAGACTTGAACATGCGACAACGAAGGTGGTTGGAGTTCCTTGGGGACTACACGTTCGAGATTCACTATACGCCCGGGAAGGGGAACGTTGTCGTGGATGCCTTGAGTCGACGGGTTTCGGTTAGAGCGAATTGGTTACAAAGGCATGATGAACGTCTTATCCAGGAGTTGGAAGCATTAGAGATCTATTGTGTTGACAAGAGTTCCACTGCCACTGCATGTTTGAACTGGACCGAGGTGCAATGTGACCTTGCGGACCGAGTTCGCCGGGCAACGGAGTTGGATGAAGATCTCTTACGCTATGTGAATGAAGGGCCAGAGGGCAAATCACCTAGAATGACGGTTTTTTGCGAAAAGAGGGCCGTTTGTGCGTCACGAATGTGGGGAAATTGAGGGAAGAACTGATGTATGAAGCGCATTATACAAAATATTCCATTCACCCAGGGAGTACGAAGATGTTCAACGATATGAAGAAGCTATTCTGGTGGGCAGGGCTCAAGAAAGATGTTGCCCTTTATGTCTCTAAATGCCAAACATGTGCGTTGGTGAAGGAGGAATGCCAAAAGCCGGGCGGTTATTTGAAGTCACTGCCGATCTCAGAGTGGAAATTTGATGATATTTTCATGGATTTTGTGCACGGGTTGCCCAGATCGCAGCGAGGAAATGATTCCATTTGGGTCATTGTGGACCGGCTAACAAAAGTAGCACATTTTCTCCCGAACAGGCGGGATGATTCAGTTGAATGTTTGGCAAAGTTATATGTTGACCAGATTGTGCGGCTTCACGGTGTTCCTCGGAGCATCGTAAGTGATCGAGATTGGCGATTCACGTCAAATGATTGGCGGCTAGTTCACCGACTGTTGGGCACGAAATTAACTTTCAGTACGGCCTTTCATCCCCAAACGGATGGCCAAACGGAACGTACCAACAGAACAATGGAGGACATGCTCCGAATGTGCGCCCTTAACTTCGGAAAGAGATGGGAATATCATCTCTATATGGTAGAGTTTGCATATAATAACAGCTACCAGGCGAGCATTGGGATGGCACCATATGAAGCGTTATATGGAAGGAAGTGTCGTACTCCCTTAGCTTGGGTTGAAGCGGGCGAAGCTCGGGTTTTTAAACCAAATGAGGTTGATGAAGCAAACTCAACCATCAAGACTATTAGAGAGAGATTACTTATTGCTCAAGATCGACAAGAGAAGTACTACAACGCCAAGCACCGAAACGTGGAATTTGCTGTTGGCGATTGGGTTTACTTGAAGATCAAGCCATTCAAAGGTGTCTCCAGGATTCGACGATTGAAAAAGTTGAGTCCAAGATATTTGGGTCCTTTTGAAGTGGTGGAGCGAGTTGGCGAAGCGGCTTATCGACTAGCTCTGTCGGTAGACTTGGGTGGATTACATGATGTATTTCACATCTCGGTGCTCCGGAAACCCGTGAAAGATCCAGCTCAAGTGATCGCGGATGATCGTGTGCCGGTGGAGTATGGGCTAACAACGAAAGTTAGACCCATTCAGATCGAAGATCGAGCCGAGAAACAGTTGAGGAACAAGACGGTCGCCATGGTGAAAGTCCGGTGGGACAACTGCGGCCATGAAGAACTGTCATGGGAGCGAGAGCAAACCATGCGAGAAGAGTTCCCTGAGCTGTTTTTGTAATCTCTAGCGAGGATGTTGTAACATAAAATTTTATATGTTGTAACATTTTTTCTTGCTGGTTACTGTTGCCTTCCTGTGTCTGAATTTCGAGGACGAAATTTCTTGTAGGAGGGGAGGATTGTAACAGTCCAAATTTCTGAAATAGGAATTTTTGGGTGACACGGCCTGGGACACGGGCATGTCCCAGGGCGTGTCAGAGGACACGGCCTGCGACATGGGCGTGTCGCAGGGCGTGTCAAGGTTGTGTCGACGATCGGCCTTGGTGTCGACGATTTTTCGCTCGACGAGGTGTCGAGAGGGGCACACGGCCCAGGACACGGGCGTGTCCAAGGCCGTGTCGTGTGCTCGACGACTTTTACTCGACGATCGTCGAGTGTCGAGACGTGAGTGTTGAGTGTCGAGAGGTTGAACACGGCCTGTGACACGGGCGTGTCACAGGGCGTGTCAAATCGGGTCGATGAACTCAGCCCGCCGAAGGATTTCGACAGGGCGTGTCTTTGTGCCGTGTCAGGGCACACGGCCTGGGACACGGGCGTGTCACAGGCCGTGTGAAGTCTCGGGATGTTTTGGTATTTTTTTCGCCCAGGCACACGGCCACAGACACGGGCGTGTCTGAAGGCGTGTTGGTGACACGGCCCATGACACGTGCATGGTCCATGGGCGTGTCACTGGTTTGGATAGGTCGGTTGACCACCGCTTGAGGCACACGGCCTGGGACACGGCCGTGTCACAGGCCGTGTCAGGTCAAATTTAGCATTTTTGGCAGTTTTGTGGCCGTCCATTCCTTCAGCTGGGATCCAAGGGCTGAAGCTTCTTCCTCTTTCTCTTAAAGGCCTAAAGTTGAGAAGTGGTGCTCATTTTATTTGGCCTTGATCTTTCTTCAAGTTAAGAGAGAAAGAGAGAGAGAAAGGCGGAGGAAGAAGGAAAGGGGGCTGCTGCTGGTGGTGCTGTTGTTGACCGATGAGAAATCTGAAGCCGGCGTTGCGGAGGAAACACTCTTGCGAGTCGTTCAAGCAAGCTTTGAGGGCATGGCACCGAAGCGGTCGTCAAGGGTAACGACTTTTCTTCCTAGCCATGTGAAGGCTTCTTTTTGGCATATCTTGTGATTTCCCCCACCAAGAGGTTGCTGATTTTGGGAATCTTTGGGTGGATGCTTGAAATCCCCTTTGTTAGCATATAGATCCAGAAATGGAGTACGGAATATGCATGCTGTGTGAAGCCCATCTGGACAAGTTGGTCGGGATTGGTGATGTTGCATACGAACCGGAGAAGACTCCGTGATCACGTGTAGTTTAAGGAGTTTACGGGTTATTCCTGCGAAAAGGAGTAGCAGGAAGTACTGGGGTGGTAGCCCAGGAAAATAGCCATGTGATGTTTTTGGGTCCAACCTGTGAATGAGGCACAGGAAGTACTAGTGTGACAGGGAAAGGCCCTTTGTGATGCTTGATGTCGGAGGGTGTCCACCTGTGACGTGTGTAACAGGAAGTACTGGCATGATAGCCAGGAAAGACCCCTGACATTTGTGCTTGTGCGGTGTCCACCTGTGGAGAGAGTCACAGGAAGTACTGGGAGGCCCAGGAAAGACCTGCTGTTGTGCTAAGGAAATGGGTATCGAGAAATACCCAGGCTTGAATGCCAAGAACAGGATTGGTGAGACCGACCCGCGCCTTTGATATAGCCATGAGTACGCTGTACTTGGAGAAGGCAAGGCGATTTGAGCAACGGGGGGTCGAGGATCCGACCGGCGCTATGTCCGTCCGACGTGAGACCAAAAGGTGCGGTCTGTTGGAGCGCATAGCAAGAGTCTTTGGCCTGCGCGCCATGACACAATGGGGGGCTACGGGCCATCCCGGTATAGGAAGACTAACTCCGGCTGCACGCCATGGAGTAAATGCTCAAGAGATTGACCGTTGGGTTGTGACCCTGATACGGTGGTGGGCAAGAGTTTTGCCAGAACACCAAGAATGTGCCCTGAGTGCACGGACCGTTGGGCCGCGTGGCGAACGGTTGTGATGGCTTGTGTGCGTGAAAGCACACTTTGATGATATAGATTGCCATACTTGTGATTTGATATGCCTGCAGGGAAGAATACCGCTGCCCCGAGAGAAGGGGTAGGGTCGTTATAATTTGGTCAGCTGAACACTGACCGTTGCTTTTGTTTGCCACCATTGGGTGGATTGTCCCTATACAGGTGCTGGAGAGCCGAGCGGGACGCATAGAGGTTGATGTTCCTGCTGGTGTTGCTGCAACTGCTAGCCCTCGAAGGCTATATATGTTGCTTTTATGTTTTCTTTAATTGTGGCCGGTCTGCGCGCCAATCTGTTTAGGCCACTGTTTGAAAGCCATGTAAGGCCCTAAGGCCAACTCTTTGTACTTGTTGTAAGACATTCCTGTTTTGTTTAAAATGTGGAGTTTTATGTTTTGGACATTCATGAGGAGTTCAAGTTGTAGTCTAGGCTTCCGCTAGAATGCTGTGTGATAGGTGCGATGCGCTACTCTGGTATCATCATGTACCTTCACCGCCTGTTTTGTGATATATACTGTGGGGCCCCGGCCGGACCTTCTAGAATATACCATATGAACGGATGGGGTTGTTACACAAGTCCTCCCCTTTCTTCCTCTCCGCTCGGTGCTTAGGAGCCATGGGGGAAGGGGCGGGGGATGATAGGGCTTAGTCTTTTAGACTAACAGTTTTCTAATCGCATCATTTAGGGGATCGTGGAGCCCAGCATGGAGGAGCAGTCCCAGAGTCCGGTGCGCTTGGAGGTGGGGCAGTCTAGCTCCGGAGTTCATACAGCCGGGACTGTGAGTCTCGACCTTGAGTAGTTTTTCTGCTTTTGCTTCCGCATGAGTGATTTGTAGTGAGGATATGATGTACCGGGCATAAGCCCGTATTTTAGCGCTCTGATGTATTATTCTGTGGACACTCCCTTCGTGGAGATTTATTACTATGATATGTGATTTTCTGTGGACTGTTAGTTTCCATTACTTCATTATGCTACTTTTCTGTGATCGAATTGGCCGGCAGAATCAGCGCTTTGTGGTGATGACTCTTCAGGGAGTGAAGGAGTCACCGCAAAACGGCGGTTTTGGGCCTAAGACCCCGGTGTTGAAAAAGAAAAAAAAGGGGGTCTTACACATTAGGGAAAAGCTTCGTGTGGCTCAAGAGCGCTACGAGAAGTATGCTAATCTACGATGGGTCGATCTGGAGTTTGTCGTTGGGGACTTGGTTTTTCTGAAAGTTTCCCCAATGTCTGGCGTTAAAAGGTTTGGAAGGAACCACAAGTTAGACCCCCGGTATGTGGGACCTTTCCAGATTCTTGAGCGCATCGGAGTGTCAGCTTATAGGCTGGAATTACCGGCGACCTTCCCTGGTGTCCATGATTTGTTCCATGTGAGCCAGTTGCGGAAGTGTGTTCGTAGTGATCATCATGTCCTCGACTCGATGCCCCAGATTCAGCCCAACATTATATATGTGGAAGAACCTATTCGTGTTCTGGATTCTCAAGAGCGTGTGTTGGGGAGAAAGACCATCCCTATAGTCAAGATTCTTTGGAGAAATCAAGACGTCGAGAGCGCGACATGGGAATTGGAATCGGCGATGAGGGAATCTCATCCGCACCTCTTCTCTTAGTTTCGGGTATGTTGCTATGTTTTCAGTTATGCATGATTTTATCGATTTTGGTTTGTTTTTGGAGTTGTGATAAGTTTCAGGACGAAACTTCTTTTTAGGGGGAGTGACTGTAACGCCCCCAATTTTTTTCGATGATTTTATTTGTTTGGGAAACGTCAGATTTATGAAGTCGTGGCGTTACTTTTAACATCGAGTGTTGGATTTGAGTAGTTTTGGACATGCTCGTCCAGTTTCGTCGCAACCCGAGCATTTTTGGAGTCTCGGCACGCGATCGAAGTTTTGGGTTTAGTTTATGTTTGTCGTAAGCGTTGATAAAATTTTATATCTCGAGAATGGATCGTCGGATTCTGGTTTTGACTTCGCTGTTGTGTTCGTAGCGTCAGTGTTTGCCTACGGTGCGAGTTACATTTAATTCGGCGCATTGAGCCTTTGTTTGGATCTCATATTTCCATGTTCAACTATCTGAACATGACAATTTCTATATTTATGCCTTGAGCTTGTTTTGATTCTCGGGAAGCCCTCCTGAAGGTGTGGGTTTTCGTCGAACCCAACCTTATTTCGTTTCTTTTCTGGGCACTGTTCGGAGTTCGACGATCGTCGAGCGGAGCTCGATGATTGTGTTTCGTTTCTTGGCGCTGTTCGGAGTTCGACGATCGTCGAGCGGAGCTCGACAATTGTGTTTCTTTTCTTGGCGCTGTTTGGAGGTCAACGATCGATGATTGTAGTTTTTTTCTGGGTGCTGTTTGGAGCTTGACAATCGTCTAGCGGAGCTCGACGATTATCGTGCTGAGCTCGACGAAGCATTGAGCAGAGCTTGTTGTAGCTCTAGCGATCTTCGAATCGAGTTCGACGATCAGGCCTGCGTTCTGCGTTCGAAGATTTTTCGAACAGATTTCGTCGAGTGGAGTTTTTCCTTTTGTTCGATGAACGTCGAGCTGAGCTCGACCAAGAATCGAACGGAGTTGTCTTCCTTTAGCACTCGAGTAATTTTTCCTCCCTTGTACTCGATTAGTTCCCCCTTGTTGTACTCGAGTGATTGCTCTTGTACTCGAGTAGTTCCCCCTTGTTGTACTCGAGTAAGTGCCCTTGTACTCGAGTAGTTCCCCCTTGTTGTACTCGAGTAAGTGCCCTTGTACTCGAGTTATCCCCGTGCAGTACTCGAGTATGTGCCTTAGTGCTCGAGTAATCCTCATGCAGTACTCGTGTAATTTCCTTAGTACTCGAGTCATCCTTTCCTTCTATCTCGGGAAAACCGGTTTAGCTCAACCCGATTTATTTGTTTGTTCTTCCTGTTATCACCTTTAGTATAAATACCTTCTTCATCTTCCCTGACTCTTTTTTTCCTCCCGAACCATAGCGGCGTGAGCGAGAAAGAGGTTGTCTGTCATTATTTCTTCCGGTGGCCGTTGACGGTGCTCCGGTGCTCGAATTCGCCAACCGATTGTAGATCCAGTAAACCCTCGCCGAGAGCTGCGCCATCATGGTAATTTTTTCCCCATTTCTTGAGATTTCTCGTTAGGGGTTTTCGGCCCTAACCCCCTTTTCGACCATTTTTGTCTAGATTTCAACTCCTCCCGCAGCCTTTTGCCCCGATCTACGACGTGGAGCGATTCAGAGTACTTTTCCAGTAAAACTAAGGCAAGTGGTGGTTTCCCCTCGTTTCTCTTTGTCCGATCTGATGGTAATGACTAAACTTTCATGTTCTTTAAATTTTCGGCGCTTATTCTTCCAAATCATTGTTATGATTAATCGTTTCAAAGATCCTTTGTTATTGTAAGGTTTTGTCTTGGAAAGCCCGATCTTGTCTGGTTTTGGTTAATTGTTCCTGGTGTGTCTTATTGATGTCTATGTATGATGCAGCGGCCTGGCTCTTTTATGGTGGCCCACTACCGGGCTGTAGCCCATGCACCCCACCCATGACCGCACCTATTCTCAGTGCGGCGGGATGTTGAGGCGGGGTCTCGAACCCTGGCCCCCTTGATAAAGAGCTTTCCTAACAGCTCTCATCACCAACTGAGCTGCAGCTCAGTTGGTGATGAGAGCTGTTAGGAAAGCTCTTTATCAAGGGGGCCAGGGTTCGAGACACCGCCTCAACATCCCGCCGCACTGAGAATAGGTGCGGTCATGGGTAGGGTGCATGGGCTGCAGCCCGGTAGTGGGCCACCATAAAAGAGCCAGGCCGCTGCATCAAAAAAAGTGCACTTTTTTGATGCAGTGGCCTGGCTCTCATACGGTGGCCCACTGCCGGGCTGCAGCCCATGCACCCCACCCATGACTGCACCTATTCACAGTGCGGCGGGATGTTGAGGCGAGGTCTCGAACCCTCGCCCCCTTGATAAAGAGCTTTCCTAACAGCTCCCATCACCAACTGAGCTGCACTGAGAATAGGTGCAGTCATGGGTGGGGTGCATGGGCTGCAGCCCGGCAGTGGGCCACCGTATGAGAGCCAGGCCACTGCATCAATGTATGCCTTAGCTTTCACTATTAAACGCGTTAGAATTTATCTAGGACTGTAAGTTGCTCCTAGAGGTTGATCAACCGCGTCTTGAGTTCGGTAATGTCAAGTAGAATCTATCGAGCCAAAATCTCGAGATATTTGTGTTGTAGTTTCTTTGGGTTTCTTGAATGCGTGAGTTAGCGGACAATTCCACCTCCGTAGTGTTTGTTACCTTCATTATTGCCCTGTGGAAGTCTACCTGGTTTTTTGGATGTCTGCGGTGTATGGTGGAGAGTATGAGACTCTCTCGCAGTTAGACAGATTTTATATCTAATTTTTTTGGGTGGTGTGTCCAAGAGTGACCACCTCGCCCGTGTTTTTGGGTGGTGTGTCCAAGAGTGACCACTTCGCCCGTATTTTTGGGTAGAGTCGACCACAGGTGCCTAATAAAGGTTTTGTATTTTTCTTTCTGGTGAAATATTCATGTAGTCACCTTATAGCCTTGTGCGTCTGGTGTACCCTTGTAGAACGTGACAAATCACGTAGGAGTTCTTTTCCTGTTGATGCCCTGTTTTATTTTGTACTTTACTTCAGTGCTTATGGTCTTGGGTTGGTACCCCTGTTGACCCACGTTTATTTTGGCTTATTATTTTTCCTGCCACCATTTGTACCTTCTTGCTGAGGTGTTCTGTCTTTAGAATGCCTCAGGTTCAGAGCAGTAGCTGTTAGCAGTGCTGGTTTTGCAGTTTTCGGGGCGGCAGTGTTGGCCGTGGTTGTTGCCTCATTATAGCGAGGTAGTTTGTTGTTTGTTTAGTTTTACTAGTTCAGACATACTTTTGTTCGTGGGTTCGTGTCAGTTTGTTGGTGCCCACTGAATTGTTAGTTGTTTGATACTTGCTAGCTGCTCATTTCTTTAAAGGTGGATGTGGATTATTTGTTCTCTGGGTGGATTTATGCTAACATGCATGTTAGGCATTTTCAACTATAAAATCTACTACTATTACTTCATGCATTGCATAATTTTAAATTCTAACTTATTATTTTTAGCAACCGTAAAAGCTATCTTTCCTACTATAATAAATTTAGAGTCTTGCATAGCATGAGTTGTCCTTTAGGGATGTTTTTACTCATGTAGGATGTTTGAGTTAATCTAATCCAGTATTTTTCCACAGCATATAATATATTTTGATTCGTGTACTAGATGAGCCACTAAGCCGAGGGATACGGCTAACTACTACACTTAACTAATTTTCCTTAAAATAACTTAAAAAGAACCTTTCTTCATGATTAGTTTGGTGTCTGCCTGAGCATCCGCAGTTATCCCCTGCTGACGTGGCATCATGATGCGCATTTTCCCTTACTCTGATAAGCTTTTTATATGCGGTGAAAATGCGGGTTGTGACAGTTGGTATCAGAGGGAGGTTGCTTGACAATTTGTCGGGCAACCTTTCCTTGTTGGTATTAGGTGTTTAGCATCATATCATACACACACCGATATGTCATCAGCACGTCCTGGCTGAAGCACAAACACAACACTCATAGCATAACATGAAGTATATGGAGCATATTATGTAGTATGGGATGCATAATATGTGTCTGTCTATGGATCCACCATAGGGGCAACATGTGAGGGTTATGTAGTATGGGATGCATAACCTCACTACATGAATATGACTAGCACGCTTCTTTTTCGTTGCATGAGAATGTCATGTAGTATGGGATGCATAACATTTTCATGCGTATGCCGCTCATAACATGCATTAGGGCCTTTTTAGAATACATAGCACAATCATGCATAACATAACATTGCATAACTTTTTATATTCGGTGAAAATGCTGGTTGTGACAACGCGGCCTGACGATTTATGCACTCAGGGCACATTCTTGGTGTACCGGATAAACCAGTTGCCCACCGTCATTCTAGGCCTGAAGGTTAACGATAAAATTGAATATTTTTCTCCATGGCGTGCAACCGGAGACTTTAGTCTTATAACGACTCGGGATTGGCTCGTAGCCCCCCATGGTGTCGTAGTACGGTGACCTAAGACTCTCGCTATGCGCTCCAACAGACCGCAGTTTCAGGTCTTCAAGTCGGACGGACAGAATGCAGGTCGGATCAACCACCCCCCGTTTCTCAAGTCGTCTTGCCATCACCGAATACCAACGTACTCGCGGCTAAGTAAAAGATGCGGGTCGGTTTCACCTTACCTGTTTGGCATAAAGCCTTTTGAAGAGCTCATCAAGCTCACACATAGACAGACTGTCTCCGAGGGACTGGCTTCACATACAAAGGTTAGCTAGGAGCCACGCCTCGCGTTAGCGACAGAACTCATTTTCCATCCCTAGGCTTAACCGTACATTCATAGCATACACTTGAGGGTATTTTCCTGGTCTGCCAAGCTAGTACTTCATGTTACTACCCTTCACAGGCACAACCCATCAATCATCATAAGCATTACAAGCATAAGAGGGTCTTTTCCTGTACTTCCGCACCAGTACTTCCTGCTCTCTATGCTACTCATTTCAAACTTTGAATGCATGAGGTCAGAAAACCTCTTGCATAGTTTGGAATTAGTAGATCCAAATATAATATCATCTACATAAATTTGTACTAACAATATTTGATCCTTATGGTGCCTAGTGAATAATGTCCTATCTACAATGCCTCTAGAAAATTTATGCTCTAACAAGAAGCTAGCTAAGGTCTCATACCATGCTCTTGGAGCTTGCTTTAAACTATAGAGAGCTTTATGCAATCTAAAGACATTTGAGGGATGAGTTGGAGAGATGAAACCTAGAGGTTGTTCAACATAAACCTCTTCTTTAAGTTCTCCATTCACAAAGGCACTTTTGACATCCATTTGAAATACTTTGAATTTCTTATATGCAGCATAAGCAAGGAAAATTCTGATTGCTTCCAGCCTTGCAACAGGTGCCTATAACCTTCTTCTTGCCTATAACCTTGAGCAACAAGCCTTGCTTTATTCCTTATGATGACACCTTTGGCATCCAGCTTGTTTCTATATACCCACTTAGTTCCAATGACTGGGTAGTCTTTGGGTCTTGGAACTAAGCCCCAAACTCTGTATCTCTCAAATTGATTGAGCTCATCTTGCATTGCAAAAATCCAGTGTGGATCTTACTCTGCATCTTTGATGGATTGGGGCTCAATTTGAGATATGAAGCAGGCATGCATTAAATCTTGGTTGAGTTGATGTCTTATCTGCACACCAACTGACATGCCTACAATCACTTGAGATATGGGGTGATCTCTAAGTGTGACAAATTCAGTGGGTGGAGTTGGTTGTTCAACGGCTTGGTGAATAAATTCCTCTTATGGAATTAGGTTTGTTGTTATTGGTTCATCACTGATTTCAGTGTCTTCTTCTTCACTTTCTTCAGCACCTTGTTGAGAAGGATGGCTAACGGCCTCATTAGTGAGGGTCAGTTCATTAAGCTTCTCACACAAATTATGTTCCTGCAAAGATTCATTGGTAGAAAAAGTCTTCTCCTTGAAAAACATGTTAGTCTCATCAAAAGAAACATGGATAGATTCTTCAATTTTTAAGGTAGATTTGTTATACACCCTATAAGCATTGCTTACTTGAGAATATCCAAGAAAAATTCTCATATCATCCTTGGCTTCAAACTTTCTAATGTGTTTCTTATTGTTGTTTTTTATATAACAGAAACATCGGAAAAATTTAAAGTAGTCTACTTTAGGTTTCTTCTCTTTTAGTAGCTCATAAGGAGTCTTATTCTTAAGCATGTGTATAAGACTTCTATTCAGTACATAATTTGTTGTGCTTACAGCCTCTGCCCAGAAAGACAGGGGAAAATAAGCATCTACAAGTAAAGTGTCTGCAGATTAAATTAGGGTTCTATTCTTCCTTTCAGCAATCCCATTTTGTTGAGGTGTTCTAGGAGCTGAGATGCAATATCTGATACATTCCTTCCTACAGAACTCTTACATAAGAAGAGACTCAAACTCAATATTATGATCACTTCTGATCAATGCAACTGGAGTAGAGTACTCAATCTGTATGTTCTTGAGAAAATTTGTAAGAACTTTGAAGTTATCAGACTTAGATCTCAGAAAGAAAACCCAAGTGAATTTAGAGAAGTCATCTACAATCACTAAAGTATAAGATTTCTCCCCTAAACTTTGTACTGCTATAGGGCCAAAAAGGTCTATATGTAGTAAGTATAATATCCTAGGTGAGTCACTTTTGTTTAATGATTTAAAACTATTTTTACTTTGCTTGCCTAATTGACAACCCCTGCAAAGGCTTTCCTTCTTGTAAGGGCAAAAAGGCAATACTCTAACAAGGTTGTCCCTAGATAGTTTGACAATATTTTTCAAGTTAACATGACATAATATCCTATGCCAAAGGTCATTATTATTACTAGTTGAATTGAACAGGCAAATTTCAGATTTAACTCACTAGAAGTTAACTACATAAATGTTTCCTAATCTTGTGTCAGTCAATAGTACAAGATTATCTAAAGAAGTAATAATACGGGAGGTTTTAGTAAACGATTCCAGATATCGTTAATCACATAATTGACTTATGGAGATAAGGTTTGGCTTCAGTCCACTTACATATGCAACATTCCTGAAGGTGACAGCTCTAATTCTGACTTGTCCATAGCCTTTAGTTTGACCACAATTGGAGTCACCAAATATTACTTTTGGTCCTAGCTTGGTCTTGTAATGTGTAAAGTTGGCCTTATTTCCAGTCATGTGCATAGAACAGCCACTGTCCAGATACCACTGTTGCTCTGTGGTAGAATAGTCTTTTACCTGCAATGAAACAGATTAGCCATTCCTGACCCGGGTTATCTTGGGTCCTTCGTTCTTTACATAACTAAAACTGGAAATAAATGAACATTCTGGTTGGCTTTTATATCCTAAAGGGTGATGTTTCCTAGGTGGAATTATCCATTGGTTAATTTGATTATCAAATGTTCTTTGTTAGTTATAAGTTTTAGAGAAATTAAAATTTCTGTTAAACTGATCTGCGTTCGACGAATTCTGGTGAGTTCGTCGACCTGAGTTCGACGAATTGGGATGAGTTCGTTGAACTCCACTCAGAGAATGATAAAAGTCATTTTCTGAGCCCCAAAATCGTCGATCTCTGGTCGACGAACCTTACTGGTTTCGTCGATCGTAGTTCAATGAATAATTATTATACAAATCTGCGTTGGGAGTTCATCGAATGGAGTTCGACGAACTGTACATATTTCGTCGATCGGAGTTCGACGAAATCTGCTGAACATTGTTTTTATTTGGATTTTTCTTATTTTATTTTCTTTTATTATTCTTTAGTTTTGATTTAGTTTGTTTAACATTTTTATCATTTTCTATTTTCTCTTTTCCTTTTTCAGAAAAAAATTTAATTGGTGTTGTTAATATATTTTTCAGAATGAGTGGGGGTTGGCTTGATGATGCACCTAAGCCCAGCTTGCCATTTAACCTGGGATTGACTGTGCTTGTGATGTCCATCAACTTGATACTTCTCCCATTTAGGGATTCTTCAAGTTTCCTAGCCTAAGCTAATTCAGATTTTAGTGAAATTATTTCTTCATTTGCTAAAACTAAACCATCCTTTAATTTAACATTTTCAGAGATACACTTTTCATGATCAGTTAGTTTTTCTCTAAGTAGTTTGATTTATTTTTCAGAATTTTTAAATCTATACACATGGTTTTAAATTCAATTTTAAAACTATCAGAACTATAATCAAATGATGATAGTACTTGATCAGCTTATGATTCTGAAGCTTCTTCATTATCAGATTCTTCTTCAGCATCTGATGGGCTGCAAGATGCATTAATAGCCTTGAGGCAGACTTCCCTTGACTTTCCCTCTTCTTCCTCTTCACTAGAACTGGAAGATGTGGATTCATCTTGTGTTTCACTCCAGGTTTCAGCAACAAAGCACTTCTCCTTCTTTTTGTGCTTGTTGGAGGATAGCATGTTGTATTGCTTGCTTCTGGTGTCTTTTTCTCTTCTACTCTCCTTCTTCTGATTCTCAGAACATTCATAGATGAAGTGTCCTGGTTTCCTGCATCCAAAACATACTATTTCTTTAGTAGGAGTTTTATCATACCTGGGCTTGTCATCATTCCTGGATGACTTTCTCCTGAAGTCCTTTCTTGCCATTTTGTAGAATCTCTTGGGAAAGAGGCTCATCAGTTCTTCATTGACTGTTGAAGCTTCAATCTCTTAAGTAGCTTTGAATGTTATATTTTGCTCCTTTCTTGCTGGTGGAGGAGTACTTTGTTTTGCAGCTTCCCTGGTGTTTATCAGCTGCTTATAAGATTTGAGTTTTCCCATGAGAGATTTAGTAGAAATCTCATTCAAGCTTCTAGCCTCCTTGATTGGCCAGATCCTGGAATCCCATGAGCTTGGGAAGCACATTAGGATCTTGTCATTCACCTCTGTGAGAGAGATGTCTTTGTTCAAAGTCTTCAACTCACTGATAATGGAGCTTAATCTATTATACATGCCACCAACAGATTCAGCTTCATCTTTCTTGAAGTTCTCATACTGTAAGATGAGAGTTTATCTTCTATCTTTTCTCTCATCTGCTGAGCCAGCAACCATCTGGTTGAGATAATCCCAGATTGCTTTTGTGGAGGTGCACTCAGCCACCTTTTGGAAAATGTCATCTGACATGTTTTGAGACAATATGTTCATGGCTTTAGCATCTGTAATTTTGGCTTTCTTCTGAGCATCAGTCCACTCAGATGGTGGAACTGCAAGAGTGCTTGAAGTTGCTGTAAAAGTAGATGTTATAGGTTGAGGAGGACCTGCCAAAATAGAATTGTAGATGTCCTCATCAATAGAATTCATATACAACCTAATTTTTGCCTTCCAGATAGCAAATTTATTTAAATTGCAGACTGGAGGTCTGGTGCTTGGATAATCCTTGTTCTATGCCATGCTGTGAAATAACTAAACCTACGAGAAATAAAGATCAGATCTAATAGAGGATCTTTTGGTTCAAGGGTTAGCTTGTACAAACAAAGGAAATTGCTCTGATACAAATTGAAATAGAGCGTTAGACCTTGTTGGATCACTAGTTTGGATTTGTGCTAGGTTCACTGAGTTAGGATGTCTTTGACCCACCTTGTATAGTCAGGGTCCTTAGTTGTGTCCTAGAGTCTAGGGTTTGTCCTTAGAACATCATCATGTGGACCAGCCATCCTCCAGACTGCCAGAGAAACTCAAGACTTAGAGATATCTTCAGCTCAAGGAAATGTGTTCGACGTTCGTCGATCTCAGCTCGACGAACCATATTCCTTGGTCGATGATACGCCCAAAATGGGTATACGTAATTAACCGCAAGTGTACGTGTCGTGTCAAGTAATAAATAGTAAGTAAAGATCGTTCCCTCGAGGAGATGGTGAATTCAGTGCTTGCAATTACTAGTTGTGCCTTTTCTTTAAATTCAAGGAGAATAAAATAGTGATTTGTTAATTACTACGATTATGAAAGACAATGACTACGAATTAAAATAGACTACGATTTGCTAAAAGAAAGTACTTGATTATCGAAGAAGTAATCTTGTATTATGATTTCCTAAGTCTTGTGTGACGAATGTTATGAAAATGTCTTTGTGATAGAGAGTGGTGACACGTCTTGCAACGATTTTAAATTAGAAAATTCGTACCTCTCGATATCAAAAATCCCTAGCCTCTATTTCCCCCTCGGGAGAGACAAGTACCGCATAATGTTCGAAAACCAAAGTTGCTAATATCAAGGGGAAATCTCTTTCTCCCTTCAAATACTATACCGGATCTATAACACACTTACGCAACTTCTCTCTCGAATTATGAAGCGTAGTAAAATGGCGAAACCTTGGCCAAAAGTTTCAAAGTAAAGATTATAGATTCGGTAAAGACATACACCAAACATTCACAAAGAAAAATTTAAGTTTTCATCAACACAAAGACCAAGTACTTTCACAATACAAGATTAGAAATATTTAGTTCATGGCGGCGGAGAGATCAAGCATAACGGTTGGAGAGATCTTACAAATCATGTTGAAATTACAGAATAAACGACGTAGGATTCCTTCGCCGGAGTTGCTCCCTCGCTCAGCCCGGAAAATCCACTCTATTTCTCTAGCCGCCCCCTTTGAGAATGAGGAAGAAGAAGGCTTCCTCCACTAGCAATTATGTAAATTTCAGCCCTCCTTGAAAACCTAAATATCCCTCTTTTAAAATCCCAAAATTTTCTCTCTCATCTCTCCTCTTTAACTCCAGAATATTTCCCCTCCAAAAACGTGCATCTCTTGCTCAAAAGGTGCCTCCTTCCAGATTTGAAAATGGTGCCAAATTTGAATTTGAAAATCTGAATTTCGTCCAAAAAAGGTTGCAATCTGTTTCAGGATTCTGCAACTTTTTCACCACGACAGCATATTTGGCCAAATTCTTCTTCCAAGCCGTTCTCCTTCGCTTTTCTTGCACCAACACCTAGGAAAAAGACCACTTTAGACATAAATAAAATAAATGTGAATTTACTTACATTTAAACTTCAACTAAATGATTTTTCTCCCGGTTCGACGAGCAAAAGGTCCGAAACTTAGGCTAAATAACTTTGTTTTGAGAAGTTATCACACCTCCACACTTGAACCTTTGCTAGTCCCTAGCAAGGAAAATCCTAATCAATGAATTGAGTGAGGTGATGGTTAAAATAAATAACTCGCATGATACTTTTTCTCGAAGATAACTCAAAAGCTTAGTCCAGAGTACCGATTAAACCATTTGAGGATTTTCCGACCATTAAGAGTTCAAAACCTTTGATAATTCGTAAGGTTGATGGAAGAGAAATCTCAATTAATATTTCTAGAGTGAAGCGTGCTACCCTTTTAAATCGTTCACTTCCCTTCAACTTTCCCGTCGAACTTCCTTTAATCACTTAAAAAGTAATGAGAATATGTCGTGTCTTTGACGTAACCACTGCAAGATTTGGTAGCTGGGTTTTAAGAAATGTCATGAAGGTTAGTGGTGAGAGTGGCTTTGGTGTGGTTTGAAATGTGTATGGATGGTATAAGGTGTCTCCTTAGATGAAAAATTCTTAGCGACTCTCCAAACTATAAGGCTTGTTTTATCTCTTCTTTTTTTTTGGTCCGTAGTTGGGATCATTCCAAGTAGGTGTACACACACTTATGCCACATATCAGTACGACTCTTTCCAATCCTTTTATAATCACAGTTGAGATCATTCTAGGTATGAATGCACATACCTAGGCTGCATATCACTATGACACATTTTTCATATATGATTTTTTTTTAAAGAGAGTCCATAGTTGGGATCATTCCAAGTGGGTGTACACACACATAGGCCACATATCACTACGACTCACACACTTTTATTTTAACAATCACTCATAATTTAGGAGCATACTAAGAATCGTCAACTAGGCACCTAAGCGAAATATGCATAAGAGTTCAACGTTCAAGCTCACAGGGGTACACATGGTGGTCAATGCTGTGGTTTACATCTCTAACTCGGTTCTTGCTCACCCTCCATTATTATTTTTAGAAGTTCATACGGGTCGATTTATAAGAAGATCGCTTATTTTAAAGGATAATGTGAGAAGATGAAATATTAAAAGAAATTGGACCCATCTTGCTAACTTCAAATCAAAATGGTGTGAACCGTTAGTGTCAGCTATCCTCCTAGATGAAAATCAGCATGGACTGCATGATGCATTAGTTATTTCGAGAACTAGGATCAAAATTTTTTTATAATTTCATTGCTCACCCCATTGGTAGGGGTTACACTACCCCCACCTCCACACTTTTGCCCTTTGCTAGTCCCTAGCAAAGTGACCTCACTTCTCATAACGATAAGTGTGAGAACGTGCATAAAGTCAAATATAATGCAGCCAATGAAAGCACGAAATAATGAAATCTAAAAACTTCCCTGATGTTCGGGTGGCTGAAAGAAACAGTCCAAATTGCAGTGTTGTGTTCCATAAATTCCATTGACACGTGTTGGTTCATCGCTCCTATCCGTGTGGTGTGACCTGCAAGATACTTAAACCTCTGGCTAGACAACCATGTAATTAAGATATAAAGTAGCTCATTTCATACCAACAAATGCAGGGCAGCAATAAGAGAACATGACACTAAAGATAGGACAACTGATAATTCAAGACAAGCGATATGCAACAGTCGTAAAGTAATTATCATCCAGCCGGCTTATTATATTTGTGCAAGATACTATTTTCAATGCATACGGAAAATGACGTAGAAAAAATGTGAAGGATTACACTAAGCATATAGAATAATATCCAAAGTAAATTAACTATTCTGAATGTCAGCACAGAATATCATACATCAAAATGTCAAAACAGTCCCACACATCACATCATATCCATCAAAATACCAAATAGTAACCACACACAAGAAACAAAAAAATCTTTTCAGCACCCTAAACAACAAAATGCCAAATCAGTAATGTAGGAAAGGAAGAACTACTAGTCAGCTATGCTATCGACCGACTCCTCTTTATCCTCACCATCCTCGTCTTCCAGGTCAGTCTCCTCCTCCAAGTCGGACGCAGTTGCAGCAATTTTGGCGGGGTCGGCGCGTGACCAATCACTCTGAAGCAGATATCCCTCGGAATCGAACTGTGACTGAAGCTGGTATGAGGGTGCCTCCACCTGGATTTTGGCCGCATGCATCAATTTCTCCTGGTTCCGATGGATGTCCTCAAATCGAGACTCAAAGTACACATTGTCACAACCCGCATTTTCTCAATGGTAAAATCGTATCAGAGTAAGAGAAAACACGTGCCGTGATGCCACGTCATGCAGGGGATAACTGCACACGCTCAGGCAAAACTCCAGACCATAGATTTTAAGGAAAAACGTTGATTAAATATGAAAGAAAATCAGTTAAGTTGAATGGCCGTATCCCTCGGCACAGTGGATCAGCTAGTCCGCAGTTAAAATTATATCTATACGCAGCAGAAAATACTTTGGTTCAATTAAGTTGACACCCTAAATAAGCACGAGAGTCCCCGGGGGACGACTCATGGTATGCACGACTCTAGGGTGAATATTATAGGTATAAAAGATAGTGTTTTATGCTGAGGAAAAATAGTGTCTTTTGAAAGTCCACCTAGTGTCAACAAAGATCACCTAGGGGGGGGGGGGGAATAGGTGACGTGCAACGCTTTTGTGGAATTTATGAATGTACCTGCACAATAAAAACAAACAGCACAGTACACAGAAAACACAGGCAATTTATAGTGGTTCCCCGACTTGGCTACATCCACTCTCCCCCTTCGACCTATCTCCCAACAAGGGACGACTCGGTCACTTCTCCAACGGGATTGAAATCCAATCCCTGCACTATCGGAAGGAACCCTTCCACACGTGAGAGTCAACACTCCCACAAAACGGGTTGCACCCAACCCTTACAACACGGAACAATCGTTCCTTTACAACAAAAGTAAAATGGAATGTACACGAGATACAAACTTTGTTTGGAGACTACGGTGATCCTCTTCGTTTGACGACGTGATCGTGAAGTCAACGAAGAGTCTCCAACCCTAGATCTCACTTGGAGAGGATCTTCCCGGAACCGGCGGCGGCAATCAGAGCGGCGGCTTGGTTCGGGATCGGCGGCAACGAAGGTGCGCGGCTGCAGTACTTTGAGATTCAAACTTCGTAGCGAAGCAAACTAGGTCTACCAACGGTCACTCTAGGATCGGTCGTCTCGATCGATTCAGACGGGGGAGTTTTTCCCGGTCAACAAATCGAGAGACAAGGGATCTCTGGATAGACTCGTGAGACTCAAGCCTTGCTAAGCTTCTGTCGCCGGAGAACACGAAGGAATCCCGATCGATGACAGTGACCAACTAGCTCGAGCGCGACGGCGGCGGCGGAGTGCAGATCGCGATTTTAGGTCTAGGTTTTTGCTCGGCTTCTTTTCTATCTGTCTACAGTTCAAAATACCCGTATATATACTGTAGATACTACTAATTTGACCGTTGTGGGACCCACAAAAAAAATCCCGAAAATCGGTCCAGAACATTGACAGCGGCAGAATCCGGTTCAGGAAGATCCAGAAAAACGCCCAAGTCAAAATCGGTGAGAATCGAAAGTGAATCTCGCCGAGTCGCCGAGAATCAAAGGTGATTCTCGACGATTCGGCAAGAATCAAAGATGATTCTCGTCGAATTTACCTTGGTTGCACGCACTGCTTTAGACCAGGTCGAGACGGCGAGAATCAACCAGTGATTCTCGACGATTCGACGAGAATCACTTGGTGATTCTCGCCGAATCGGCGAGAATCACTTGGTGATTCTCGCCGAATCGGCGAGAATCACTTGGTGATTCTCATCGATTCTTACTTAGAAGCAGAGGTGCTCGCTTAGAAGTGGCTGGATCGAGTTCGGCGAGAATCAACCACTGATTCTCGACGAATCGGCGAGAATCACTTGGTGATTCTCGTCTATTTACACTTAGACGAATTTTCATCTTTCCACCCATGAGGTGCTCCTTGACCCATCCTTGCTCCTTGTCTGCTCCTGCATAGTTATAGCCCTGTGCTTGAAAGTAAGTGCACTCCAATAGAGAGAGTACACGTAGGCCAACACTCTGATCTGCTCAACGAAGGATTACGTCATGCAGACTCGTGTATATTTACCTACTACACCCTGACATTGGTGTGCACTTAGCGTGGAAGAACTGCAAGCACAACTTGAAAGAGTTTATCAAATACATTGTCTATTGACCTTAGCTTGTCCAGGAGCTTCTTCAAATCAGGTACATTGTGGATACAATACCCAACAATCTCCCCCTATTTGAAGAAGCCTAAACCCTACAAGCTAAGGTGAATAGAGCATATGGGAATGAAAACCATAAACTTGAAATTGAGTTGAGTGAGTTACCAATACCAATTTCTTATGAGCAAGCTTGGAAGCTTGGAGCCACCTTAGCCTTAGCCGCGAGGGTAATCTCCCCCTTTTTGGCTTCTGCAAATCGGGGTCGGAGCATTTGACCCCTTGCTCCCCCTCAGTTCTTGCGGCTGTGCTCACACTTGAGTTCCTTGCTCCCCCTCAGATCATGCACGAGCCTGGAGCTTCTGTAGTCTTCATTCCTCATAATTGAGCATCCCCAATTCAGTCTTGAAAAGATTGAACTTGGCCTCGTCTAAGGGCTTTGTGAATATATCAGCAATCTGCTTGTCCGTGGGGACATAACAGAGAGAGATGTCCTTGTTTTCCACGTGCTCCCGAATGAAGTGGTAGCGCACTTCAATATGCTTCGTTCTGCTGTGCGAGACCGGATTGTTGGTAATGGCAATTGCACTGGAGGAGTCGCAGTACATTGGTATGTCTTTGAACTGAAGGTCGTAGTCGGCTAACTGGTTTCTGATCCATAGGAGTTGTGCGCAACAGCTGCCTGCCGAGATGTACTCAGACTCTGCTGTGGAGGTTGCAACACAATTCTGTTTCTTGCTGTTCCAAGAGATAAGCCTCCTGCCGAGGAATTGACACGTCCCGGAGGTGCTTTTCCTGTCATCCCTACTTCCTGCAAAATCAGCATCTGAAAAACCTATTAGCTCGACATCATTGTTTCTCGGGTACCACAAGCCAAGATTGGGAGTTCCTTTAAGGTGTCTTAGAATTCGCTTTGCAGCGATATAGTGAGATTCCTTAGTGTTCACCTGATATCTGGCACAGACACATGTGGAGAACATGATATCCGGTCTACTGGCAGTAAGGTAGAGCAGGGATCCAATGATGCTTCTGTATTTGGTTTCATCGAAAGGTTTACCTTTCTCATCCTAATCCAGAGACATGGTGGATCCCATTGGAGTCCTCATAGAGGTTGCACTCTCCATGCCGAATTTCTTAAGGAGTTCATTTGTGAACTTCGTCTGAGAGATGAAGATTCCATCCTCAGACTGTTTCACTTGAAGTCCTAAGAAATACTTGAGCTCTCCCATACTGCTCATTTCAAACTTTCCTTGCATAAGTTTAGAGAACTTTTTGCAAAGATTGTTGTCCGTTGAGCCGAATATTATGTCATCGACATAGATTTGTACCAGCAAAATCTTGCCTTTGACTTCCCTAAGAAACAATGTTTTATCTATTTTACCTCTAGAGAACTTGTTCTCAAGAAGAAAACTAGATAAAGTCTCATACCAAGCTCGTGGAGCTTGTTTCAACCCATATAAGGCTTTATTAAGAAAATAAACATGATTAGGATAAGTAGGATCGACAAAACCTGGGGGTTGAGCAACGTATACTTCCTCTTTCAGGTCTCCGTTCAAGAACGCTGATTTCACATCCATTTGATAGACTGTGAATCCTTTGTGTGAAGCATACGCCAGGAACAATCTGATTGCCTCGAACCTTGCTACTGATGCGAAGGTCTGGTCGAAGTCAATCCCCTCCTCCTGTCTGTAGCCTTGAGCCACCAGCCTGGCCTTGTTCTTTACGATGACACCATGTTCATCCAGCTTGTTTCTGAAGATCCACTTGGTGCCAATCACATTCTGCTTGTATGGTCTGGGAACTAGCGTCCAAACATTGCAACGTTCGAATTGATGTAGTTCCTCTTGCATGGCCAGAATCCATGCCGCATCCTTGTTCGCCTCATCGAACTTCTTTGGCTCAACCTGTGACAGGAAGCTAAGATGCAATACTTCGTTAATAGTACCTCTTCGAGTTCTGACACCGACACGAGGATCTCCGATGATCTGATCTCTAGGATGATCCCTCACGTGTCGGAGCTCAAGAAGTCTGGCGTCTGGAGCTTCGACTACTTCTTGGGCTTCTCCTTCTTCTAAGATATTTGTTCCATTTTGATCTTCAACATTTTTAGATGACGTGGAGGTGGAAACTTTGACGTACTTAGGAGCGTCATCTTTAGCGGTCTCATCCAGACTCAGCTGTTCAAGTCGTGCACCTGCATCTTCAAGAATACTACTGGAAGAATTGCTGTTAAGCAAACTTCCTTCATCAAATACAACATTTATTGATTCTTCTACCACTAGGATTTTCTTATTGAAGACCCTATATACCCGACTATGGGAACTATAGCCCATGAATATGCCTTCGAAGCATTTTTCACCAAATTTAGTACGCGGGTACTTCCCATTATTCAGTACATAGCATCTGCAACCAAAGATCCTCAAGTATGACATGGTTGGTTTCCTGCCTTTCAATAGCTCGTAAGGCGTCTTACGATGATGCTTGTTGATCAGTGCTCGGTTTTGTACATGACAAGCTGTATTGACGGCCTCTGACCAGAAGTATTCTGGGAGAGACGCGTCTTTTAACATTGTCGTGCAGGCTTCAATGATAGTTCTATTTCTCCTCTCCGCAACTCCATTTTGCTGAGGAGTGCACGAGGAGGAAAACTCATGAAAGATACCTTGTTCTTCACAAAATTTTGTCATAGCACCAGATTCGAATTCTGTTTCATGGTCACTTCTGATTTTGACCACTGAGCAGTTAAATTCGTTCTGAACCTGCTTGACAAAACTAGTGAAGATGTCAAACGTATCTGACTTTCGTTTCAAAAAGAACACCCATGTAAACCGAGAGTGATCATCAACTATCACTAGTGTATAAGACTTGCCTCCCAAGCTATGAACTTGCATTGGACCAAACAAGTCCATATGTAAGAGGTAAAGACATCGGGAAGAGTCTTTGTCTGAGATGCTCTTAAAGGTAGCCCGAGTCTGTTTGCCCATCTGGCATGCAGGACATGGGCTATCTTTGATGCACTTGATACTGGGATCATCCCTTACTAAGTTCTTAGAAAACAGCATGCTAATTGTCTTGAAATTAATATGTGCCAATCTCTTGTGCCATTGATCACAAAGAGAGGCACTGCCTGTTGCCACAAGGCATACGGGGGTAGATGAATCTATACTGAGAAAATCTAAGCAAAAAATATTTCTGCTCCTAATGCCTGATAATACCGTCTCAGAAGAGGTACGTGAAATTATCAGACATTTATCCTTGCAGAACTTAACGTCATAACCTTTGTCACATAACTGACTTACACTGATTAGGTTATGGTTTAACCCTTCAACATAGGCCACGTCCGTGATAGAGATTATACCGTTGGAAATCATACCGTAACCTCTGGTGACTCCTCGATCTGACCCTCCAAAGATGACTTTGGGTCCATTCTCGACTGGAGTGTAATCACGCAGCAGGCTTCTTGTCCCAGTCATATGCCGGGAGCATCCACTGTCCAAATACCAGATCGGCATTTTGGTGGCCTTTGGACATTCCTGCAAAACAAAATTAATTTGCCTTAGGAACCCAATCGAACTTGGGTCCTAGATCCCTGGTTAGCACACTCCCCCTCGGTTGGTTAACCCTACGAGTGGTCGGTCTCGCATTGCTAACATAGGGAGTCTCGTAATTCCTTGGATTAAACCAACAATCCACGGCAAAGTGACCGACTTTGCCACAGCACCAACAGTCAAATCTGTTGTACCTCTTCCTAGGCTCCTGCCTTACCCCGGGAACGGTGGGTACAGCTGGGGCCTTGGATCTGGAGGTGGAGGCCGCATGGTGACAACAGTCACATGACTTCGTCACCTTCTGTATAATAGGCTTGGCTTTTGGTGCCTGCTTTCCATTATGGCCGCTAGAGAACGGACCATAATTTCCCATGTGGATTTCCTCATAAGGTGCCTTGAAGGCACTCTCACCGAAGTTCTGGGGAAAGGTCCAACTGTCATATCGGCTCTTTGGTTTTGCAACCGAGGGCCGAAAATGATGGCCAAATGTTGACTCAAAGTCATGTTGGTTGCAAGGAAAGCTAGGCTTTTTGAACGCAACAGGACTAAGCGGAGCCTTTCCCTTTTCATCAGCAGAGGCCTTCTTGGCGGCCTTATTCTTTCTCTGGTTCCTGTTTCTCCTAAAGGAGGAACCAGATACCCCTACATGCCCCAAGCCAGCTCCTTTGGTCTGAGCAGAGAAGGTATCAACGACTGGAAGAACTGTTTTTGGCATAGAGAAGCTCTTGACGATCTTCCTTTCTGCCGCAAGTAGTTCTTCCAACTTGTCGACTTCCTCCTGCTTAAGATCAAGGAGCTTCAAAGACTCTGAATGCTTTGAAGTAAGGTCAAGGTGCTCCTGTTGGAGAGAAATCAAGCTAGTGACCTCTTCCCTTAGGGATACACACTCACCCTTAAGGAATTTCACTTCCTTCTTCTCAGCCTTCAGTCTCTTACGGCACTCCTCGAAAGTGTTGAGCAGAAGCTCATATTTCTCGAGGAGCTCCGCTTCACGGGCCGAAGGGCTATCCTCAGGTTCATCATCCTGAGACTCAGGGTCAGAGTCAGAGTCGGAGAGAGGGGTGTGAGTTTTTACCTTCCCAGTAAATGGGGGGCATTCTCCTTCTGAGTCCGAGCGACCCACCAGCCCGAAGTAGGCTTCCTCATCATCACTTGAGTCTGAGGAGTCAGACTCACTCAGTGTCTTTGGCCGTTTGGCGATGTAGCTCCGCTCCTTCTTCTTATCTCTAGAGGACTTGTGCTCCTCTTCTTTCCCTTTTTCCCTCTTGCCTTGATAGAAGTCGGCCATGACGTGTCCTGGCTTATTGCATCCAAAGCAAATAATGTCAGAGGAGCGATGTTTGTTCGGTCTAGATGCATACCTGTCAGAAGAATAGTTTTTCTTCTGATGCCTGGAGGAGGAGCCGTCTCTCCTTCTTTGATTCCTCATCTTGAGGAACTTCTTGAACTCTCGAGTGATGAGGGAGAAATCCTCCTCCGACATCTCTGAGCTGGAGGAGCATGGCTCGGAGTCCTCCTCCTCATCCTTTTTCCTAGCACGGTACGAAACCGCACCCTTGCCTTTCCTGGAGTGACTGGCTTTTAGAGCCATAATCTTTTCTTTGGCTGCCGACTTCTCTGCTTCTTCTTCTGCTTTTCTGGTGTTCAGCTGAAGCTCATAGGACATCAGCTTTCCAAACAGAATTTGTGGATCAGTTTCAGCTAGTCTGCCAAACTCTCTGATGGCGCAGATCTTTGTGTCCCATTCCTTAGTAAGGGACCTAAGGAATTTATCATTGAGTTCACCATTAGTGAATACTCTTCCGTAGCCTTTGAGGGCGTTGACAATCTTGAGGAAGTTCTCGTATGTGACTCCGATCTCTTCCTTAGTCCCTTATCTGAAGGCCTCATATTTCTGGTTCAGGAGGGATCTCCGATTATCCCTCACTTCATCCGTGCCCTCCATTAGGATGATCAGGCACTGCCAAATCTCCTGTGCTGTCCTGCAGTTGCTGAAGTTTTGCATCATAGAGTCATCAACTACGCTGAGTAGAATGTTCCGTGTCTTCATGTCACGTCCCACTAGTACCATCTCGTCCTTGTCCATTTCAGAAAGTTTCTTCGGCACTTTCTTGGTGGGATCAATGATGGAGGCCTTAGTGGGGACATAAGGTCCCTCCAGCACGATCATGAAAAGTCGAGGATCCACTGCTTCCATGTAGAACCTGATCCTTTCCTTCCAGATAGGAAAGTTGAGCCTGTTGCACACTGGGATCTTGCCGGAGTACTTGAGCCCGTCCATAGTAGATGTTTGCCTCCTTCTTGACACTAGTGGCAGGATTCAACTCAAGGTGTTAACCGTTTTGATGAGTAACCTGGCTTTGATACCACTTGAAAGTCCACCTAGTGTCAACAAAGTTCACCTAGGGGGGGGGGAATAGGTGACGTGCAACGCTTTTGCGGAATTTACGAATGTACCTGCACAATAAAAACAAACAGCACAGCACACAGAAAACACATGCAATTTATAGTGGTTCCCCGACTTGGGTACATCCACTCTCCCCCTTCGACCTATCTCCCAACAAGGGACGACTCGGTCACTTCTCCAACGGGATTGAAATCCAATCCCTGCACTATCGGAAGGAACCCTTCCACACGTGAGAGTCAACACTCCCACAAAACGGGTTGCACCCAACCCTTACAACACGGAACAATCGTTCCTTTACAACAAAAGTAAAATGTAATGTACACGAGATACAAACTTCGTTTGGAGACTACGGTGATCCTCTTCGTTCGACGACGTGATCGTGAAGTCAACGAAGAGTCTCCAACCCTAGATCTCACTTGGAGAGGATCTTCCCGGAACCGGCGGCGGCAATCCGAGCGGCGGCTTGGTTCGGGATCGGCGACAACGAAGGTGCGCGGCTGCAGTACTTTGAGATCCAAACTTCGTAGCGAAGCAAACTAGGTCTACCAACGGTCACTCTAGGATCGGTCGTCTCGATCGATTCGGACGGGGGAGTTTTTCCCGGTCAACAAATCGAGAGACAAGGGATCTCTGGATAGACTCGTGAGACTCAAGCCTTGCTAAGCTTCTGTCGCCGGAGAACACGAAGGAATCCCGATCGATGACGGCGACCAACTAGCTCGAGCGCGACGGCGGCGGCGGAGTGCAGATCGCGATTTTAGGTCTAGGTTTTTGCTCGGCTTCTTTTCTATCTGTCTACAGTTCAAAATACCCGTATATATACTGTAGATACTACTAATTTGACCGTTGTGGGACCCACAACAAAAATCCCGAAAACCGGTCCAGAACATTGACAGCGGCAGAATCCGGTTCAGGAAGATCCAGAAAAACGCCCAAGTCAAAATCGGTGAGAATTGAAAGTGAATCTCGCCGAGTCGCCGAGAATCAAAGGTGATTCTCGACGATTCGGCGAGAATCAAAGATGATTCTCGTCGAATTTGCCTTGGTTGCACGCACTGCTTTAGACCAGGTGGAGACGGCGAGAATCAACCAGTGATTCTCGACGATTCGACGAGAATCACTAGTGATTCTCGCCGAATCGGCGAGAATCACTTGGTGATTCTCGTCGATTCTTACTTAGAAGCAGAGGTGCTCGCTTAGAAGTGGCTGGATCGAGTTCGACGAGAATCAACCACTGATTCTCGACGAATCGGCGAGAATCACTAGTGATTCTCGCCGAATCGGCGAGAATCACTTGGTGATTCTCGTCGATTTACACTTAGACGAATTTTCGTCTTTCCACCCATGAGGTGCTCCTTGACCCATCCTTGCTCCTTGTCTGCTCCTGCATAGTTATAGCCCTGTGCTTGAAAGTAAGTGCACTCCAATAGAGAGAGTACACGTAGGCCAACACACTGATCTGCTCAACGAGTGATTACGTCGTGCAGATCCGTGTATATTGACCTACTGCACCCTGACATTGGTGTGCACTTAGCGTGGAAGAACTGCAAGCACAACTTGAAAGAGTTTATCAAATACATTGTCTATTGACCTTAGCTTGTCCAGGAGCTTCTTCAAACCAGGTACATTGTGGATACAATACCCAACATCTTTGTTTTAGAAAACATGTTATGCATGAAGTACATATATTAATACTTTTAGGTTTTAAAATATCTATCATGCAACCTAGCATAAATCCTTCCTAGAAGCAAGTAACCAACCACATAAAGGCAAAAATTAGCAGTTTAAATTCATATCCAGCATCACAAGAAGCCACCAGTGGCGTCAACAACCTGACACGAACCCACTGGCGAGTATGTATGTCTATACAGAAGAGTAAAGGACTACCTCACAACAAAACGGGGATCAGCAATCTCAGCTACCCTAGAGGCCACCAACAAGCCCCTCCAAAAGACCTAGCCGCTGAACTGGCTACAACCTGGACCTGAGACATTCAAGAAAAGAACACCTCAGCAAGGAAACAATCAAAAGGTAAATAAAGCAATGAATTAATTAGCAAATAAAAAGAAGGGTTTACCAACCCGGCAGCAAACCGCAATAAGAAAAAGAAAAGGGGATGACAGTAAGAAAAGAATGCTGTCAAAAACACTGCAGAGCACACCAAGTGCGAGCAATAAAACCAATATACCTTACCAAGAGAGCCTGCAACAGCAACAAGACATATACATATGCCAAAAGAAAGGAAGCATAAACAGGAAAGGGACTAACAATCCTAACACGTGGGTAAGTGGCAGTGGTCAAAACATGGGTCTGAATGTATAACCAGAATCAGACCCTAAAAGGGCTAAGGGGTCAAACAGTGGCAGCTTTAGGGTCCCACACACACCAACCCAAACCGGGGCAAAAGGCGGTGGCCACAGCTCTCCACATAAAACCACCCATCCAGAGGCCACCAAAACTCCACCACCTGCCACGACACAAGAGTCGGCATGCAGAAATTAGCCGAACACCCAATGCCCCCCTCCTAGGGAAAAGTCCCACTAACAGTCCTAAGAAACACACGAACCCAAGGCAACACGTCGGGTCCAACCGACGCGGCCTTGCACGCCTAACCAAAACCAACCCCGAGTCTCCCTGACCCCAAAACAAGGGCAGCACCCAGTGTCGACACGATGTGTCGACACCACGACAAGCCGGTCTCGACACAAGGTCTCGACACAACCGCTACTGGTGTCGACACCAAGTGTCGACACCTCTGCGGCCGGTGTCGACACAAGGTATCGACACTGCCACTACGGGTGTCGACACCACTGCGGCCGGTGTCGACACAAGGTGTCGACACTGCCGCCGCGGGTGTCGACACCAAGTGTCGACACCACTGCGGCCGGTGTCGACACAAGGTGTCAACACTGCCACCGCGGGTGTCGACACCAAGTGTCGACACCACTGCGGCCGGTGTCGACACAAGGTGTCGACACTGCCGCTGCGGGTGTCGACACCAAGTGTCGACACCCCGACTGGCCGGTGTCGACACCAAGTGTCGACACCCCAGACAGGCTGGTGTCGATACCACGGTGTCGACACCCTCACAGGTTTGTGTCGACACCACGGTGTCGACACCCTGACTGGCTGGTGTTGACACCACGGTGTCGACACCCTGACTGGCTGGTGTCGACACTACGGTGTCGACACCCTGACTGGCTTCAGGCGCCAGATCCAGCACACAACCAGAAATGAGAACGAGGATTTTCTCTCCCTCTAGAGTACAACATCCATCGGCAATGGCAGCTACTCGACCTAAACCGAACCAAAACTGTCCCTAATAGACACAATCCCTCGGAAAACTGAGATTTAACTAGAACTTTCTACACTAACCACAGTATGATCGGGAAAAAACCCTAGCTTACACCTAAGATCTAAATAAGAAAGAGATAAAAATTAGCTCAAAAGAAAGAAAAGGATCAGCTTTGGCAAGGATGAGGGGACATCACTTGCCTCAATACCAGGAACTCGGTCGGCGGCCTCCCCCGCTCGTGGATCTGGCCGTAGAGCAGCAAGCTGAGGAGCAGAAAGAAAGCAGATCCCGGCGAGGGCAGTCCAGATCCACTCTCGAAATCGAAATCCGACCGCTAGATCTCCAGGAATCGGCGTCTGAAGGCTAGGGTAGGCCGGCGGTGCTCTTCCTCTCGTACAGGCGACGACTTCTTCCAAGCAGAGAAATAGGAAAAGAACAAAAGGAACCCAGCCCTAATTCTGACCCAAGACTATATATATATATCAGTTTTAATAATAAACAATCAACATATCAATAATTATTTACACTCAATATCAAAACAACACGAAACCTGTAACTTCTCGGAAAAAGTCGAAATTCACGCCGCAGCTAAAAACCCACGCTACGAACACAACTGCGAAGTCGAAATTAGCATTCGACGAATGAAACCCGGGATAACACTTCCCGAAGCCAAAACACAAGCATTCCCTAAGAGGTCCAGCCGAGTCATCAAACAGACTCCGGCTAGCTGGGGAATCTTGCTAACAGGCTACAAACAGGCTACACAGGGAACCCTAAGAGCTAAAACCACGCTCTACAACGGCACAAATCCGGAAAATACGCCATCGTAACGCCAGCCAAAGATCAAACATAACACAGAAAAAACCGGGGACGTTACAACCACTCCCCCTAAAAGAAAGTTTCGCCTCGAAACTTTACTCACAACACCCCTATAAAGAAGGAGAGAGAAAGAGCCAGGAAAGGGCTAAATAAATAATAAAATAGAACATACCAAGTACAAGGTCAGGGAAACAGATGAGGGTGAGCCTCCCTCATAGCCGACTCCAACTCCCAAGTCGCGCTTTCCACATCTTGATTCCTCCATAAAACTTTAACCATCGGAATAGTCTTCTTCCGCAATGCCCGAACTTGAGAATCCAAAATGCGAACAGGCACCTCCACATAAGAAAGATTCGGCTCCAACTGAGGCACAGAATCCAAAACCTGCCTGCCATTCATCACACATTTTCGCAGCTGACTGACGTGAAAGACATCATGCACGCCAGGGAAATTTGCGGGCAAGGCCAGCCTGTAGGCCGATACCCCAATCCGCTCAACAATCGGAAACGGCCCCACGTACCTCGGGTCCAACTTCCTATTCTTGCCAAACCGCTTGACTCCAATCAACGGGGAGACCTTTAAGAACACCGAGTCCCCCACAGCAAATTCCAAGTCCGATCTACGCTGATTAGCGTTCTTCTCATACCTCTCCTAGGCTATCCGAAGCTTTTCCCGAATAAGCTTCACAGCGGTTTCCATCTCCTCAAGCGCTTATGGACCCAACAAAGGTCCCTCGCCAAGCTCAGCCCAAAACAAGGGAGTCCTGCAGCGCCTCCCATACAAAGCTTCAAAGGGATTCATTTGCAAGCTTTCTTGATAACTGTTGTTGTATGCGAATTCCATAAGCCGTAAGCGTTCGTCCCACGCTCCTCCGTGGTCCAGAATATAGCATCGGATCATATCTTCCACAATCTGGTTCACTCGCTCCGTCTGACCATTGGTCTGCGGATGATAAGCCGTGGAATATCTCAAATCTGTACCCAACCCTTCTTGAAGGCTCTTCCAAAAATGAGACGTGAACCTGGAGTCTCGATCTGATATGATACTTACGGGTACTCCATACAATCTGATAACCTCTTCCAGATACAGCTCGACTATCTTCCTCATCGGATAATCGATCTTAATTGGTACGAAATGAGCGCTCTTTGTCAATCTGTCTACAATTACCCAAACTGAATCATGCCCCTTAGGAGATCTCGGTAAGCCGGTAATGAAATCCATCGAGATACTCTCCCACTTCCACATCGGGATCTCCAAGGGAGTCAGCTTGCCACCAGGCCTCCCATGGTCGGCCTTCACACGCCTGCAAGTGAAACACTCTGAAACAAATCTGGCTATGTCCTTCTTCATCCCGTACCACCAGGCAACCTGCTTTAAATCATGATACATCTTGGTAGACCCTGGATGGTAGGCAACACTAGATCCATGGGCGTCTCTGCACACCATATCCCGGATATCTCCAACTGCGGGGATGCAAAACCTGGCACGGTACTTCAAGGTACCAGCATCATCTATAGAGAAATCTGGTAATTCAACCTTCTCAGCTCGAAGATACAAATGCAGAAGATCGGGATCGTCCTTCTGATGCAGTCTCGTAAGCGTAATCCACGAAGTTTCTGCTACTGCTATGCTACTCTGCGAATCACAGCTTCCCACAGAAATGTCCATCAACAGAAACTCTTCCACTAGACGCTCGGCGGAAAGATTAAAAATCTTACCTGACTTCCGACTCAAGGCATTAGCCACCACATTTGCCTTGCCTAGATGATACTGAATTTCAACATCATAGTCGGCCACGTACTCCAACCACCGCCGCTGGCGCAGATTCAATTCTTTCTGAGTGAAGACATACTTCAAACTCTTATGATCCGTGAAAATCTTGCACTGCGCGCCATATAGCAAATGCCTCCACAATTTCAACGCATAGATCACAGCTGCAAACTCCAGGTCATGCGTAGGGTAGTTCCTCTCATGAGTCTTTAGCTTCCTCGACCCGTACACAATCACCTTTCCGCCCTGCATCAAAACGCATCCCAAACCGACATGCGACGCATCCACATAAATATCATACTCACTACCCTCCGTAGGCAAAGACAAAATTGGAGCCGAACATAGCCTTCTTTTTAGTTCCTCAAAAGCCTTCTCACACTTGTCATCCAATATAAAGGCTACATTCTTCTGCGTCAACTTGGTCAACGGCGCAGACAAGGTAGAGAAACCTTCTACAAATCTTCTATAATAACCAGCCAAACCCAAGAAGTTTCTGATCTCTTTGGGGGTAATAGGTCTCGCCCATTCCATAACAGTAGCGATCTTTTCTGGGTCCACCGATATTCCCTCCTTATTAATCACGTGGCCTAGAAAAGAAACTTGAGGCAACCAAAATTCACATTTGCTCAGCTTGGCGTATAGCTTATGGTCTCTCAGAGTCGCCAAGACCAGCCGCAAATGTCGATCATGCTCCTCTGCATCCTTAGAATACACCAAAACATCGTCTATAAAGACAATCACGAACTTATCTAGAAAATCCTTAAAAACTCTGTTCATCAAATCCATAAAAGCTGAGGGCGCATTAGTCAACCCGAATGACATAACCAAAAACTCAAAATGCCCATGACGAGAGCGGAACGCCGTCCACGGAACATCTGACTCCCGAATCCTCAACTGGTGATAGCCCGAACGAAGATCTATCTTGGAAAACACGACACTACCACGCAGTTGGTCAAACAAATCGTCGATTCGCGGCAAAGGGTACCTATTCTTAATAGTAACCTTGTTCAGCTCTCTATAGTCGATGTATAACCTCATCGACCCATCCTTCTTTTTAACGAACAGCACTGGCGCACCCCAAGGCGAAGAACTCGACCTTATAAAGCCTTTTTCCAACAACTCATCCAGCTGAATTCGCAACTCTTCCAGCTCTCGCGGGGCCATCCGATACGGCGCCTTTACGATAGGACGCGTGCCTGGCTCCAGATCTATTGCAAACTCGACATCTCGATCGGGTGGAAGACCGGGAAGATCGTCTGGAAACACATCAGAAAATTCACACACCACAGGAATCTCTTCCAAACCGGGCTCACTAACAATCGACCCTACCAGAGAAACCACACCGGCAAAACAGCTAGAAACAAGCAACTTCCGAGCACGCACCGCAGAAACGACTGGAGATTCCTGGAGGGAATACCCATAAACGCTCCCTGGCTGACCGTTGTCTTTGACGAAGTCCAAGCGCTTACCTTTGCACTGGATCACAGCATCGTACCTTGACAACCAGTCCATGCCCAAAATAACGTCGAAGTCCTCCAGGTCAATCACCTTCAAATCTGCCTTGGCTAGAAAATCTCCCAACAAAATCGGACAATCTAGGACACCCAGGTCCGTAACCACAGAGTCACCGGAGGGGAACTTAACGTAGAAGGCACCACCAACACGATCTAGGCCCAAACTGAACCGCTCCACGAAGGCTCTAGCCACAAACGAGTGGGTATCGCCGGAATCGAAGAGAACGCGCGCCCAGCGGTTCTTTACCTTAAATCGCACTACGAATTGCACACGCATATAAGACAACAAGCGCTAAAACGAAAACTACAACCAAAAAGGGAACGTAACGAAACGACTGGGGAGGAGTCGAACCTGAGATAACCTGGCTCGAGGTCTGCGCTTCGTCTGCCGAAAGCACATTCAGCTTTCCTTTTCCTTTATCCACTCGCTGAGGCGGTGGCAGAGCCTGGAGGGGAACTGGCTGCAGAATAGACTGGGTCTGAGGGCACCTTGTCTTGAGATGACCCTTCCGGCCGCACTGAAAACAGACCTTATCTTTTAACCAACAACGGGCAGCCTCATGACCCTTCCTTCCACACAAGGCACACACCAAGTCTCCCCTGGAAGTACCCTGAATTGCGTGCACCTGTTCCTTCTTCTGCGCTCCCAACCTTTTGAAACACTTCTCAAAGGGGTGGCCTGGCCGGCCACAAAAGCTACAAATCTCTTTGACCTTCTTTCTTGATACAGCATCAGGTTCCTGAGGGCTCTTCCCTCCACCGGACTTCCGCTTATCCTTCCTTAACTGCTGGCCTCTATTCTTGGCATTCTCAATGGCCTCGACTCTCAAAGCAGCTTCAACCGCGCTGGCATAATTGACCGCTCCATAGGCATTCGCTAACTGCTGAATGTCGCTTCTTAGTCCACCCAGAAATCGCTTAACTCGGTCTGCCTCAACACTCACCAGACCCGGAGCAAACTGACTCAACTTACTAAACTCAATCTCATACTCACTAACCGTGAGTTTCCTCTGCTTTAAATGGAGAAAGTCATTCATTAGCCGGTCCCGTTCGACTGAAGGCAGAAACTTACTTAACAACATCACCTTAAATGACTCCCAAGTGCAACCTGCCACTAAGCTCTCTTTCTCCCTCAGCCACCAATTCTTTGACAAGCCCTTGAGCTGTTAAGCAGCGAGCATCACTCTCTGATCGTCCGTAATCCCTGAGTACGAGAACATCTCCTCAATGGTAATCAGCCAATCATCCAGAATCATGAAATCTGCCTGCCCATCATAGGTAGGGGGTCTCAGCCGCTGAAACTGGGTTATGAACGCCATCTCCGGGCGCACCACCACCAAAGGCACGGGAGGAGTAGGAGGGGTAGGAACAGCTACCCCCTCAGCGGGGTTCTGAGCTCTCGGGGTCTGTCCCGCCACCACTGCTACAAGGGACTGAATCTGAGCATGCATAGCCACTACCTGCCTCGATAACTCCTCATTACTCTACCGCAGGCTTTCTACCAACGCATCGCTCTGCGCTCCTGACGTCTCTCCCTCGGATTGGGGGGTCGATCTCGTCGCAGGACGTCTCGCCATCCTAAAATCGCATAAGCTTTAGACAAATCCTAGCCCATCAACTAGAACGAAACTACCCGGTACGGACAAACACACTTAAATATGAACTTCAACTGCAAAACTTGCTCTGGGAGTTGTTTTTACCATGATGATGTTATGCTTATCCTAAGGTGGTTCACCACCATCATACTGACTAGTGTGCCTAAACCATGAATGCATGCATTTGTATTCTTTTTGACTCAAAGTCATGTGTGTACATATGTCATCTTGCAAATATTTAGCTTGGCACGTTGTGCTTATGAAATGTTATGCTATGCATGATGTGTCATGCATTCTAAAAAGGCCTCAGTGCATGCCATGGGCGGCGTACACATGAAAATGTTATGCATCCCATACTACATAACATTCCCATGTAACGAAAAAGAAAACGTGCTAGCCGCATTCATGTGGTGAGGTTATGCATCCCATAGTACATAACCCTCACATATTGCCTCCTATGGTGGATCCATATACAAACACATATTATGCATCCCATACTACATAATATGCCCTGTATACTTCTTCATGCTCATGAGTGTAGTGTTCGTGCTTCGGCCAAGACGTGCTGATGACATATCGGTGTGTGAATGGAATGATGCTAAACACTAATGCAGACAAGGGAAAGGTTGCCCAACCATTTGTCAAGCAACCTCCCTCTGATACCAACTGTCACAACCCGCATTTTCTCAATGGTAAAATCGTATCAGAGTAAGAGAAAACACGTGCCGTGATGCCACGTCATGCAGGGGATAACTCCACACGCTCAGGCAAAACTCCAGACCTTAGATTTTAAGGAAAAACGTTGATCAAATATGAAAGAAAATCAGTTAAGTTGAATGGCTGTATCCCTCGGCACAGTGGATCAGCTAGTCCACAGTTAAAATTATATCTATACGCAGCAGAAAATACTTTGGTTCAATTAAGTTGACACCCTAAATAAGCACGAGAGTCCCCGGGGGACGACTCATGGTATGCACGACTCTAAGGTGAATATTATAGGTATAAAAGATAGTGTTTTACGCTGAGGAAAAATAGTGTCTTTGTTTTAGAAAACATGTTATGCATGAAGTACATATATTAATACTTTTAGATTTTAAAATATCTATCATGCAACCTAGCATAAATCCTTCCCAGAAGCAAGTAACCAACCACATAAAGGCAAAAATTAGCAGTTTAAATTCATATCCAGCATCACAAGAAGCCACTAGTGGGCATCAACAACCTGACACGAACCCACTGGCGAGTATGTATGTCTATACAGAAGAGTAAAGGTCTACCTCACAACAAAACGGGGATCAGCAATCTCAGCTACCCTAGAGGCCACCAACAAGCCCCTCCAAAAGAACTAGCCGCTGAACTGGCTACAACATGGACCTGAGGCATTCAAGAAAAGAACACCTCAGCAAGGAAACAATCAAAAGGTAAATAGAGCAATGAATTAATTAGCAAATAAAAAGAAGGGTTTACCAACCCGGCAGCAAACCGCAATAAGCAAAAGAAAAGGGGATGACAGTAAGAAAAGAATGCTGTCAAAAACACCACAGAGCACACCAAGTGCGAGCAATAAAACCAATATACCTTACCAAGAGAGCCTGCAACAGCAACAAGACATATACATATGCCAAAAGAAAGGAAGCATAAACAGTAAAGGGACTAACAGTCCTAACACGTGGGTAAGTGGCAGTGGTCAAACATGGGTCTGAATGCATAACCAGAATCAGACCCAAAAAGGGCTAAGGGGTCAAATAGTGGCAGCTTTAGGGTCCCACACACACCAACCCAAACCGGGGCAAAAGGCGGTGGCCACAGCTCTCCACATAAAACCACCCCTCTAGAGGCCACAAAAACTCCACCACCTGCCACGACCCAAGAGTCGGCATGCAGAAATTAGCCGAACACCCAATGCCCCCCTCCTAGGGAAAAGTCCCACTAACAGACCTAAGAAACACACGAACCCAAGGCAAAACGTCGGGTCCAACCGACGAGGCCTTGCACGCCTAACCAAAACCAACCCCGAGTCTCCCTGACCCCAAAACAAGGGCAGCACCCAGTGTCGACACGATGTGTCGACACCACGACAAGCCGGTGTCGACACAAGGTCTCGACACAACCGCTTCTGGTGTCGACACCAAGTTTCGACACCTCTGCGGCCGGTGTCGACACAAGGTATCGACACTGCCATTGCGGGTGTCGACACCAAGTGTCGACACCACTGCGGCCGGTGTCGACACAAGGTGTCGACACTACCGCTGCAGGTGTCGACACCAAGTGTCGACACCACTGAGGCCGGTGTCGACACAAGGTGTCGACACTGCCTCCGCGGGTGTCGACACCAAGTGTCGACACCACTGCGGCCGGTATCGAGACAAGGTGTCGACACTGCCGCTGCGGGTGTCGACACCAAGTGTCTACACAACTGCGGCCGGTGTTGACACAAGGTGTCGACATTGCCGTTGTGGTTGTCGACACCAAGTGTCGACACCCCGACTGGCCGGTGTCGACACCAAGTGTCGACACCCCAGACAGGCTGGTGTCGACACCACGGTGTCGACACCCCAGACAGGCTGGTGTCGACACCACGGTGTCGACACCCTGACTGGCTGGTGTCGACACCACGGTGTCGACACCCTGACTGGCTGGTGTCGACACCACGGTGTCGACACCCTGACTGGCTGGTGTCGACACCACGGTGTCGACACCCTGACTGGCTGGTGTCGACACCACGGTGTCGACACCCTGACTGGCTTCAGGCGCCAGATCCAGCACACAACTAGAAATGAGAACGAGGATTTTCTCTCCCTCTAGAGTACAACATCCATCGGCAATGGCAGCTACTCGACCTAAACCGAACCAAAACTGTCCCTAATAGACACAATCCCTCGGAAAACTGAGATTTAACTGGAACTTTCTACACTAACCACAGTATGATCGGGAACAAACCCTAGCTTGCACCTAAGATCTAAACAAGAAAGAGATAAAAATTAGCTCAAAAGAAAGACAAGGATCAGCTTTGGCAAGGATGAGGGGACATCACTTGCCTCAATACCAGGAACTCGGTCGGCGGCCTCCCCCGCTCGCGGATCTGGCCGCAGAGCAGCAAGCTGAGGAGCAGAAAGAAAGCAGATCCCGGCAAGTGCAGTCCAGATCCACTCTCGAAATCGAAATTCGACCGCTAGATCTCCAGGAATCGGCGTCCGAAGGCTAGGGTAGGCCGGCGGTGCTCTTCCTCTCATACAGGCGACAACTTCTTCCAAGCAGAGAAACAGGAAAAGAACAAAAGGAACCCAGCCCTAATTCTGACCCAAGACTATACATATATATATCAGTTTTAATAATAAACAATCAACATATCAATAATTATTTACACTCAATATCAAAACAACACGAAACCTGAAACTTCTCGGAAAAAGACGAAATTCACGCCGCAACTAAAAACCCACGCTACGAACACAACTGCGAAGTCGAAATTAGCATTCGACGAACGAAACCCGGGATAACACTTCCCGAAGCCAAAACACAAGCATTCCCTAAGAGGCCCAGCCGAGTCATCAAACAGACTCCGGCTAGATGGGGAATCTTGCTAATAGGCTACAAACAGGCTACACAGGGAACCCTAAGAGCTAAAACCACGCTCTACAACGGCACAAAGCCGGAAAATACGCCATCGTAACACCAGCCAAATATCAAACATAACACAGAAAAAACCGGGGGCGTTACACACATGCTGACATCTGAGGTAGGCCTTTATATACTCGACATTCTCGGTCGCTAAGCCACGTTCCCCATCATACTGAGATCTTCCAATCACCAATTTCATGGGGGCAGACGATGGGGGTTTTCCAGATGTCTCAGGTTCCTTACCCCCCAGCTTGCTCAACTTTGATCGCTTCTCTCCTATTTCAGCAGCCACCTTAATATTAACTTCCACCACCATCTCAGTGATGTGGTGGCCCACTTGCATAACAAGATCGCCCATCTCACTACCAACTCCAGCCAAGCGACATAATTCCGTAATAAGCGTTGGAAACCAAAGCGGGCGAGCCCTATCCTCCATTACTCGGAGAGCCAATTGCTCAGCAATGAGTCTGCCCATGTTAATCCGCTTACCCATCAAAATGCTGTAGATTAATGTTAGGCGGTCTAGAGAGATGTTGTTCAGGTGGCGAGTGGGTAGAATGCTAGCATTGATAAAGAGGAGCCACACTTTTGCCTCCCGCGACAGGCTAGTTGACTTAATTGCTTTAAAAGAATGACGTGCCCACTCAGGTTGAGGTACGCAGCACACAGTAGTTGCAATCTCAGACTGTGGCACTGTTTCTTGGAGCTTCATTAAGCTTCCTTCAGTATCGTCATCCAACTCGAAGAAATTGTTGATGGTTGTTGCAGAAAAATCCACCTGCTTGCCTCTAACTGAGACAGTGGTTCCTTCCCGGAATCTAGCGTTGGCGTAGAACTCGTACACCCATGGAAGCACGGCCTCGGTTCTAGGATGGCAGAATATCTCCCATGACAGGGCTTTGATGTGTCCGATATATGCCCGGCTCCATTCCCTAATCTCCATTTTAAATCCCCTTTCATAGATGAGAGGGGCGGACTTAAGAGCTTCAAAACGGTGCCACGCTTCTTCAGATAAGAACTTATCTTTGATATGTAACACATCCTTCCCCTTCCCCTTGTCCCTTCTCTTTGTCTTCGGTGCCATCTTCAACTAACTAAAATTAAATCTAACTGAGGAGAATGATTCGAGCAGGGAAATGGAAACCAAAACCGCCACATACAAATTCTAAAGATGGAGAGGGGAGTAGCTGTAGTTACCTTCCAGGTCAAGGAATGATGCGTGAGTCTGCGCTGAAGCTCTCACGTCGGCGACGATGGCGGCGAATCTCCGAAACCCTTCTGGAATGCCGCTTGCCCACCGGAATCCTTCTCCGCCAACGCCGTTCGCCTGAACTCCCGTGCCCTAGGTCGCGACAGAAATGTGGGAAGGTGAAAAGGTCGATGCGAGCCGGCGGGTTTCAGAAAAATGAGTCATAAATACGGGATGATTATGTTAGGGGGGGTTTAATTTGGGTAGGATCTTATTTAGGAATAATTTAAACAGTTGAACCGAGTGAGCCGGCGGGTTTAATTTTAGGAATAATTTAAATAGTCTGGCCTAATTCAATTTGAAGTGAATCGGCGCGCCGGTTTAGTCGAACCGGTCCAAAAAATTTTAAACAGTTTTGTGCATACGCCGGGCAGAAAAAAAAAGGTTGCAACCTTTATTTCTGGGATGCAATAACTTAATTTCTTCCCAATGAAAACACCGGTTCAAATGAACCGGTCCAGCTTTTTATTCTTCCTATCCAAACAGGAAAAAAAAGGTTGTGACCTTATTTTTGTGGGTTGCAACATTCGAAATATGCTCATAACTTAAATTCAGGCCAAGGATTCCTCGTCAGTTTCGATTACCAAACCATAGTATATATGGTACATGACTTAAAATTTATTTATTATTATTATTATGACTAATACGGAAAATATAAATATAAAGGATGGGTTGCCTCCCACCAAGCGCCTAATTTACCATCCCGGCAAGACGGTACAAAACTAGTGGAGCGTCACGCACGACACCGCTCGGTCGTCGTCCTCCCTAAGATATAATTTCAGTCTTTCGCCGTTCACTTTAAACTCCGTTCTATCATGTTCATTTAGGATAGTCACCGCGCCATACGGATGCACCTCCTTGACCAGAAAAGGGCCTGACCAATGTGATTTAAGTTTTCCGGGGAAAATTCGTAAACGAGAATTGAATAACAAGACTAATTGTCCCGGCTCGAAATGTTTTTCCTTCAACCGTCGGTCGTGCCACTTCTTGGTACGCTCTTTATAAATTCTTGCATTCTTGTAAGCATTCATTCGTATTTCTTCCAATTCGTTGAGTTGCAAAAATCTTTTCTTACCGGCGTCTTGAAAGTCATAATTTATTTTTTTTATAGCCTAATAAGCTCGATGCTCTAATTCTAAAGGTAAATGACATGTTTTCCCGTAGACTAGTCTATACGGTGTGAGGCCAAGTGGCGTTTTGTAAGCAGTTCGATATGCCCATAATGCATCATTGAGCTTCTGCGACCAATCCTTACGATTTGTGCTAACCGTCTTTTCGAGTATTCTTTTGATTTCCCGATTGGACACCTCGGCTAGCCCATTTGTTTGGGGATGGTAAGCCAATGCAACTTTATGCGTGATCCCATATTTCCGTAGCAAGGTTGTGAAGTGGGTATTACAAAAGTGGCTCCCCCCATCACTGATGATAGCTCGCGGCGTTCCAAATCGATTAAAAATGTAGTTTTTCATGAAATGCGAGACGACCTTAGCATCATTTTTAGTTGTGGCTATCGCTTCCACCCACTTAGACACATAGTCTACGGACAATAATATATATAAATTTCCATTTGAGTTAATGAATGGCCCCATGAAATCTATGCCCCATACGTCAAATAATTCAACCTCAAGCATTGTATTCATGGGCATTGAGTCATGTCTTTGTATATTTCCAGTTCTTTGACATCTATCACACTCTTTAACGAAAGAATTTGAGTCCCTGAATAAGTTAGGCCAATAGAATCCAGCTTCTAACACCTTCATGGCTGTCCTAGTACCCATGAAGTGGCCTCCATATGGTGAATTATGACATTTTTCTAAAATAGTCCTTATTTCACTCTCGGGAATACAACGTCTCAATACTCCATCGACTCCCATCTTGAACAAATAAGGGTCGTCCCATAAATATGACCGCACCTGGTGTAGAAATCTTTTTCTTTGGTGATATGTAAGCTCAGAAGGCATAATGTTGCTCAGTAGGTAATTTACAAGGTCAGCGTACCAAGGTGCTACACTATTAGAGATCGCTAATAGACACTCGTCGGGGAATCTCTCATCAACCTCAGAACATAATGACGGATGAGTAAACTCAATCCTAGATAAATGGTCTGCTACGGGGTTCTCTGATCCTTTCCTATCCTTTATCTCGACATCGAACTCTTGCAAAAGGAGTACCCAACGGATCAGCCGTGGTTTTGCATCTCGTTTTACCATCAGATAGCGGATTGCAGCATGGTCGGTATACACTATTACCTTTGTGCATAAGAGATAAGATCTAAATTTCTCGAATGCAAAAACGACTGCTAATAGTTCCTTCTCGGTGGTAGTGTAGTTGACTTGGGCGTCTACGAGGGTTTTACTTGCGTAAGCTATCGTGTGAAATATCTTCCCCCTCACTTGCCCTAAGACAACTCCCACTGCATAATCACTAGCATCGCACATTAGAGTAAAAGGCTCTTCCCAATCAGGCGTCACTACGACGGGTGCCGTGGTTAAACGCTTTTTAAGTTCCTCAAACGCTGTTATACATTCATCACTAAACTGAAAGCTCACGTCTTTTTCCAACAAACTACTCAGCGGTTTTGCTATTTTCGCAAAGTCCTTGATAAACCTATGGTAGAAACCTGTGTGTCCTAGGAAACTTCATAGCATCTTAACATTCTTGGGTGGTGGTAATTGTTCGATCACATCTAACTTTGCCTTGTCCACCCTTAGTCCCTCTCTAGAAACATGGTGACCAAGCACAATTCCCTCACGCACCATGAAGTGACATTTCTCCCAGTTTAGAACAAGATTTGTCTCCACACAACGGGTAAGTACCTTCTCTAAACACTCTAAGCAATCATCAAACGATTTCCCAAAAATGGAAAAATCATCCATGAATATCTCAATACCTTGGTCCATGATATCAGAGAAAATGGCAATCATGAAACGCTGGAACATGGCAGGTGCATTGCATAGACCAAAGGGCATTCTCCTAAATGCGAAGGTTCCGTAAGGACATGTGAATGTGGTCTTTTCTTGATCTACGGGGTCTACAGTAATTTGGTTGTAGCCTGAGTATCCATCAAGAAAGCAGAAAAAGTCATTCCCTGCCAACCTATCTAAAACTTGGTCAAAGAATGGCAAGGGGTAGTGATCCTTCCTGGTGGCTTTATTCAACTTCCTATAGTCAATGCAGATTCTCCACCCCGTGACCGTTCTAGTGGAAACTGACTCACCTTTCTCATTTCTTACGACCGTCATTCCTCCTTTCTTGGGTACACATTGCACAGGTGAAACCCATGGACTATCCGAGATGGGGTATATGATTCCCGCGTCTAGCCATTTACTAATTTCTTTTTTTACCACCACTTTCATAGGTGGACTTAGACGACATTGATGCTCGATCGACCCCGTAAATGATTCTTCCAAAAGAATCTTGTGCATACATAATGAGGGACTTATTCCTCGGATATCGTTTATGGTCAACCCTATGGCCCTTTTAAATTGCTTGAGTAAGTCCACTAACTTTTGACGTTGATCAGATGATAAATGTGAGTTGATGATGACCGGCAAGGTGTCATTATCTCCTAAGTACGCGTAAGTTAGATAGTCCGGAAGAGGTTTCAATGTCAATGATGGCGGGTCGAAGATAGACGGTTTTACTGACAAAGATCTTTCAGGCATCTCTAATGGTTCCGGCTTACGGAACCAAACCGTCTGCTTCTCAAATGCTTGCAAGCACTCTTGAATGTCTTCTTCTTCCTCAGAAAGTTCACCATCAGTCAAAACACGAGTCAATAGGGAATCCTGTTCATCTAGCGATACATTAGGCTTATAGTCACCTATAGATACATAGTTGACCACCTCCATATTGTCTTCCTCTCGATGGGGAAATTTTAATGCCTTAAGTACATTAAAGGTGACTTGCTCATCATTCACTCTCATAGTCAATTCTCCTCTTTGAACATCTATCAGTGTCCTACCCGTGGCTAGGAACGGTCTCCCTACAATGATGGGGACTTCCTTGTCCTCCTCCATATCTAAAACCACAAAGTCAGCCGGAAAAATGAACTTATCCACCTTCACCAACACATCCTCAACTATCCCTTTTGGGAATGCCAGGGTCCTATCGGCCAGCTGCAAGGTTATGGAAGTCTTTGTTATTTCTCCCAAACCTAGCTTTCTATAAATAGAGAATGACATTAGGTTTATACTCGCTCCTAAGTCACATAGCGCTTTACCCTCAAATTTATATCCTATAGAGCACGGAATAGTAAAGCTTCCCGGATCTTTCAACTTAGGTGGGAGTCTTTTTTGAAGAATAGCGCTACACTCTTGAGTGAGTGCTACTGTCTCATTTGATCCAAATTTCTCTTTTTGGACAGGATATCTTTCATGAATTTAACGTAACTCGGCATTTGTTCTAAAGCTTCAGCGAAAGGGATGTTAATTTGTAATTTCTTAAATATCTCAACAAATTTTTGGAATTGTTGGTCGAGCTTACTCTTCTTCAACCGTTGAGGAAACGGTGGCGGTGGGTAGACTTTCACATTATCCTTCTTCTTAACGTAATCAGTGATCGATTCTCTCTTTCTTTCTCCTAGAACTTCCACTTCCTTCTCAGAAAAGTCATCTAGTCTCACTTCTTCCTCGGGAATACAAGGGGTTCCCTCCACCAACTCTTTTTCTTCATCACTCTTTCTACCCAGTTCATGTGTAGGTGCACTCACTAATTGCTTACCACTTCGTAACTCGACTGCTTTACAATGTTGGTTATCTCCCTTTGTATTTGGAGTGGTATCCGTTGGAAGTGTGCCCGGTGGCCTAAGACTTAAGGCATTGGCAATTTGACCTAACTGGAATTCTATCATGCGTAGTGACCCTTCTAAATTTGAAATGCGTACATCTCTCTTTTGCATCGACTCCATAATCATCTCATCCATCAGTTTCCTAGAAATACTAGGTTGATTAAAAGCATTATTATGTTGTGGATGTGAGTTATTCAAATTAAATCCGGGTGGATGGGTCGCTCCCGCATTATTCTTCCAAGAGAAATTTGGATGATTTCTCCACTCTGGATGGTAGTGATTTGCAAAACCTGGTGGTACTTGCCTTAGTTGGCCTCCGACATAGTTTACCTCCTCCGTCATTTGATTTATTTGTTCAACCATTAGGGGTGCATTAGGTGTAGAGGTAGATAACAAATCTAATTTTTATTAATTAGATTAAACAGGATGACATTTGTGCAGCTAATGATGTAATCTGGTCCACTTGATGGACTCCAGCCGGTTGAGTATTACCTTGTCTCTCATAAGCCTGATAATTATTAGAAGTAAGATCTTCTAATATTGCGTAGGCGTCTTCAGGATATTTCTTCATTAAGGAACCGCCCGCGCCTCCATCCACTAAAATCATGGTTGCCGTTTGCAAACCATTGTAGAATGTAGAGACTTGTTGGTGTTGGGCTAATCCGTGGTGTGGACATTTTCGCAATAATTCTTTAAAACGCTCCCACGCCTCATAAAGAGTCTCCCCATGATTTTGCATGAAAGTCGTTATATCCCTAATGAGCTTAGCCGTCTTCGAGGGTGGGAAATACTTATTTAGAAATTTTTCTACTAAGTGATCCCATGTGGTAATAGAGTCATTGGGTAATGAGTCTAACCAGTCCTTCGCTCGTCCTTCTAACGAAAATGGAAATAGCCTCAACAAAATTGCATCTTCAGATGCTCCACTGAATTTGAACATGTCATAGATCGCTAAGAAGGTACGTAAGTGTGAGTTCGCATCTTCATGACTAAGACCCCCAAATTTGTTATATTGCACTTGTTGCATAACTAGTGGGTCCATTTTAAAGTTGTTTGCCGCAATTGCGGGTCGCGCGATACTAAAGTATAAACCTCCTCTCAAAGGTGTATTATAATCGCGACATGTCATTCGTGGCGCAGCGTCTTGACCATTATGGTCCACTTGTCCTTCATGATTATTCATATTCTCGTGATCGTGATTATCCATCTCTTGATGAATAATATTCAGCGTTCTACAAAGTTTTCTGTTTTGCGTACACGTACGCTCTATTTCTGAATTGAAAGGCAAAAGTTCAGAAGTTCGATGTCTGGACATGCACAAAGAGAATTACAAATAGCAGTAACAACAAAAACAATACAATATAAAATAACAAAACAAGAACTTGAGCTCTAAATACTCGGGTTTAACTAATATTGCAAGAAATAAAACACTAAATACATCGCACCTCCCCGGCAACGGCGCCAAAAACTTGATACGCCCAAAACGGGTATACGTAATTAACCGCAAGTGTACGTGTCGTGTCAAGTAATAAATAGTAAGTAAAGATCGTTCCGTCGAGGAGATGGTGAATTCAGTGCTTGCAATTACTAGTTGTGCCTTTTCTTTAAATTCAAGGAGAATAAAATAGTGATTTGTTAATTACTACGATTATGAAAGACAACGACTACGAATTAAAATAGACTACGATTTGCTAAAAGAAAGTACTTGATTATCAAAGAAGTAATCTTGTATTATGATTTCCTAAGTCTTGCACTACTAGAAAAGTGATATTAGCTACACTTTTTTTGGCCAGGGACTAAAAATCGTGGCTAATAGTTAAGTATTATCCACGTTTCATATTTCGTGGCTAATAATTACTATTAGCCACGGATAACAAATTCATGGAAAAAACCTAAACCATTAGCCAAAAAAATTGCTGCACGGTCGACCTTTTGGATCCCATTCGGCTGCCCTACTCTCGCACTCAAGCATATCTTTTCTCCTGCCTTGCTAAAAACGCCAGGTCCCCAGCCGCTAAGCAATTTCTCTCCGCTCGACGCCCACTTCCGGCGAAACCGTCCTCTCGAAGATCTACTCCGCCGACGCATGGCCGCGTACAGCAACCCAACGAACTTCGTCGGCCTCTCGGGAGTCCGCATCGTGGTAGTCAGGGATGTAGGCACATGGAAGTCGAGCCTCATCGTCGCTGCCGCCACCGAGTCATTTCCGGAGAACGTCCCGATCGTATTACCCCCCACCCGCCCCCCTGTGGATTACTATCCAGATCGAGTACCCCTCACCATCATAGATACATCATCCAGGTATCTCACCATCATAAATATGCCATGGTCTTACTAAATCATTATCGGGTGTCCTTTACTCTCGCGTGCTCTGTTCTTAGAGTGGACATGAGTTGATCTCACATAACCTTCTAGTTCTTGGGTGATTCTACGGATTGAGCTCGCTCGAGATCGCGTTCCCTCTTTCAGAACTCTTGCGAAATTTTGTTTATCGACTATCAAAACAGGAGGATCTAGCGTTTGATGTCGCATGATTCAAATTTTGTGAGGTCTTCCAAACAACATTCTCACATGTCTGGGCTTGCATCCAGAGCTCACTGTAATTGTTCCCAAACTTGCAGAAGTCAGAAATTGGATATCTTATACCAGACCCTTATTTCAGCCTCTCAAGGTTCTGCCAATGTTGTCACATCTGCTTCATCTACCTCAGGTATCGCTTGTGTTACTATTATAGGCAAGTGATCATTGAATCTGGAGCAACTGGTCTTAAGATTGGAGACACGACTGCCTACACTTGTCTTAACAGGCATAGTTGTCTTCCCCTTGTTGTGGTTTTTGATTGCTTCGTAGCTTCAGCTTGTGTGACTGGATGTTATCACATCTTTTCATGTCGAGCAGAACTTTTATATCCTTAATTTTCCTTGAGATCTCCTCTCCCTTAGCACCATGACAAAAATCTAAATTGTTGTGGCTTATTATTCTCGAATGATTTATATGATTATTATACCAATTCAATCACCATCTTTCGACTGAGATTGCACCTCTTTAATCAAAAATTTTATTTTGTTGATTTCTTCAGTCATGTTTTCTTCTGTAATTATGCTATTTGGTATTTGATTTGCGGGATTTCAGTGACCGTTCATCTCGTTGAAATAGCAGATAAGAAATTGGGCTGGTTGCGACACTGGCTACTCTGCTTATGTATGAGCTTCCTGTTACTCTTTTTCATGCCTATATTTTCTGAACTAGATTAAACTCTCTTAATTACACCACATTTCGTTAAACATATTTAAGAAATTATGTCTGTGGATTTTTATCATACTAACAATTTCTTTTAAATTTTATCAAGCTTTAGTAGAAGAAATAAAAAAGATTGCTCTGTGCCTATAGTTATGCTATGATATATTGTTTTTGATCATTTGTTTAATGAAATTTCTAGCAAGGATAGATTTTGATGTCTTACCTATTGGATTCACAAGGGTTGATAGTAAAATTCATTGATATGTTGCAGCTCTTAAATTTGTTGTTTTGAAATTGTCAATCCCAGATTCCGTGTATTTGTAATTGTATGGCTTGTTGGGCTAGATGTTTGCATTATATAATTACTTTTGTAGATGATTTTCTTGGAACAAAATGTGATATCATTTCATGAGAAATGTTTTTTTATCTAGGATGTGAAAGAAGGTTTTTTAGGCCAAAAGATTGTAATGCCTAGTATCTGTTTGGTAGGTAAAGTTTACTTGGACACTAAAATAAAGAACTGTTTTTATTGAGGAGTAGAGAATTGAAAAGGGTTAGATTTTATTCCTTGATATTGTTCTTCCAAAAGTTGGAGGTAGAAATAGGATATGGTGCTAATTGACGAGTTCGTGATTTTGTTGGAATTGTTTTAATTCATGCTGTTTTTCTGCTACCAGTCTCTGTTGATTTTATCTTATTGCAATTATTCTTCTTCTTCAGCCTCAATATGTTATTATCTTCTCTCTCACAACTCTCTATAGTTTAGGGTTTTGCTATGCTTTCCATTTATAAAGCTGATGACAAAGTAATGTCGCCCCAGTCTTAGTTTTTGTTCATTTGAACAGACAATGCTGATTGACAAATCTGTCTGATTCTTTTCTACTATGTATATTTAACCTCGTTAATGTTTTCTAATTTTTTTTTCTTTTCCATAAATCAAAGAGGAATATGATGATATCAGATCCATAGTTTTTTTTGCATTTACATGATGACAAAAAACTCATGCACTACCATCTGATTTCCTCCCATTTGTATGATTCATGCAATTTATTTTGAAACTCCTTGTTTACGATTTCTAAGTATAACAATTCATTCACCATCTTTCTACCAAGATTGCACTCTATTCATTTTCAAGGAAGGAAAAAGGGGAAAAATTTGATTTCAGGTTTTAAGAAGAGGGACAAAACAGTTGTATATTTAAGAAGTAGAAAAGGGAAAATATTGATTTCAATTTTAAGTGGAAGAAAAAGAGAAGCAGTGAAATATATGCACTGACAAAACTACCTAATCAGGTTGGTTTTGATAGTTGCATTGGGTAAACCCTGACACTACACCAACTCTGATCTCCCTTGAGCTTGAGGTGAAGCTCGATTGGATCACTTACTGTATCTCTATTATTGATGTCCTTTATTATTATGTTTTCTTATCTTTTAGTAGTTGTCTGAGGTTAGCAGTTAAGAGTTATTATCATCTGTTTGTATTAAGACACTACAACACTTAACAACACAAGTCTTTATTGGTCATGTTATTTTATATCATTTGTTACATTCTGCTCTTCTTCAAAAATGACTTCCTACCTTGGATCTAATTCAACTGATGCATTTGAATTTCAAATTTTTATGTATTGTAATCCTGTCTGTTATGAGATGCATTATTTAGTTTCTTGTAAGTAGAAGTATAGGGCATTCACTTTGGTAATTTCTTAATTTTTGGGTATAGTAATTTTGGAGTCTTCACTCATTTTGGTGATTTCCTCACAGTGACAACTCATAGCTAATCCCTGGTATATTATATGTTAGCTATCCAGGTTAGAATCTTAGCAATACGTTACATTATATGTTAGCTATCCATGGTTTAACCAGTAACCATTTTCAATGATCCATTTCTCTAAGATAACGCTGAAAAATCAATTTTTTTCTGCTAGCAATACCCCTTACATTGATCATCTTTTATTTTAAAGAAAGATGATAACAGATGTTGCTGATGATATCCAATTTATTCAACTAGTAAGAACTAAGAATGAATGCGCATTAAGCGTGGGTATCTCGTGATTAATAAATAATAATATATTATAGTTTTTTGTTTCATTGAGGAACTCCTCTGAATGGACATCTAATGTGAGACATCGTGAGCACCATTGCGAACAACACTATTGACCCATGTTAGCATAACGTCGCAACACTATTGACCCAACTTCCAATGATCTACTGTTTATGAAAAAAATGTTCACATAACGTCGCAACTGCAATTAAAATCTCCAACAAATCATTAAAGTATTGAATGTGTTTTTTTTTAAAAACTTAAATTACTATTTGCCACGGCTTGTAACCGTGGCAAATAGTTTTTAAAAAATGATGAGTTCACTTTTAGCCAGGGATTAAAACCGTGGCTAAAAGTGAAGATATTAGCCACAACAGTTTTTTTCATGGCTAATAGTATTTGCTACGGCCAATCCGTGCCTTAAACGTTTTAGCCACGCCGACTTTAGCCACGGATTTTTCCCGTGGATAGACCGTGGCTAAAGGGTTTTAGCCACGGTTTTGGACTTTTTGCCAGGGCAATTTGCCCTAGCCAAAAGCCTGTTTTCTAGTAGTGTTGTGTGACGAATGTTGTGAAAATGTCTTTGTGATAGTGAGTGGTGACACGTCTTGCAACGATTTTAAATTAGAAAATCCGTACCTCTCGATATCGAAAATCCCTAGCCTCTATTTCCCCCTCGGGAGAGACAAGTACCGCATAAAGTTCGAAAACCAAAGTTGTTAATATCAAGGGGAAATCTCTTTCTCCCTTCAAATACTATACCGGATCTATAACACACTTACGCAACTCCTCTCTCGAATTATGAAGCTTAGTAAAATTGCGAAACCTTGGCCAAAAGTTTCAAAGTAAAGATTATAGATTCGGTAAAGACATACACTAAACATTCACAAAGAAAAATTTAAGTTTTCATCAACACAAAGACCAAGTACTTTCACAATACAAGATTAGAAATATTTAGTTCATGGCGGCGGAGAGATCAAGCATAACGATTGGAGAGATCTTGCAAATCATGTTGAAATTACAGAATAAACGACGTAGGATTCCATCGCCGGAGTTGCTCCCTCGCTCAGCCCGAAAAATCCACTCTATTTCTCTAGCCGCCCCCTTTGAGAATGAGGAAGAAAAAGGCTTCCTCCACTAGCAATTATGTAAATTTTAGCCCTCCTTGAAAACCTAAATATCCCTCTTTTAAAATCCCAAAATTTTCTCTCTCCTCTCTCCTCTTTAACTCCAGAATATTTCCCCTCCAAAAACGTGCATCTCTTGCTCAAAAGGTGCCTCCTTCCAGATTTGAAAATGGTGCAAAATTTGAATTTGAAAATCTGAATTTTGTTCAGAAAAGGTTGCAACCTGTTTCAGGATTCTGCAACTTTTTCACCACGACAGCATATTTGGCCAAATTCTTCTTCCAAGCCGTTCTCCTTCTCTTTTCTTGCACCAACACCTAGGAAAAAGACCACTTTAGACATAAATAAAATAAATGTTAATTTACATGCATTTAAACTTCAACTAAATGATTTTTCTCCCGGTTCGACGAGCAAAAGGTCCGAAACTTAGGCTAAATAACTTTGTTTTGAGAAGTTATCAGTCGACGATTTCTGGTCTACTATTTGAACTCTTCTCAGCCAGAGACTTCTCAGATTCTGTCTAAGTCCACAATCATTCTTCGGTCGATGAATTTGGATCTCTGTTCGACGAATGATGATTGTCAGTTTGACGAAGATTGTAGCAGAATTGACAAGTTTCCCTTGAAGACTAATTGCTATTGTCTGGTCGACGAACTCATCAGCTCAGCTCGACAAACTGTGAACTCAGGTCGACGATTTCTGTTCTTCGTTCAATGATTCCAGACTTGGTCTTCTCCAATTTTCCGTCCCTTTTCTTGGCAATGATTCCTGAGTAATTAATGCTCAATCTTCTCAGAATGTTACCGTTAGAACGAGCAATGATCATGGATTATTACATGCCGTTTTTCCACGGGACAGTTAGGGAATTCATTCATTGTCGGTTTCTTCTCATGCCGACTGCATTTACTGCTCAAGGATTCAAATTTCGAATGTGATTTTTAGTCAGTTTCAAGAAAAGAAAAGATTAAGCAGTCCTGCTGACATACATTACATTCAAGAAGCTTACGATATACAAAAAAGAAGATTGCAGGCAGACTCAAAAAAAAAGTCTTACAGAAATCTAAAGTTTCACACACTACAATCAGCATAGGCCAGAGAACATCATCATCAAGAAGAAGAAGAACATACAATCTCTATCAAGAGTTTTCTTCTTTCCACCCTACAGGATAACTTGAGAAGGACAATAATAACTCTATCTGTCGAAGAAGTTGCTGAAGCAATCTCTGGTCAAGGCAATCAAGTTTTTGAAGACCTGTCACCCTGAAGCAGAGCTCCAGATTTCCTGATCCATTCAAGATCTCAAGGGGAGCAATCTGCTGAAATCAATCCACTAGTCTTCTCAGTTGTTATAGAGAAAGAGAAGACACCATCATCTTTTTCATCCTTTGTACAGTGTTTTAAGTCCCTTCAAAATTATTCCTGGTTGCAAGTCTCCTACCAAAATACTAGAGGTTTTGGTTTTTGAGCACCTGAACAAAAGCTCATTGGTGTCAGACACCAGATCAAAAATCTGAGTGGATTCCTACCAGAGTGGTAGAAGTGTGGATGTACCCAGGTTGGGGAACAACTATAATTTCTTGTGTCGTCTGGTTGCCCTTTTTCTTTTGTTTTGGTTGTGTTCTGTGATTTGTTAGGTTGCTGTGCTTATTACTTTGTTTGCTAACCTGTTCACCTAGGATTATAACAAAAGTTGTAAAGATTTTGTAAGAGACCACAATACTCTATTCACCCCCCCCCTCTAGAGTATTTCAAATATAACCTTCACTTTTAATTGGTATCAGAGCCAGGTTGGTTATTGTTGGTTGCACAGGCTAACACCTGAACCATAAAGATCCTTCTTGTTAGATCTGATTGTTTTGTTTCCGTTATTAGATTTATTTCTTCACAGAATGGCTCAAAACAAGGATTATGCAAGCATCAGAGCTCCAGTATGCAATCTTAGCAGATTTGCCATCTAGAAGGCAAGAATCAAATTGTATATGAACTCTATTGATGAAGATATCTACAATTCTATTTTGACAGGTCCCCCACAACTCTTCACATTTTCTGCAACATCTTCAAGCACAACAGCAGTGCCACCACCTGAGTGGACTGAAGCCCAGAGGAAAGCCAAAATTGCAGATGCAAAACCAATGAATATCTTGGCTCAGACTATGTCAGATGATATATTTCAGAAGGTGGCTGAGTGCACCTAAGCCAAGTCCATTTGGGACTCCCTCAGCCAAATTGTAGCTGGTTCAGCTGATGAAAGGAAAGACAGGAGATCAAATCTCATATCCCTGTATGAGAATTTTAAGAAGGATGAGGCTGAATCAGTTGCTGAAATGTACAATAGGTTGAGATCAATCATCAATGAGCTTAAAACCTTGGATAAAGATATCACCCTTATAGAGGTGAATGACAAAATCTTGATGTGCTTCCCTAGCTCTTGGGACTCAAGAATCTGGCCTATCAAAGAAGCCAGAAGCGTAAATGAGATATCAACTGAATCTCTGTTAGGCAAACTAAAATCTTATGAGCAGTTGATTAAATCAAGAGAAGTAGCTGAACAAAAATCAACAACTCCAGTGAGAAAAGATCACAGTATAGCTTTCAAGGCATCAGAGGAAAGTGAGACCTCAACATCCAATAAAGAACTAATGAGTCTCTTTGCAAAAATATTTTATAAGATGGATAGAAAGGACTTCAAAAGAAAATCATCCAGGCAGGATGATAAGCCCAAATATGACAAGACACCAACCAAGGACGTTGTGTGCTTTGGATGTAGAAAGCCTGGACATTACATCTCTGAATGTTTAGAAAGCTAGAAGAAGGAGAAAAGCAGAGAAAAAGACTCCAGGAGAAAACACAACAGCAGACCCTCCTCCAGCAAGTACAAAAAGAGAGACAAAGGCTTTGTTGCTGAAACATGGAGTGATACTGAAGAAGAATCATCCTCCTCCAGCTCAAGTGAAGAAGAGGAAGAAGCAAGATGAATCTGAAGATGAAGCAGCCTCAGAGTCAGAGGCAGATCAGGTTCTTTTAATTTTTGATTATAATTCTGATTCATTTAAAATTGAATTCAAGACTATGTGTTTAGATTTAATTAGTTCAGAGAAAGAAATAAAAACCCTTAGAGAAAAACTAGGAAACCTTGAATCTGTTAACTCAGAAAATCTTAAACTAAAAGATCAACTAACTTCAGCAAATGAGCAGATAATTAAATTAAAATCTGATTTATGTGAGGCTAAACAACTTGAGCAATCTCTCAATGGAAGAAGTCTCAAGCTGATGGACATAACAAGCACATTAAATGCCAGATTAAATGGCAAGCTGGGCTTGGGTGCATCATCAGGTTTGTCCCCCATAATTAAGAAAAATATCCTTGCGACACCCATTAAAATTTTTTCTACCAAGGGAAAAGAGAAGATAATAAACAAACCAATGTCTGAAAACAATCCAAAACCCACAGACAAGAGCAATAAAAATCAGAAAACAGCTAATAAAAACAAGATTTAGCAGCATTCGTCGAACTCAGATCGACGAAATGTGGCCTGTTCGTCAAACCTAGATCGACGAACGCTGAACGCAAACTTCAGTAATAATAATTCGTCTAACTGCAATCGACGAACTTTATATGGTTCGTAGAGCAGAGGTCGACGAACATTGGGCGCGGAAAATGACTATTGTCATTCTCTGAGCAGAGATCGACGATCTCAGCCCTATTCGTCGAACTCTGGTCGACGAACTTACAGAAAATCGTCGAACCCAGAAGGACCAAACATAAATCATTTCTCTTACAGAAATTCTAAGCCAGCTAATAAAACATTCACTCCAGTAGCTGATTGGGTTATTCCACCTAGGATATATCACCCCTTAGGTTATAAATCTCAACCTACTTTGTTAGTTATATCCAGCTTTTCATTTCAACAAAATAAAGGACCCAAGGTAACCTGGGTCAAGAACAATTAATTTTAGTTTTTCATTACAGGTGAAGAGCTGTCCAAGGGTGAGTCAGACCTGGTACTTGGACAGTGGTTTCTCCAAGCGTATGACAGGCAGCAAGGATAATCTATCTAATTACAAGTCCAAGCTAGGACCAAGGGTGATCTTTGGTGATTCAAATAGTGGCCAGTCTGAAGGATATGGAGCAGTAAAGATTGGAACAGTTACTTTCAAGAGAGTAACATATGTAAGAGGACTCAAACATAACCTAATATCCATAAGCCAATTATGTGATGAAGGTTATCAGGTACACTTTAACTCTACCTCCTGTTCTATTATTAATAATGAAAATAAAACTGTTTTAATTGGAACTAGACAAGGTAACATATATCTAGTAGATTTTATTTCTGCCAACACTGATGTTTGTTTACTCAATATCACTAGTAACCAAAATGAGTTGTGGCATAAAAGATTAGGTCATGTAAACCTTAAAAATATAGCTAGGTTATCTAAAGACAACCTTATTAGAGGCTTACCTTCTGGTCCCTACAAGAAGGAAAAGCTATGCAGGGCTTGTCAATTAGGCAAGAAAACTAAAACTAGTTTCAAATCTATTAATAAGACTGATTCACCTATGATTTTGTATTTGCTTCATGTGGACCTATTTGGACCCATTGCAGTACAAAGCCTAGGAGGGAAGTCTTACACTTTTGTAATTGTTGATGACTTCTCCAGATTCAATTGGGTGGACTTTGTGAGAACTAAGTCAGATACATTCAAGGTTCTTACAGATTTTCTCAGGACCATACAGATTGAGTTCTCTACTCATGTTGTATTGATCAGAAGTGATTATGGAACAGAGTTTGAGTCTCTTCTTACGCATGAGTTCTGTGAGAAGGAAGGTATAAGGCAGTGCTTCTCAGCCCCTAGAACTCCCCAACAAAATGGGGTAGCTGAAAGGAAAAATAGGACACTCATTGAAGTTGCAGGTATATTATTGGCAGATGCTTACATGCCTCTATCCTTTTGGCCAGAAGCTGTAAACATTGTTAATTATGTCCTGAATAGAAGCCTCATATATAAGCTGAAAATTAAGACCCCCTATGAATTGCTTAAAGGAAAGAAACCTAAAATCACATATTTTAAAGTTTTTGGTTGTATATGTTATATTCACACAAACAACAAAAGATACATTAGAAAGTTTGAGGCTAAGGATGAAGAAGGGATTTTTCTAGGATACTCCCAAGTAAGCAAGGCCTATAGGGTTTTTAATTAATCCTCTCTTAAAATTGAAGTGTCGGTCCATGTATCTTTTGATGAAGCTAACATGTCTTATAAGGAGAAAGAGATTTCTACCAAAAGCTCTTTGCAGGTTCCACAACTGTCTGAGCCTACGGATGGACTAAACCTTACCCAAGAGGTGTCAACCCATCATTCTCTACAGGTTGCTAAAGACAGTGAAGAAGAAAATTAAGTGGAAGTGGCTGAACTTCCCTCAACAGCTAATAACATTCCTCAAGAGGAATTAATTATAGAAGCTGTTGCTGAACAAACTCCACCCACTGATCTTGTCACACTTAGAGATCACCTCAGATCTCAAGTGATTGGAGACATTTCAGCAGGTGTACAGACAAGGCATCAACTCAACCAAGACTTGATGCATGCCTGTTATCTCTCTCAGATTGAACCTCTCTCCATCCATGAAGCTGAGTAAGATTCCCACTGGATCATTGCAATGCAAGAGCAACTGGATCAGTTTGAGAGATGTAGAGTTTGGGATTTTGTTCCAAGACCTCATAACTACCCAGTTATTGGAACCAAATGGGTCTACAGAAACAAGCTGGATGCTCAAGGAAACATTGTGAGAAACAAGGCTAGGCTTGTTGCTTAGGGCTACCGGCAAGAGGAAGGAATTGACTATGACCAAACCTTTGCCCCTGTTGCAAGGTTAGAGTCCATAAGAATATTCCTTGCCTATGCCGCTCACAGGAGATTCACAGTTTTCCAAATGGATGTCAAGAGTGAATTTTTGAATGGAGTACTTCAAGAAAAGGTTTATGTGGAACAACCTCCAAGTTTTATCTCTCTAACTCAACCCTCTTTTGTGTTTAAATTGAATAAAGCTCTCTATGGTTTAAAGCAAGCTCCAAGAGCTTGGTATGAGACCTTAGCAAGCTTTCTTTTAGAGCATAAACTTACAAGAGGAACCATAGATAAAACCCTTTTCACTAGACATCATAAAGACCAAATCTTATTAGTGCAAATATATTTGGACGACATCATCTTTGGGTCTACTGATCCCAAATTGTGCAAGAGCTTTGCTGACCTCATGCATTCCAAATTTGAGATGAGTAGCATGGGTGAGCTTTCCTACTTCCTTGGTCTCCAAGTGAAGCAGCTCCCTGATGGTATCTTACTCTCCCAAGCTAAGTATGCTAAAGAGCTTATTAAGAAGTTTGGGATGGGTGATGCTTCAGGAATGAAAACACCTATGGCTACCAATGCTGTTGTGGATTCTGATGCAGCAGGGAAACCTGTAGATCAGAAGCTTTATAGGGGAATTGTTGGATCCCTATTATACCTAACAGCTAGCAGGCCAGATAACATGTTTATCACATGCCTTTGTGCTAGGTTCCAGGTGAACCCCAAAGAATCTCACCTTATTTTCTTAAAAAGAACTTTGAGATATATAAAAAGTTGTCCAAATCTAGGACTCTGGTATCCTGTAGAGTCAGAGTTTGAGTTAACTGGATACTCAGATGCTGACTATGCTGGATGTAGAGTGGACAGGAAAAGTACCTCTGAAACTTGCCAGTTCCTGGGTATGAGACTTGTCTCTTGGTTTTGTAAAAAGCAAACATCTGTGTCTACATCAACTGCAGAAGCAGAATATATGGCTGTTGGCAGCTGCTGTTCACAAATATTATGGATACAAAACCAACTCCTACACTATGGTGTCAACTTAAATAATTCAACATTATTTTGTGATAACACTAGTGCTATTGCTATAGCACAGAATCCAGTTCACCATAGTAGGGCTAAACATATTGATATAAGTCATCATTTCATTCGAGATAGTGTAGACAAAAAGAAAATTAATCTAATCCATATTCCTACTGATTTATAGAGAGCAGACATTTTCACCAAACCCTTGGATGAGAAAAATCATCTGTTCTTTATAAATCAACCGGGAATGCATTCGACGAATTCTCCAGAGTTCGTTGAACGGAGTTCGACGAATTAGTGAAAGTTTGAGAGATGCTCGTCGAACGGAGATTGACGAATTCTCTGTGTGGAAATAATTTTTGTCGACCTGAGATCGACGAACTTTGCTTTAGAATATATTTCGTCGAACAGAGTTCGACGAACTGTTTTCGTTTCTTCTGGATGAGATCGACGAATTATTTATCTACAATTTATTTCGTCGACATCAGTTCGGAGAACTATTTTCATTTTCATGGAACGGTGTTTGTCGATTCATATTCAGGAAAACCCTATATCTAGGTTTTCTTCGACCTCCATCCCGCGCTTTCAGTTCCTATTGCACTTGATCGTTGTTTGTCTCTCTTGCAGGTAATCAATGGTGGTTCCAGCGAGCACCCTGGCTACAATGAAATTCAATACATGCTTTGATATGGACTTTGATTCATTTCAGCATTCTGATCCTATATTTCTTTACATTTTGGAACTTCTAGAACAGCTGGGTCTCAAGGATTTTATGACCAGGAGAATCAAACTGCATGCAACGGAGATTAAAGAATGAGTGTATACTTCTTCTGCTTCTGAGGACAACACCTTGATAGGGAATATTAGGGGTAATGTTGTTTCTTTATCCCCCGCCTTTATTTCTGAGATTTTTGAGTTGGCTAATGGAGAAGAAGATTTGGATATAGATTCTGATGAGTATAGTTCGATGCTGAATCTGATGGGGTTTACTGGGAGTAACCCTAACAAGTTGTTAAAGAAACAGCTTTCTGCCGCCTACCAGTTCTTGGCGGACGTTGTGGGAAAAGTGTTGATGGGCAAGCACACCGCGCACGATTACATAACAAGATACCAATTCCTTGCCATGTGTGCATTGGTTAACAAGAGTCACGTTGATTGGGGCAAGATCTTCTTTGGTTTGATAAAGAAGAAAATCAGTAAGAAAGAGGTAAGCTTTGGAAGGATCCTGGGGATTTTCCTTCAAGCAAAAGCTAGTGAATTCATGATCTCCCCGACCATATTCATCAATTCCAGCAAGCGCCTCACATGCAATTTGTTTGGCAGATGGGAGAGGATGATCTCTAAGCCATCCAATGCTTCCTCCTCCTCCATCCCAGCTTCTGAGAGCACAAGGGCCGCGCGGGCCACTCCCCACCCTACAGAAGAGGTAATCCCATCTCCACAACCTCCTCCAGCAGCCCATCTTCCATCTTCAACCAGTCTTCCAATTCCTCCAGCTTCTCCCATTCATGTTTCTGCATCAACTCATGCATCCCCTGCTATGTCTCCTCCATCATCACCTCCTCCACCTCATCTGTCTAATATTTCACATTTTGATATACCATCCCCCTCTCCACCTCCACTAGACACCACCATGACAGATGCCATTCCACATGTATCTCCTCCATCTGTTCCCCTCACTTCATCTACTTCTCTACCATCACCAACTACTTCTCCATCTTTGGACCCCCCCCCACTGTATCTACCATCATAACCCTGCTCACTCCCCTCCTCAAATCCCTGATCACAGAGGCCATTACACCTCTTATAAATTCTATCAATTCTTTATCTGCCCAAGTATCTCTTCTTTCTGCTGCCCCCTCTTCATTCAGGGGCCTGGCTTCAGGTTCTCCTGAAACTAAGCAGGGGAAGATGCTCTGTGATGAAGCAGCAGCAGATATAGCAGTAGTTTCAGATGCAGCAGCAATTCCTCCTACAGCAGTCTCAGATGCTGAAGCGGCAATTTTGACAGAATTTGATTCGGATTTGATTGACTTGATTCATTTCATGGATACTGACATTAAATTAGATGAGTCAGTTTCAGAGCAGGTAAAAACTGTTGGTGATTTCCATTTGAATCCCACAGTTGATTTGGCTAGTTTGTTGAGATATTTTGATACAATTTATGTACAGTTCCATTCTACTAAGCCATCCTTGGCTATTATTCATGTCACATTTCCAATAAGTCCTACAGTTGCTAAGCAACTTAGTGACAGTTTTGCTGTTCCAGAGCAAGTCATCTCTTCCCCCCCAGAAGAGATTTCTGCCCCTATTTTTGTTATGGATGATTCCCCAATGCTTGACCTGGATGCATTGATTCTAGCAGACATTGAGGAAGAGAATAAAGCTCTAGAAGAGTGCTCAGTATTAATCAGTTCTCTAGTTCTAGTTCAACTTGCCAAGCCCCAGACCCCTGCGGCTATCCTAAGAGAGATTGATGCTCTATATGCCAATCCTCAAGGGTCTAGCTCAGATGAGGAAGAGGAAGATGAAGATTCAAATGAAGAAGCCCGGAAGAGAGTCAGGTCAAAGAAGAGAAAGGCTCCTCCTCCTCCTGCTCCTAAGCCCAATCCAGCAACTAATACTCCCTACTACATCTTACATAACGTCACTCCCTATGAGTGAATGCCTGCTTGGATGTGGCTATCAAAGAATCAACAAAAGGAAAGAAAGAAAATCAGGAGATACTCTTCTTCATCAGTTTATAGATACAGAAGAGATCCTCCTCCTCCAACTACTGGTACTTCCAGTTCCTCAATTTCAAAGCCTGCTCCTGTACAAACCTACCAAAGGCATCAGTGCAAGTCTTCGGGAGGTTACCAGCAGAGGCAACAATCTCCAGGCAAACAACAACATCAACATCAACAACCTCAGTAGCAACAACAAAATGTATCTGTAGAACAGAAGGCTGATAGTCCCAAAAGACCATATTCACCTCCTATTCCTTTTGAGGATCCTGAAACAGCTAACACTGCTAGAATGGCCAGATTCAAGGAACTGATTGGCCTCTCATTGATTAGTAAAGCAAAAGCTAAAGGAAAGGACATTTCAGGATACTCAACTATGTCAAAATATAGAAAAGGAGAACTTAAAATGTTTGACAAAGCAAACAAACTTTTCAATGTTGATGACTATATGAAGCTCCATCCAGAGGCTGTTGTTCCCAGAACCTCTACTCAGAATATGCTTGGTATAGCTGATATGACATTTATTATAGCTCAGGCAGCTAATCCAAACAGAGAGATCAAATTCTCAAAGCCTGGAGCTAGCAGCAGCAGCAAAGAGAAAGACAAAGACCAATTCAAGAAGAGCAAGATATAATCTAAGTTTTTCTTTCTTTTCCTGTTTTGCTTTTACAACTCTCTGGTTATGTTTCTGAACAAAACTTTTATATATCTGCTACATGTGTTATAAATTCTCTGTCAGATATATGCTTTTACTACTTTGTTTCAGTCTGTGTCTTCATTTAGTGACCTTACCCAAATAGGGGGAGATTGTTGGATCCCTAGTTTGTATTTGGGCTAGGTTCACTGAGTTAGGATATCTTTGACCCACCTTGTATAGTCAGGGTCATTGTTGTGTCCTAGAGTCTAGGGTTTGTCCTTAGAACATCATCCTCTGGACAAGCCATCCTCCAGACTGCCAGAGAAACTCAAGACTTAGAGATATCTTCAGCTCAAGGAAATGTGTTCGACGTTCGTCGATCTCAGCTCGACGAACCATATTCCTTAGTCGACGATTTCTGGTCTACTATTTGAACTCTTCTCAGCCAGAGACTTCTCAGATTCTCTCTAAGTCCACAATCATTCTTCGGTCGACGAATTTGGATCTCTGTTCGACGAATGATGATTGTCAGTTTGACGAAGATTGTAGCAGAATTGACAAGTTTCCCTTGACGAGTAATTGTTATTGTCTGATCGATGAACTCATCAGCTCAGCTCGACGAACTGTGAACTCAGGTCGACGATTTCTGTTCTTCGTTCAACGATTCCAGACTTGGTCTTCTCCAGTTTTCCGTCCCTTTTTCTTGGCGATGATTCCTGAGTAATTAATGCTCAATCTTCTCGGAATGTTACCGTTAGAACGAGCATTGATCATGGATTATTACATGCCATTTTTCCACGGGACAGTTAGGGAATTCATTCATTGTCGCTTCCTTCTCAGGCCGACAGCATTTACTTCTCAAGGATTCAAATTTCGAATGTGTTTTTTAGTCAGTTTCAAGAAAAGAAAAGATTAAGCAGTCTTGCTGACATACATTACATTCAAGAAGCTTACGATATACAAAAAGGAAGATTGCAGGCAGACTCAAAAAAAAGTCTTACAGAAATCTAAAGTTTCACACAGTGCAATCAGCCTAGGCTAGAGAACATCATCATCAGGAAGAAGAAGAACATACAATCTCTATCAAAAGTCTTCTTCTTTCCACCCTACAGGACAACTTCAGAAGGACAACAATAACTCTATTTGTCGAAGATGTTCCTGAAGCAATCTCTGGTCAAGGCAATTAAGTTTTTGAAGACCTGTTACCCTGAAGCAGATCTCCAGATTTCTTGATCCATTCAAGATCTCAGGGGGAGCAATCTGCTGAAATCAATCCACTAGTCTTCTCAGTTGTTATTGAGAAAGAGAAGACACCATCACCTTTTTCATCCTCTGTACAGGGTTTTAAGTCCCTTCAAAATTATTCCTGGTTGCAAGTCTCCTACCAAAAGACTTGAGGTTTTAGTTTTTGAGCACCTGAACAAAAGCTCATTGGTGTCAGGCACCTGATCAAAAATTTGAGTGGATTCCTACCAGGGTGGTAGAAGAGTGGATGTACCCTGGTTGGGGAACCACTATAATTTCTGGTGTCGTCTGGTTGCCCTTTTTCTTTTGTTTTGGCTGTGTTCTGTGATTTGTTAGCTTGATGTGCTTATTAATTTGTTTGCTAACCTGTTCACCTAGGATTACAGCAAAAGTTGTAAAGATTTTCTAAGAGACCACAATACTCTATTCGCCCCCCCCCCCCTCTAGAGTATTTCACATCTAACCTTCACTTTCAGGCCTGATTACTCTAGAGGGGGTGAATAGAGTACGTCGAAAACTTTTTCTTGTTTATAAAATAATATCAGAGTAATGAAATAAGAGATACCAAGATTTATAGAAAGCAAAGCAGCCTAAGTTAATCTAATCTAACACATCACAGATAATCTAATCTATCACAGCCACAGCAAGAACAAAAAGAAAATGGCAACCAGACAACACACGAACTTTTATAGTGGTTCTCCAACCTGGGTACATCCATTCTTCTACCACCCTGGTAGGAATCCACTAGCAGGTTTTGATTAGGTGACTGCCACCAATGAGCTTTTGATCAGGTGCTCAAAAACCAAAAATAAGCTTTTGAAGGGAGTTAATAAACCCTTTATATAGTGGTGGGAGAGAGATTGATGGTGTCTTCTCTTTCTCTTTTCAACAGAGAAGAATAGTGGATTTTTGTTGTTATCAAGAACTCCTCTCAATAACACTTGGAGTCTTGCACAGGGTGTAGGTCTTCATTCTTCAGCCTTGACTTAAAAATGAGATCCAGGAACTTCTGAATGATATGGATGTGTTGTCTTTGAAAGCTCCTAGAATGAAGGTTGAAGAAAACTTTTGATTTGTAATGATTGTTTCTCTTCCTCTTCAGTAATGTCAAGGAGAAAACAATTTGTTTTCTATACAAAGAAGGTTTAGAGTATTGTTACTGTTGATCTCTTCTCTGTGTATCTATCTTCCTGTATTCTATCAGTTCTCTGTATATTCTTTATGTCACCTTTTTTGGAAAAGAAAAACTCTTTTTTTATATCTTCTGTCGAATTCTCCTTTTGAATTTTGAATTCCATGTCATTAATTGTTGACGGCCTGGAGAATGAAAATCGGCTGGAGAGAATATTGCATTAATGGATTTCCCCAATTGTCCCATTAAAAATGGCAAGTAATATTCCTGATGAAGACCATAATCAATGCTGCCACTAACAGCTATATTCAGAGAATATAAGAATTAATTATTCAGGAATTACTACAAGAGAATAGGGACAAATTGAGGGAAAATTCCAAGTCTGGAACTGCACAACAATCGTCGACCAGAGAACAGATTTCGTCGACCTAAGATCAAAGTTCTTCGACTAGAGAAATCATATTCGTCAACCTAGGAATTCTTGTTCGTCGACCTGAGTTCAGCTAACTGCTTTCTGTGGAAAACTTCTCATTTCTGTGCTCCAAGTTCGTCGAGCAGATAAAATAACTTCGTCGACCTGAGTTTAGAGAAAGTATTCTGGACTTAATGTGTTGAAGACGAACTTATAGAATTCGTCGACCTGAGCTCGAATATCGTCGATCTCAACTCAGAGAATTGACTCTGAGTTCGTCGAGCTGAGCACGCCTTTCGTCAAGCTGAGTTCGACGAACGTCGATCTTACTTTTCTGAACTTGATTTCCTTCTAAGTCTTTGAGTCTTCTGATGTATTCTGTTGGCTGGTCCATGTGTGGTTGATTCTAAGGACTTAGCCTAAACTCTAGGACACAATGTCATGACCCTGACTATATATGGTGGGTCAATTATCCTAGTTAGTGAACCTTGCCCAAATCAACTAGGGATCCAACATCTTCCTCTTGTGGTTGTCGGGCGGTTTGCCCATTCATCAAACCGCGTGGCTTGGTAGGCTTATTTTTATGTTAAACCGCTTGTACATGATATTTTTTATTCCCACATTGTTTATTTGTAATCTCTCCCATCTCCTCCATTTTATAAAAAGGAGGTTATACCATGTAATTGATACCTTTTTTGGAATACAAAAATTTCTGTTCGTCCAATTTCCGGACTCTCTTTTTTTTCGCACAGTAAACAAAGTAACGGTCAGCATTCAGCTGACCAATTTATATCGACCCTACCCCTTTCCCGGGGCAGTGGTATTCCTTCCCTGCAGGCATAGCATTTTCACAAGAAGATATATCACAAAACGTGCACTCACGCACAGTCAATATATCATAAACGTCGGCCACACGGCTCGATGTCCGTGCACTTAGGGCATATTATCAGTGTACAGGAAAACCAGGGTCCCACCACCATTCTTCCCAATGGTAAACATGGAGCATTTATGCTCCACGGCCCATGGCTTGAGGATTTAGTCTTGATGGTGAACAGCCCAAGACTCTCGTTGTGTGATCCTAACGAAGCCAATAACTTAGGTACTCAAGTTAGACAACTATAACACGGATACTGTTTAGCCCTTGTGTAACTCCCCCAAATCTCAATTTTGGTTCAGGTTGGGTGACACGGTCTGGGACACGGGCGTGTCCTCGGGCGTGTCGTGCTCGGGTTGAGTGGCCTCTCGAGTGCTCGACGAAATGTACTCGAGAAGCACTCGAGAGGAGGTAACACGCCTGACAACACGGGCGTGTCAGGGGGTGTGTCCTCCTCTAGGTCGTAGAACTCCACTCAACGAATACACAGTAGGGCGTGTCTGTAATCATGTATGGCACACGGCTGGTGACATGGGCATGTCACGGGTCGTTTCATTCTCGGGATTAGCCAGGGTTTCGTGTGTGCAGGTGTACACGGGTGTGTCCTGGGGTACACGGCCTGTGACACGGGCGTGTCACTGGTCGTGTCCCGCTCGAGTTAAGTTGATGTTGTGTTGTATGAGGTACACGGCTTCATGACACGGGCGTGTCGCACATGACAAGGGCGTGTAGGATGTGACATGGGCGTGTCACACGACCATGTACTGTTTGGATTTGAATCGGTTGTGTGCCGCTTAAGGGAAACAACCTGTGACACGGGCGTATCACAGGGCGTGTCAGGCCGTGTTCGGCCTTTTTCTGGGCAAATCAAGGCCGTTCGTTTTCCTTATGCTAGATCCAAGGGTCCATGCCCTTCCCTACTGAGATAAGGCCGAGAAGGAGGGTAAGCTCCTTCATTTAAGCCATTCTTCTTCTTCTTCTCAAAGAGATAGAGAGACGAAGAGCAAGGGAGGAAGGAAAGGGAGGAGGAAGCCAGCTGCTGGAGGAGCTGCAGAGTGCGGAATCAAGATCCTAATTTGGATTCGTGGAGGCAAAGCCATGTCGGTGATTTCCATCTAGCTAGTTCATATCTCCAAAGCGATCTTCAAGGGTAACGATCTCCTTCTTGGACAACGAAGTCCTTTCCTTATGCATATGCATGGAATCCTCCACCAAGAGGTGGAAAGCATAAGCGATTCCAAGTTGAGTCTGCATCTAGAGCCGGAAGTGTGTATTACGGATTGGCATGTTGTGTGAAGCCCATCAGGATGGTTAGTCTGGATTGGTGATGGTTATATTGTGAACCGGAGAAGCCTCTGTGTATTGTTTGGATGCTTGTTAATTGTGACGACTTGGAAATCTTAGTATGAGCCCTTGTATGGGGTATGTTGAATGGAAATGGATTGGAAAGCGGCTCTGCGAGAGCTGTGTGTGGAGTAGGAAAGGGAAGACTGACCCGCATCAAGATCTGCACTATTGACGAATTGAGCAACCGGAAATGTCTAACCTGTACCTGTGTGGTGGAAGATCGATTGGTGGCAAGGCCTGGGGGACGCGAGACAGACCCGGCTTACTGCACCATAATGGTGGGTCGATCTGATGTGGAAATGCTCAATGGTTACTGTGAGGTGAGCACCTCTGCGTGGGATGGGCGAGGATGTCCCCAGCATGCGTGTTGGTCGACTAGGGCCCAGACTCAACAAGTTAAACACCTTTGATCGGTGGTGGGAGACTGGTATATCTAGTACACCAATAATGTGCCCTGAGTGCACAGAGCGTCAGGCGGAGGCCGACATTTGTGATGATGTGGTGCGTGAGTGCACCGATTGTGATCTAGATATCTGTGGTGTTTGCAATGCATACAGGGAAGGAACTACTGCCCCGGGTAAGGGGTAGGGTCGTTATAATTGGTCAGCTAATGCTGACCGTTGCTTTGTTTACCACTCTTGTGGTGGATGTCTATTTGCAAGTGATGATGGCTGAATTGAATCGATTGCAAAATCTTGAAGTGCAAGAGCCGTAAAGCTCAATCGGTGAAGTTCAACCTCGCATGTTTAATTTGGGACTTCGAGAGACTGTCAAACAACTAATGAAAGATGATGCTGATGAGCAAAAATGAACGAGCTATGTGATTTGTTTTGCTGTAAATATAGCTTGTATGTCATATCGGACGATGAGATGTTTGTGTACACCTGTTTTATGTAGGTGATCAATTGATCAAGGTGTATGTATATGATAGTTGGATATGATGTTTGGGTATATAACTATATAAATTTGTGGATGGACATATAGTGGATGCACATATGTTAGAGATATGTCTGTATGTTATGTTTGTTTTGTGTGATGTCATGGGGCGAGACAAGCTGCGGCCTCTGAGCTCAAACCCGGATCGTTTTGCTAAGAAATAGCATGGTTATGTGAATGGTTATAGCTGAGCTAAATTTCGGGACGAAATTTTTTTGAAGGATGGGAGGGTTGTAACACCCCCAAATCCCAATTTGTGTTCAGGTTGGGTGACACGGCCAAGGACACGGGCGTGACCCAGGGCGTGTCATGCTCGGGTTGAGTGGCCTATCGAGTGCTCGACAAAATGTACTCGAGAAGCACTCGAGAAGAGGGAACAATCCTGGCAACATGGGCTTGTCAGGTGGCGTGTCCTCCTTGGGGTCGTCGAACTCAACTCGACGAATACATGGCAGGGCGTGTCTGCAGTCGTGTATGGAACACAGCTGGTGACACGGGCATGTCACGGGCCATGTCATTCTCGGGATCAGCAAGGGTTTCGCTTGTGTTTGTGGACACGAGTGTGTCCTGGGGTACACGGCCTGTGATACGGGCGTGTCACTGAATGTGTCCCGCTCGGGTTAAGTTGATGCTGTATTGTGTGAGGTACACGGCTTCATGACACGGGCATGTCGTACATGACACGGGCGTGTAGGATGTGACACGGGCATGTCACACGACCGTGTACTGTTTGGATTTGAGTTGGCTGTGTGCTGCTTAAGGGACACGGCCTGTGACACGGGCATGTCACAGGGCATGTCAGGCCGTGTTCAGTAATTTTCTGGGCAAATCAAGCCCGTTTGTTTTCCTTATCCTGGATCCAAGGGTCTAGGCCCTTGCCTGCTGAGATAAGGACGAGAAGGAGGGTAAGCTCATTCATTTAAGACATTCTTATTCTTCTTCTTCTTCCCAAAGAGAGAGCGAGAGGGAGAGCACGAGAGGAAGGAAAGGGAGGAGCAAGCCAGCTGCTGGAGGAGCTATGGAGTGCAGAATCAAGATCCGAATTTGTATTCGTGGAGGCAAAGCCGTGGCGGTGATTTCCATCCGGCTAGTTCATGGCTCCAAAGCGATCTTCAAGGGTAACGGTCTCCTTCTTGGACAACGAAGTCCTTTCCTTATGCATATATATGGAATCCTCCACCAAGAGATGGAAAGCATAAGCAATTCCAAGTTGAGTCTGCATCTAGAGCCAGAAGTGTGTAGTACGGCATAGGCATGTTGTGTGATGCGCATCCAGATGGTTAGTCTGGATTGGTGATGGTTATATTGTGAACCGGAGTAGACTCCGTGTATTGTGTGGATGCTTGTGAATTGTGATGACTTGGAAAGCTTGGTATGAGCCCTTGTATGGGGTGTGTTGAATGGAAATGGATTGGAAAGCGGCTCTGTGAGAGCTGTGTGTGGAGCAGGAAAGGGAAGGCCGACCCGCATCAAGATCTGCGCTATTGACGAATTAAGCAACTGGAAATGGATAACCTGTACCTGTGTGGTGGAAGATCGATTGGTGGCAAGACTTGGGGGATGCGAGACAGACACGGCTTGCTGCACCACATTGGTTGGTCGATCTGATGTGGAAATGCTTAATGGTTATCGTGTGGTGAGCACCTCTGAGTGGGATGGGCAAGGATGTCCCCAGCATGCGTGTTGGTCGACTAGGGCCCAGACTCAAAAAGTTAAACACCTCTGATCGGTGGTGGGTGACTGGTATTTTTGGTACAACAATAATGTGCCATGAGTGCACGGAGCGTCTGGTAGAGGCCGACGTTTGTGATGATGTGGTGCGTGAGAGCACTGATTGTGATCTAGATATCTGTGATGTTTGCAATGCATACAGGGAAGGAACCACTGCCCCGTGTAAGGAATAGGGTGGTTATAATTGGTCAGCTAATGCTGACCATTACTTTGTTTACCGCTCTTGGGGTGAATGTCTAATTACAGGTGATGATGGCTGAATTGAATTGAGCAGAAAGAAGTTGTGCTGCTTAAGGCCCTTGAAGGCCGTGCGAAGAATGCATGGATTTCATGTGTGGCCGGCTTGCGCGCCGATGTTTGAAATTGTATATATTTGTAAAGAGCAACATGTAAGGCCTTAAGGCCATGAGCGTGTGTGTGTTGTATACATTCCTGGTTTATATATAAATGTGGGGTTTATATATATTTAGTGGACATTCGTTGTGATGTGTTCTTATAACTGAAAATGCTGCGCTAGAATGCCCTGAGTTAGGACACGAGTAGAATGAGATTTTGATATCCCCACGTGACTTTGTCTTTGTCTGTGAAATATGGCATGGGGCCCCGGCCGGACCCACCGTTATATTCCATGTGACGAATGGGGCTGTTACAAAGTTGTATCAGAGCCAGGTTTGAGATTTATGAGAGGGAGAACATAAGTGAACTCAAGAATGTCCACTAGGAATGTTATACATGCTTGTGCGGAGCGTGAATGTGACGTCAATGTATATTTGCCATTATGAAATGGATGATTAATGGTGTTTTGTACATTGATAGGTGATGAGGAGTGTTGCTGGGCAATCTGAACCCCAGCATTCCGATGAGAGTGCGACACCAGTGGAAGCTCCTACACCTCCCTCGGCGGAGACCATACGTGTGGTGACTGAGACGGTGCTCGCAGTACTACAGGCACCGCCTACTAGGCAGGCAAGGCTTGCAGGGGTGCCAGTACGGCCTGGTGCAAGGCAAGAGTGCACTGAAGCTGTGGTGGATGATCAAGCAGCGGACAAGCAGTTGAAGCGGTTTATGGCGTTTCATCCACCTACGTTTGGTGGAGTGGGTTCCCCAACGCAGGCGGAAGATTGTCTTGCAAGAGTGAAAAGAATCTTGGCAACAATCCGGACTGCAGTGGCAAAGAATGTGACTTTAGCCACGTTTCTATTAGAAGGCGATGCGAGGCTTTAGTGGGACGAAGTGGAATTGCATCACTTGGCAGGGCGAGGATTGGAAGACATATCGATCGAAGAATTCTCACGATTGTTTCTGGCCAAGTATTTTCCCATGTCGCAGCGAATTGCTATGGAGAATGAATTTCAACATTTGGTGCAGGGCGAGAGTGATATTGATACGTACTTGCATGAGTTTACCAGACTGGGGCGCTATGCGGGGTCTAACTTCGCAGAGGAACCGCGAAAGACGAATCGATTTTATGAGGGCCTGCATGTTGAGCTGAGGTTGGCACTCCCGAGTTTGGTGAACCAAGGCTTCCAAGCGTTGGCAAATACAGCCCGTGCGCTGGAAAAGGATTTGAAGCGAGTACAAGAGAAGAAGAGCCTGGCAGTGGAAAAGTCGGAATTCAAAGTGCCACAATCGGAACAATCAGAGTTTAGGAGACGAGAGAAGAAAAGGTTCAGGCCTGCCGAACCAACTCCGTCAACTGTTACTTCGGGAGCAACATATGGGCAAGTACGTGTGGAGACACGTACATGTTTTAACTGCTGGAATCAGGGACATATAGCCCGTGATTGTTGGAGTGGCCCTCCAAGGGGTGAGAAAAAGATAGGTGCGTCTTATGAAGAAAAGGGTAAAGTAGTGGCCGAGTCATCTGCATCCCGGACGCAACCTCGATTGCATAATCTTGAAGTGCAAGACCAAAAAGATCAATCAGTGAAGTTCATCCTCGCGTGTTTAATTTGGGACCCCGAGAGGCTATTAAACATCTAATGAAAGATGATGCTGATGAGCGGAAATGAACGAGCTATGTGATTTGTTTTGCTGTAAATATAGCTTGTATGTCATATCGGACGATGAGATGTTTATGTACACCTATTGTATGTAGGTGATCAGTTGATCAAGGTGTATGTATATGATAGTTGGATATGATGTTTGGGTATATAACTATATAAATTTGTGGATGGACATATAGTGGATGCACATATGTTAGAGATATGTTTGTATGTTATGTTTGTTTTGTGTGATGTCGTAGGGCGAGAAAACCTGCGGCCTATGAGCTCAAACACGGATCGTTTTGCGAAGAAATAGCGTGGTTATCTGAATGGTTATAGCTGAGCTAAATTTCGGGAAGAAAGTTTTTTGAAGGAGGGGAGGGTTGTAACACCCCCAAATCCTAATTTGGGTTCAGGTTGGGTGACACGGCCTATGACACGGGCATGTACTAGGGCATGTTGTGCCCGGGTTGAGTGGCCTCTTGAGTGCTCGACGAAATGTACTCGAGAAGCACTCGAGAAGAGGGAACACGGCTCGCAACACGGGCGTGTCAGTGGGCGTGTCCTCCTCGGGGTCGTCGAACTCCACTCGATGAATACACGGCAGGGCGTGTCTGCAGTCGTGTATGGCATACAGCCGGTGACACGGGCGTGTCACGGGCCGTGTCGTTCTTGGGATCAGCCTGGGTTTCGCGAGTGCTAGTGGACACGGGTGTGTGCTGGGGTACACGGCCTGTGACACGTGCTTGTCACTGGCCGTGTCCCGCTTGGGTTAAGTTGATGTTGTGTTGTGTGAGGTACACGGCTTCATGATACGGGCGTGTCAGACATGACATGAGCATATAGGATGTGACACGGGCATGTCACATGGCCGTGTACTGTTTGGATTTGAGTCGGTTGTGTGTCGCTTAAGGGACACGTCCTGTGACACGGGCGTTTCACAGGGCCTGTTGATGCATGGAAATCGGCAAGCCACCGGTCGCATAAGTTATAAAGTTTGGGAATAAATCCCTGAGTGTCGGTCTCTTGAGGAATGTAATTAGCATAGAGCGGCAACAGTTCAGAAAATATCGTTATGAGAGTTATACATAGAAAAGAGTAAAAAGGGGCTTGTGAGATTATGGTTTTGATCCAATAAACTAATTAGGGCTGCGCGGGTCGAAGGCACCGCTTCGCAAGGTGAGGTGAGTGTATCAGCCGCGATGCCGAACTTCAGTTGGGCGAGTGGACGGAAAGCAAATGGATGGAAGTGTTCTTGTGTGGAGTGCAATCGAGTGAAACAAGTGTATGGAGTGGATGTGGAGTGGGCGAGGCGCATTCACAACACACAACTCAAAGCAAATGAGTAATACAACATTCACTTAGATATAGAGTAGAAAATGTATTTCATTACAATATCAATTCATTACATACAACGGAGGAAGGGGGAAGAGGAGTAAACCACTAGAGGGTGAAGGTCTACCGCAGGTCGTGGCCGGAATAGCGAGTTGTCAATCCGCTTCCGGGATTAGTCTGAGGAGGCTTCCAGTGCCAACGAGCTGTCACCTCAAAGGCCTTTGAGCGCGTTCTCTAGGTCGTCTTCTTCGCCAACTCCGGTGGAAAGCTTGAAGTTGAGGTCATCAATGGCCGGGAGCTTCGCCAGAGGGTTTGGAAAGCTTCGGAATCACCGACTACGGACTCCCGATGAAGATGGAGGTGGATGGAGCAGCTGGAGAGGTAGAGCGGCACTTCCTGTGCACTCTCTGATCGCATAAATGACCCATCGTTTCCCTAAATCGCGGAGCAGGCCCTTAAATACTGAGGCAGAATAAGCAGCGTGCACGATCAGTGGCGCATGACCAGTGGTCGTGCGCACTGTCAGTCGATGGTCATGCGCAATTTCCAATTAAACCTGCAACTTGGATAGAAACATCAGCAAATATGCGCACGATCAGTGGCACATGACCGGTGGTCATGCGCACTGAATCCATTGATCGTGCGATTGGCTAAGACAGAACTGGGGAAAAGGAGAATTTAATGGGCATGATCAGTGGCGCACGACTAGTGGTCGTGCGTAGTGAGTCCAGTGATCGTGTGTAGTGTTCATGTATCGTCGGGGTCTCCAGAGCAGTTCCGGAGCACGCACACGACCCATGCACCAGCAAAAGAGGCAGATAGGCCACCAAAAGTGCAGACCACATTCTCACAGTACGGTGAAAGAACAAGTAAAACAAACAAAAATGCAGAAATATCTAAAGCACATAGAAAACGGGCCTAAAGTGCACCTAATCATGAAATAGGCAAGTAAGCAAATATAAGCAGTTATAGCTCTCAAGTGCAGTGCTAAGACGATAAAACTGGCCCAGATGAGTCCAAAAATCAGTGTAATAATTGGACTCAGCACACCCCCAGACTTAACCATGTGTGCGTCCCGTGCAAATCATTAGTCCATGGACGGTAAAACAGCTAGCTGGCTTAGAAACTTCAAAATAAAGTTGGACGAGAAATCAAATACATCATGTGCATAGAAAATAGAATAGAAAAACTTTTTAATTATACTACGGAGTTTAAATTATTCGACAGAGGTAAATAAATATTGTGTCTACTTAAAATTACAATTCTGGAGAATCGTTCAGTCATGTGTACGGAGAAAGTAGACAAAACACTAAGGTGAGCATAGCCCAAGACCGAGGCTCGAGATCACCTCCAAAGAAATCCATCAATGTCGGGAACCATAAGCTTGCCTTTTCACACTCTCTCCACGATGCTAAGTAGACTCAAGTGTGAATTAGCATGACTTGTAGGTTTGAATGGGGCTAAGGCTAAGGTGGGGTAGTCAATGATAAACAAGGAGGCTACACACAAACAAAGCGAGCGAACCTGAGCTAACCCAAACAGCCATGAAGAAATGCATGTGTGGCACACCCCAGACTTGGATTGAAAACTGGGTATGCACACGGCCTATCCCGACCAAAAACTAACACACAAGATGGGGATTGCAATTCTCCTTGTAATAATTTTAAAGTTTCTTTTTTTTGTTTCTTTTTTTATTCATCGTTTCCTTTTTCTTCGTTTTTTCTTTTTCATTCAGCAATCCTCAAATCTAAAAATTAGCAATTCATGAATTCATCTCCACATCACATGAATCTCAAATATCACAACATATCAAATTTTGAAATTCAAGGTTTTGGTTGAGACAAAAGAGTGGGCTTTTAGGCTTTGGTGAATAAAGGTGGAACTGAAACAAAAGGAGGGTAGGCGCAAATTTGGCTTGCAAGGGTCAGCTGCTAGGACTAGGTTCAAAAAGGCTCAACTAGCCAAAATGATGGCCTACCTCACGCTCACACTCGACTAACCGGGCACCAATGCTTCGAGAGTAGCTTAGGGCAAGTTCTCAGTCCCCGAGAAAGATGATTCTTCCACCCCGACTCGAGCAATACAAGCCTAGTGATGGCTACACTCATCCCTACACTACCGTTCGATTACTACAGATTCTACAATTTTAAGTAGCACAAACAAAATTTACTGTTGCAGAATAAATTTAAGTCTACGAGCATGAAGAAAAAGTAATCATATACTATTTCTACGCAAATCATGAATACTCGATTAGGAGCATTGCATGAGTTTCGAACTACTATATCCCAAAATCCTAAGTCAGCGCCACTTTTTAGAGTTTACACAAAAGTAAAACATTTGCCCTGAGCCGCGCGCATGGTTAAGTGCGCACTCATGTGGGTGATTCAGGGTGTGCAATTAGTGATCAAGAAATAAATAAAGGCAGACTAGTATGCAATAAACTGTGCTGTGTAGTGATCACAGGCAACTCCACCCCAGACTAGAATATGATAATATGAGAAAGTAAAACATGTAAATACAAATAAAGGGATAGGATAAGAAGTACCCATGCTCAAAATTGAGCATACCGATTGTGCGACGAGATATCCAAGGGCGGCCAAGTTGCCGCGCCTCAAAAATTCCTACACCTCCGATTTAAATACGGATGAAAAACAAAAGATGGAAACATATATATATATATATATATATATATATATATATATATATATATATATATATATATATATATATATATATATATATATATATATATAAAGAGCTCAAAACAAGCACAGGACCAAATGGTCCAACATGGGTTGTCTCCCGAAAGCTCTTTTGTTTACCGTCCTTAAGGTGGACCAAATACCTGTATTAGCAGTTATAATAAAGAGTTCGTTGCAGTTTGAAAAGGAAGAAATAAAATAGAGCAAACTAGAGTTCCATACGCAGCAAGAAAACGAAAAGAGGAGGGTAAGTGGAATGATGGTATAGCAATCAGCTATAAGCAAATTTGTATTAAGTCTCTCCAGTGGGGTGCGAGGGGACGACAAATTGTCTTTTTACGTTGGGAGAAGGGGGTTTCCCCTTACTACGATTGTGCTCTTCCTCGCACCGGAAGGCAGCGTAGCGCTCGTCCCGTAAACGCTTTGCCTCTTTCAGTTTCTCCATCGTGGGAGACTTCCAATGGATGTAGTCTGTAGGTTTTCCTATTTTTATGGTTGGTGGCATCCTGTCCAGCACCATGACGGCGACCGGATCTGCCCAAGATATAGATCGCTTAACAGAGTTTTCAGCCGTGTTATACAAATAAGTGTCTAAGGATTTCTCCCGGATAAAACTTTGTTCACCATGCTCAAAAACAGAGTTAGCGGGAAGGAGAAAGGCAGTCGTGGCATTGGTGCACTCGATCTCTTCTTTGACCAATTGCTCTTGATTCTCATCTATCACCTGGGAGAGTCCTTTCTTTGTCTTCTCTTCCGGATGTGCTTCTTCCAATGTTGGGAGTCCTGAATCTATCTTGGTATCTGTGACACTCAGAAAATTGTTATTTTGGATGGGAGAGGGATGTATGTATGTGTTACCGTGGGCGGAATCTTCGGCCGGCCAAGTGATGCGTCCTTTGGAGAAATCGAGGGATGTGCCGCTGGCCGTCAGGAATGGGACTCCTAATATAGGAATAGAGTTATTTTCCCTTAGTCCCAAAACCTGGAGGTCAGTGGTTATACTTTTTTCGTTGACCTCGATTTCGACTTCCCGAACACCTCTCTCAGTGTCAACCAAATTGCCATTCGCTAAGATAAGCGACTTTCGGTTTTCCGTGTCGACTTGTAGGTGCATCTTCGCAACATCTTGCAGGGTGAGGATGTTGCTGGATGCCCCAGAGTCACATAATGCTGGGGTTTTGAAGTTGTTTATTTTACAATGGATGACAAGTTCGTTGCTTTTTCCCAAATTTTCCTCACCAACGCTTTTACCTTGTTCATGGGGGTTCTTTTCAGTGTTACTAGGTAAGGTGCCTTGGGTGGACTCGGAGACCACTTAGGCCAATTGGCCCAATTGCGCCTCCAGTTTGGGCATCGAGGCGGCTTGATTGGTCATGTTGGTTTGGGAAATTTCAACGAATTTCTCGAACATCTCTTCCAAAGAACTTTTTTTAACGGCAGGGGGCCCTTGGGAATAATTTGGTTGAGGCGGTCGCGATTGGCTTCCGGAGGCATACACATCGTTTTGATGCTGCCCCGATTGCCATCTTTGGCCAGATGCGTTTGGATTCCAAGAAACGTTGGGGTGGTTTCTCACCCCCGGGTTGTATGTGTTTCCGTAAAGCACTCCCCTGTTTTGATTTGCTACAAAATTAACTGACTCATGCAGAAAAGAAGATTCATCTGGTACCTCGACTCCTAGGAATTCGAAGTTGTGGTGGTCGGTGCTTACGCAACCTTGGCATGAGATTGTCATCACTGGGTCGGCGGTGACGGGCTTGGGGATATCAACGGCGAATACTCCGCTTGTGCTTCATGGGGTGTTTCTTCCAGCGGTCCAATAAGCGTTGTGGGTGGCGGTGTCTTGTAAGATTCTCAGAGCATCATCTGGAGGAAGGTTCATGATTGTTCCTCCGGAGGCGGCATCGATCATGGCTCGGTGGTGGGGTTCAATAGCGAAGTAGAAACTTTTGACGAGGTTTCAAGTTTGGAATCCATGGTTAGGGAACTTCCTCAGCAGCTCGTTGAAACGCTCCCAAACTTCAGCTAAACTTTCTTGATCGACTTGCCGGAAGTTGGCTATTGCTCACCTCATGCTCACGATCGGATATACCGGATGGAACTTAGCTAGGAATTTTATGGTGAAAGCCTCCCAAGTGGTGGATGTTCCAGGTGGGAGTGAGTGAAGCCATGTCTTGGCTTTGTCCCTTAGTGAAAAAGGGAAGAGGCAGAGCTTGACTGTTTCGTCCGGGATTCCAGCGTAGCGGAATGTGGCACAATTTTCTGAGAATTCCGCCAGGTGAAGATGGGCATCTTCAGTGGCCATTCCTGAGAACTGAGCGTTGTTCCGAATGATATTCAGGATAGCTGGTTTAATCTCGAACTGTTGGTTGGTGATAGCAGGTCCGAAACTGGGGTATATGCTCCCGACGGTAGGTGTAGTTTAATCCCTCATGGTGCGGACCTGGGGAGGGTTTACTTCATTTTCATCGCCATTTCGGTTGCCAGGAGGTATCCCTCCAACTCGGTTGTCGGCATCAATATTCAGCTGGTCTCCCATTGGGGCAAAAGTGATGGCTGCGGCGCGTCTTCGCGCTAAGATAGTACGTTCGATCTCTGGGTCGTAGGCTACAAGATCTCTTGTCGCTCGACCATGCATTCACTGCGGCAAACTACATAAGGAAACAGCAGTCAAAAACATTAACTCTTATAACAATATTTTCAGTCATCCTGAGTTGCTCTATAGTTGCATTCCCCGACAACGGCGCCAAAAACTTGATGCGTGGAAATCGGCAAGTGCACAGGTCGCACAAGTAATAAAGTTTGGGAATAAATCCCCGATTGTCGGTCTCTTGAGGAATGTAATTAGCATAGAGCGGCAACAGTTCAGAAAATATTGTTATGAGAATTATACGTAGAAATGAGTAAAAAGGGGCTTGTAAGATTGTGGTTTTGATCTAATAAACTAATTAGGGCTATGCGGGTCTAAGGCACCACTTCGCAAGGTGAGGTGAGTGTATCGGTCGCGTTGCCGAACTTCAGTTGGGCGAGTGGATGGAATGCTAATGGATGGAAGTGTTCTTGTGCGGAGTGCAATCAGGTGAAACAAGTGTATGGAGTGGATGTGCAGTGGGCGAGGCGCATTCACAACACACAACTCAAAGCAAATGAAAACTACAACATTCACATAGATATAGAGTACAAAATGCAGTTCATTACAATATCAATTCATTCCAAACAATGGAGGAAGGGGGAAGAGGAGTAAACCACTAGACGGTGAAGGTCCACTGCAGGTCGTGGCCGGAATAGCGAGTTGTTAATCCGCTTCCGGGCTCAGTCCGAGGAGGCTTCTGGTACCAACGAGCTATCACTACGAAGGCCTTTGAGTCCGTTCTCTATCTCGTCTTCTTCTCCAACTCTGGTGGAAAGCATGGAGTTGAGGTCATCAATGGCCGGGAGCTTCGCCGGAGGGTTTGGAAAGCTTCGGAATCACCAGCTACGGACTCCCGATGAAGATGGAGGTGGATGGAGCAGTTGGAGAGGTAGAGCAGCACTTCCCGTGCACTCTCTGATCGCAGAAATGACCCGTCGTTGCCCTAAATCGTGGAGCAGGTCCTTAAAAATGGAGGCAGAATAAGCAGTGTGCACAATCAGTGGCGCACGACCAGTGGTCGTGTGCACTGTCGGTCAATGGTCGTACGCAATTTCCAATTAAACATGCAACTTGGACAGAAACATCAGCAGATATGCGCACGATCAGTGGCGCACGACCGGTGGTCGTGTGCACTGAATCTACTGATCGTGTGATTGGCTAAGACAGAACTTGGGAAAAGGAGAATGTAATGCGCACGATCAGTGGCGCACGACCAGTGGTCGTGTGCAGTGAGTCCAGTGATTGTGCGCAGTGTTCCTGTATCGTCGGGGTCTCTCGAGCGGTTTCGGAGCACGCACACGACCCATGCACCAGCAAAAGAGGCAGATAGGCCACCAAAATTGCACACCACATTCTCAAGACACGGTGAAAGAACAAGTAAAACAAACGGAAATGCAGAAATATCTAAAGCACACAGAAAACGGGCCTAAAGTGCACTTAATCATGAAATAGGCAAGTAAGCAAATATAAGCATTTATAGCTCTCAAGTGCAGTGCTAAGACGATAAAACTGGCCCAGATGAGTCCAAAAATCAGTGTAATAATTGGAATCATCACCTGTCAGGCCGTGTGCAGCCTTTTTCTAGGCAAATCAAGGCCGTTCATTTTCCTTATCCTGGATCCAAGGGTCCAGGACCTTCCCTGTTGAGATAAGGCCGAGAAGGAGGGTAAGCTCCTTCAATTAAGTCATTCTTCTTCTTCTTCTCAAAGAGAGAGAGAGAGGGAGAGCAAGGGAGGAAGGAAAGGGAGGAGGAAGCCAGCTGCTGGAGGTGCTGCGGTGTGCGGAATCAAGATCCGAATTTGGATTCATGGAGGCAAAGTTGTGGTGGTGATTTCCATCCGGCTAGTTCATGGCTCCAAAGCGATCTTAAAGAGTAACGATCTCCTTCTTGGACAACGAAGTCCTTTCCTTATGCATATGCATGGAATACTCCACCAAGAGGTGGAAAGCGTAAGTGAAATAATTAGTGCCTAACCACCTAGAGGGGGGTGAATAGGTGTAATTCCTATTTTTCTTTTAAGGTAGAAAAGCTGATCAGTTAACTAATAATAAACTGCAAATTCTGCAGCTAACACAGCACAGATTCACAGAATTGTCACAACACAGATTGCACACAGATTTTTATAATGGTTCCCCAAGGTCTGGGTACATCCACTTTCCCCCTTCTCCCATCTAGCAGTGTGCTAGATTCGGCCTAAATTCTTCTCTTCACCTCAGATCCTCAGATCTTACAACTCAGAACCCCAAACAAGGATACTACAACTCATGCAATCTGCCCTACCTCAGCCTACACAAGGCCTACAACTCAGAGATATCAATCTCCTACAATTCAGGCTCACAGCCCTACCTCAGCCTTCAACAAGGCCTACCACTCAGAGAAATTACTTTCCTACACTCAACCTTTATAAAATAGGCTTATAGCTCAGATCTAGAATAGATCCTACAGAAAATAGTGTTTACAAAGTGTTTTACCACCACCCAGGTAGAGAGAGAAGGGATGGATGGTTTCTTGATCAGTTCTTGGAAGCAACTGATGGCAGAGCACAACCTCTCTTAGCTTTCTTCAAAGCTTCTTGAATCTGAACTCAGTAGGGTTGAACTCTTGAGAAGTTGATCTTCAATCAGCTTCTGACTTGAGATTCAGATCTCAATCTGAATCTTTCTTGGCAGCCTTATTCAGCAACTGTACTTCTTAGATGGAGCTCACTCTCTCCAACTTTTTAGATCTTCTGTCGGAGGTCTTCTTCTTTTTGTGTTGTTAGATATCTATGTAAGATCTTCAATCTTAATTGTAATTCATTACTTCTATTGAAGGAGGAAGCCTTTATATAGTCTTCCTCCATGGTAACCGGCTGATCCAGTTTCTAACAAACTTCTGATAGCTTTGACAATTCCAGTAGTCCGGTTAGAAATGGCAGCTGTCAAGTCATCCAGTCACTTCTTGAAAATACTGTCTCTGTCTGAAAGTGTCGAGTCTGATCTTCATTATGTGTCGACACAAGTAGACTAAGTGTCGAGACTGAACTTCTTCATGTGTCGACACAAGTAGACTAAGTGTCGAGACTGAACTTCTTCATATGTCGACACAAGTAGACTAAGTGTCGACACAAGTGAACTAAGCGTCGACACAAGCCTTGGTGGTGTCGACACATCTCTTCTGTTGTTGATACTGCTCCTCGACACAGCCTTCTGTTGAATGTGTCGACACTGATTCTGTGTGTCGACACAAACACTTATTCTTTAACATAGTTGAAACTTTGCTATGTGTCGACACAAGTCCTGTGTGTCGACACAGTTGATGTTGACAAATACTTCTGTGTGTCGACACTGCCTCTATTTGTCGACACATTTGATGTCGACTAAGTATTCCTGTGTGTCGACACTCCCTCTTGGTGTCGACCCAGTTGATGTCGACAATGCTTCAATGTGTGTCGACACAGCCTCTGTATGTCGACACATTTCTTCTGGTGTCGACACAGTGTTGGAACACCCTATTACTAATTTGGGTCAGGATCACTATGTCTCTAGGAACCTTTGCTTGACCTTCTGTATAGCTTAATAGGTCAATTAGAATTGAGTCTAAGGGTTAGAAGTCTAGGTTTGGAAGCTGCCCTGAAGACCAAGATTTTGTGTTTGGAGACTAAGTCATATCGTCGAGCTCAGCACGACGATTCGTCGAACTCCGATCGACGATCGTCTAGCTCAACCTCGACAGATCGTCGAACTCCATTCGACGATCGCTGAGCTCAACTTCTTTATATCGTCGAACTCCATTCGACGATCGGTGAGCTCAGGTCGACGATTTTGACTATGCTTTGGATCTTTATCTCTGAGCTCAGTTCGACGATCTTGAAGCTCAGATCGACGATATTTTGCTGCTGTATATTTCCAGATCGCTGAGCTCAGCTCGACGATAGCAGAGCTCAGTTCGACGATTTCAGATAACTTCCAGGATATTTCTACATTCAAATTCAAATCAGTTAGGAGTTATTCTGCAATTAATTCAGAGATTTCCTAGTCGTTTTCATTCATTTCTGGACCAAGTTTCAAGGGATTTTTCAAGAAATATATTTGTGGACTTTCCTCCAGAAGAGATTATGCAATTAAGGATGCAATTAATGCAGGCCAACGGCTATTCTTCTCAGAGAGAATGTTTTGTTCAGTACCAGAGAATAAAAGATAGGATTTTTTTGAATCTCTCAGAGAACACACACAATACAGAGAGAGAATAGAGATTACAGAGACACATTCAAAAATCTTCTGTCACAAAGAATTCTCAAGAACACACATCCAAGGAGATCAAGCTTTCTCAAAATCTTCAGATCTCTGTAGTTTTCAAAGTGTTCAAGGCCAACATATTTCCAGACTCCAGACATTCAACATTTCAGCTATTGCTGAAATCATCTATTGCTGGAGTTCAATCTTTGAAGGCCTATCACCCTCAGCAAAGCTTTTTCTTCCTGAAGATCTCAAGGATTCAGGGGGAGCTTTGACATCAATCCACATAGTCTTCTCAGTTGTTTGAGAAAGAGAAGACTGCCATCTCTCTCTCACCCCCACTCTGTAAAGGGTTTCTCAAACTCCCTTCAAAAGTTGAGCTTGGTTTTTGAGCACCTTGTCAAAAGCTCATTGGTGGCAAGACACCTGATCAAAAAATTTGCTTTGGTTTTTTGCACCTTATCAAAAGCTCATTGGTGCCCAGGACACCTGATCAACTCATCCTGTAGTGGATTCCTACCTAGGGTGGTAGAAGAGTGGATGTACCCAAGTTTAGGGGAACCACTATATTTCCTTGTGTCTTCTGGTTTTGCTTGTTTCATTTTTGTTTCTGGCCTTGATTTTTCTGTGCTTAGTTTTTGTTCAACTTAGTGCTGTGATTAGAGTTATTGTTGCTTCCCTGCTCACTCTTATTACAACAATTGTTGTAAAAGTTTTTAAAGCACCATATACTCTATTCACCCCCCCCTTTAGAGTATATCAGATCTAGCTGCACTTTCAATTGGTATCAGAGGGAGGTTGGTTAAACATACCATACCTGATTGGTTGTACAGGCTAACACCTGAACCCAAAGATCCCAAGTTAGATCTGCTTTCTTTTGTATTTTATTATTAGATTTTGTTTTCACAAATCATGGCCCAAAACAAAGATTACGCTAGCACCAGACCTCCAGTGTGCAATCTGTCAAAGTTTGCACTCTGGAAAGCAAGGATCAGACTTTACATGAATTCTATTGACGAAGATATTTATAATTCTGTTTTGACAGTATGTCCAAGACCCCCAGAGAACACAAGCACAAATGCTGTGCCACCTCTATCAGGAACAGATGCTGACATCAAGAAATGGAAGGTAGCTGATGCCAAGGCTATGAACATCCTAGCTCAGACAATGTCTGATGACATATTTCAAAAGGTAGTTGAATGTAATTCAGCCAAGGAAATTTGGGACAAGTTCTCAGAAATAGTATCAGGCTCAGCTGATGAGAAAAAGGATAGAAGATCCCACCTCATCTCTCAATATGAGAATTTCAAGAAGGGAGAGACTGAGTCAGTGGGAGACATGTACAACAGGCTAAGTCTAATTGTCAGTGAACTCAGGACTTTGGACAAAGAGATCTCCCTAACAGAACTTAATGACAAGATCCTAATGTGCTTCCCCAGCACTTGGGATTCAAGAATCTGGCCAATCAAGGATGCCAGAAGTCTGAATGAGATCACTACTGAAGCTCCGTTGGGTAAGCTCAAATCTTATGAGCTACTCATCAAGAATAGAGAGGAAGAACAGAAGGCTGCCTCACCAGCCACAAGAAAAGAGAAGACCATAGCCTTCAAGGCAACTGAGGATCTGCCTGAAGACAGAGCCACAAATAATGATGAACTACTCAGTCTGCTGGCCAAAAGATTCTACAAGATGGCCAGAAAGGACTTCAGAAGAAGATCATACAAGGAGCAGGATAAGCCAAAGTATGACAAGTCCATTGGTAATAATAAAGATATTATTTGCTTTGGCTGCAGGAAACCAGGGCACATAGTTCCTGACTGTCCAGAGAACAAGAACAAGGACAGAAGGGACATAAAAGAAAGAAGAAAGGAGAAAGACTCCAAAAGGAATAGCAATGGCAAACCTTCTTCAAGCAAAAACAAGCATACAAGAAAAGGGTTTATTGCCGAATCCTGGACTGAAACAGAAGAGGAGTCAGAAGCCTCATCCAGCTCCAGTGATGATGAGGATGATGCAGAAGAAAAGGAGTTATGCATGATGGCAATCAATGCCTCACAGCATAATTCAGAAGAAGAGGAGTCAGAGTCAGACTCAGAGACCCAACCTAAAGAAGATCAGGTAATTAGTTCTTTTGATTTTAGTTCAGAGGATTTTAAATCTGAATTTAAAGCACTGTGTTTAGACCTGCTAAAGTCTGAGAAAGAGATTATCTCTCTCAAAAATCAATTATCTAAACACAATACTTTAAAGTCAGAAAACTTCAAACTCTCTCAGGAGTTGGAGAGCTGTAGGGAACAGATAGCTTCACTGAAAAGTGAGCTCTCTGAGGCCAAGAAGCTTGAAGAATCCCTTAATGGGAGAAGCATCAAGCTGATGGACATCACAAGCACAGTGAACTTTAGATTCAACAGTACACTGGGCTTGGGTGCTTTATCCAGCCAACCTATAGTCCTAACAACTCCCATCAAATTCATTTCTAACAAGGGAAAGGGAGTTGTAGAGGTTGCTAGGAAAAATTCTGATCTGCCTCAGAAAATTAAGTCCCAGCAGAAATCGTCGAACGGAGATCGACGATCGTCGAATTAAGATCGACGATCGCCGAACGCAGCTCGACGATCTCAGGAAAAATCGTCGAACGCAGATCGACGATCTCAGCCAAAGTCGTCGAACGCAGGTCGACGATCTCAAATACCTGACCTCAGTCATAGTCGACCGTCGAACGGAGCTAGATGATCTGACCCAAGATCGTCGAACGCAGCTCCAAGATCGTCGAACAGAGGTCAGAGCTCTGGAAAATTTTTCAAAGGCAAATCAAAATTGAATCCTAAGGGTCCTTCATCCCAAATCTTTAACCCTTATACTGAATGGATTTTACCTCCAAGGAGATATCATCCTGAAGGATATAAGAGTCAACCTGGGATGTCTTTCATTTCAGAATTTAAAGGTTATCAACCTAGGCCCAAGGTAAACTGGGTCAAAAACAAATGAATTATCTTTTGTGCAGGTGAAGACCTATCCAACATCTAACCAGCATGGTATTTGGATAGTGGGTGCTCTAAGCACATGACAGGGAACAAGGACAACCTCACATCCTTCAGAGCCAAGCTTGGACCCAAAGTTATCTTTGGTGATTCAAACTTTGGACAAACTAAAGGATATGGTGCAGTCCAGATTGGTTCAGTAACTTTCAAGAAGGTAGCTTATGTGGAAGGACTGAAGCACAACCTAATTAGCATCAGTCAGCTGTGTGATGAAGGCTACCAGGTGACCTTCAGCAAAGTCTTATGCAAAATCAAGTCAGAGGACAACACAACTGTGTTGACAGGTAAAAGTAAAGTTAACATCTATCTAGTAGATTTTCTTTCAACTGATGTAGATATCTGCTTGTTTAACTCTGTCTGTAGACCAAATGTTTTATGGCATAAGAGATTAGGACACCTAAACCTTAGAACTATTGCTAGGCTATCCAAGGACAACCTTGTTAGAGGACTACCTTCTGGCCCCTACAAGAAGGAAGGACTCTGCAGGGCTTGTCAATTAGGCAAGCAAACTAAAAACAGCTTTAAGTCACTTAATAAGAGTGATTCACCTAGGATATTGTATCTGTTACACATGGATCTCTTTGGACCCATCACAGTACAAAGCCTAGGAGGGAAATCCTACACTTTAGTAGTTGTAGATGACTTCTCTAGATTCACTTGGGTGTTCTTTCTAAGGAAGAAGTCTGATAACTTTAAGTGTCTGACAGAGTTTCTCAAATGTATACAGATTGAGTTCAATACTCACATTGCCCTGATCAGAAGTGATCATGGGATAGAGTTTGATTCTCTTCTTATGCAAGAGTTCTGTCAGAGTGAAGGGATCAGGAATACTTTCTCAGCTCCTAGAACTCCTCAACAAAATGGGGTAGCTGAAAGGAAAAACAGAACCCTTATTGAATCTGTCACTATATTATTGTCAGATGCTCATCTACCTCTATCCTTCTGGGCAGAGGCAGTGAACACCTCCAAGTATGTGCTGAACAGAAGTCTGATACATAAACTAAAGGGAAAGACTCCCAATGAATTACTCAAAGGGAAGAAACCTAAAGTTGACTATTTTAGAGTCTTTGGTTGTATTTGCTACATTCACAATAATGACAAGAAATATTTAGCAAAATTTCAAGCCAAGGCTGATGAAGGAGTGTTTCTGGGATACTCCATGATCAGCAAGGCCTATAGGGTATATAATAAATCATCCTTGAAAATTGAGGAATCTGTTCACATTTCATTTGATGAATCTAACATGTCTTTCAAGGAGAAGAATTCTTCTACCATAGAACCTTTGCAGGAACATTCTCTAGTTGAAGAATTGAACAAGTTACAGGTTACTCAAGAGGATGAAAGCAGTGAAGATGAAGGGAATGCTCAACATAATGAAGAACAACTTGAAGAGTCAGTTGTTGTACCACAAGAGGAAACAACAACACAGGTTGGTGAACAATCAACACCCCCTGTTGATTTAGTAACATCAAGAGACCATCCAATTTCCCAAATAATTGGAGAAATCTCAGCTGGTGCGCAAACCAGAAATCAGGTCAACGAAAACCTGTTGCACACCTGTTTCATATCTCAAATTGAACCTCAGTCCATTCAAGATGCAGAGCAAGATCCACACTGGATCATTGCAATGCAAGAGGAGTTGCATCAATTTGAGAGGAACAAAGTATGGGAACTAGTGCCAAAGCCCAAGGATCACTCCATTGTTGGAACAAAATGGGTATTCAGAAACAATTTGGATGATCAAGGAGTAATTATAAGAAACAAGGCAAGGCTAGTTGCTCAGGGATACTCTCAAGAAGAAGGAATCGACTACGACCAGACCTTTGCACCTGTTGAAAGATTGGAAGCCATCAGAATATTTCTAGCTTATGCAGCTCACAAAGGCTTCAAAGTATATCAGATGGATGTCAAAAGTGCTTTCCTGAATGGAGACAACAAAGAGGAAGTTTATGTTAGACAACCTCCAGGTTTTATCTCTCCAACTTATCCTGATTATGTTTTTAGACTGAACAAAGCATTATATGGTCTCAAGCAAGCTCCTAGAGCATGGTATGAGACCCTAGCATACTTTCTCTTGGAAAATGGTTTTATAAGGGGTAGAGTAGACCAAACTCTTTTCATTAGAACCCATAAGTCTCATACCCTACTAGTACAAATTTATGTAGACGATATCATTTTTGGTTCTACTGACTCCAAATTGTGCAGAAGGTTTTCTAACCTGATGCATTCTAAATTTGAGATGAGTAGCATGGGTGAGCTATCCTTCTTCCTAGGATTGCAAGTCAATCAACATGCTGAAGGCATCTTTATTTATCAAACCAAATATGCAAATGAATTGGTTAAGAAATTTGGTATGTCTGAGGCATCTTGTATGAAAACACCCATGCCTACTAATGCTGTATTGGATGCTGATGAACATGGGAAACCTGTTGATCAGACAACATATAGAGCAATGATTGGCTCTTTACTGTATCTTACAGCTAGTAGACCAGATATATTGTTTGCTACATGTATATGTGCTAGGTTCCAAGTTAGCCCTAGAGAGTCACACCTAACATTAGTAAAGAGGATTCTTAGTTATGTTAAAAGTTGTCCAAATCTAGGTCTCTGGTATCCAAAAGATTCAGCATTTGATTTAACTGGATTCTCAGATGCTGATTATGCTCGATGCAGAATTGACAGGAAAAGCACCAGTGGAACTTGTCAGTTCCTTGGTGACAGACTTGTCTCTTGGTTTTGTAAGAAACAAACATCTGTGTCAACTTCAACTGCTGAAGCTGAATATATGGCTGCAGGCAGTTGTTGCTCACAAATCTTGTGGATTCAAAACCAACTCCTAGACTATGGCTACAACTTAGAGAAGTCTAAAATCTTTTGTGACAATACAAGTGCTATTTCCATAGCTCAAAATCCAGTCCTCCATAGTAGGACAAAACATATAGAGATTAGGCATCATTTCTTAAGGGATAATGTTGAAAAGAATAAAATTGAACTACAATATATCCCAAGTGATTTACAAAGGGGAGATATTTTCACCAAGCCCTTGGATGAAAAGAAACACACCTTCTTCCTAAATCAGTTAGGAATGTTAGATGGAGGAAGTCTTAAATAATACCCAAGATTTTGAAAGCTTAAAAATTGACCAAGACTAGGCAAACATTCTGATTTTCTCTTAGTGTCTAGAATTTTTCTGATCTCTGAACTGCGCTCGACGACTTGCTCCAAGATCGTCGAACGGAGATCGACGATTTCCAACAATCGTCGAACTGAGTTCAGCGTCTCTCAGATAGTATGAACTATCTCTTCCGGTCAACGATCATCGAACGGCGCTCGACGATTATGTTCTCTGAACGATCGTCGAACGGAGCTCGACGCTCTCCAATGTCGTCGAACGGAGATCGACGATGTTGAAGACTCTTCAGATTCCTTTAGTAGCCTCGATCGTCGAACTGAGTTCAACGATCTTTCCAATTTTGCATCGAACCCTAATATAAAACTCTTTTTTCGCCGTCGTTCTCATTTGCGCTTTCGATTTCTCTGCAAGAATTCTCTTTCCCTCCAAACAGTTCTACACTTGGTCGTTTTGTTTGTTGCATTTTTTCATGTACACATGGCTGTGTCAGTTGCTGTTCTTGCTGCAATGAAGTTTGATGCTTGTTTTCACATTGATATAGAATCCTTCAGCACGACTGACCAGATTTTTCAAGATATACTGGGTTTGTTCAAGGACCAGAATCTGACAGCAATAATGACCACCAGGATCAAGTTGGCTTCTGATGAGATAAAGGAGTGGGTTTATACTGCCCATAATCAAGATAACTCTACCATAGTTGGGTCAATTTCTGGAAATCAGGTACCCTTGACCCCAACCATTCTATCAGAAATTTTTGAGTTGAGGAATGGAGAAGATTCTGCTGAGTTATCTGGAGAAGAATATTCTGAACTGCTTGCTAGGATGGGTCATCTAGAGGGAAACCCTAGCAAGCTATTCAAAAGGAACCTGTCAGTAGAATACAGGTTCATGGCAGATATGGTTGGGAAAGTGCAACTGGCAAAGCACTCTGCCCATGATACTATATCAAGATATCAGCTCTGCCTCATGGGAGCTCTTGTGAACAAGAAGAATCTAAATTAGGGAGAGATTTTCTTTGACCTCATCAAAAAGAAAATCAACAAGAGTTTTGTTAATTTTGGGAGAATTATTGGAGTATTTATGCAGCACAGGTGCCCTGCCTTGCTGGTCTCCTCTGGAGTTCATATCAATGCCTCCAAGAGATTGTCTTGTGCACTCTTTGGAAAGTGGGACAGACAAATAAGCAAGCCTAGCAGGCCCTCCTCCAGTGCTCCTTCAGGCACAAGGACTCAAAGAGTCACTCCTCCACAGGTCTCTGCCCCTGCAGATGACCTGGCTGCTGCTGTTGCCTCTCCTCCTCCTCCTCCAATTCCATCCCTTCCCATACCATCCACCATTCCAGCTCCATCCACCATCATCATCTCCAGCCCATCTGTAACATCAACACCATCCCCAGAACATATTCTACCTCCACCAGCAGACCAATTCCTCCCACTATTCTCCTACCCTCCACCAGATGTCACCTCATCACCCTCCATTCCATCCTTCACCCTACTTGATGATTCCTTTATGGATGATTCCCCATCATCTCCTCCTAAATTACTTACCTCCTCCACTTCATTTCAAGATCTCCTACATCAGATCATTGATCAACCTACATTCACCCCATCCATCTCCATTCCCCTATCCTCCATATCCACCCTACCAACACCTCAGCCATCCCTTCCATTATTCTCCAGCTCTCCACTTCCAGACCCTTCAGCTGCTTCCATACCCTCTACCTCTGCTCCAGCTCTTGAGCAAGTAGACCTCTCAGCCCTTGCTGACAGGCTGTATGAGCTGCTTGCCCCCAGGCTCTCTCTATTGTTGGAGACCTCCTTGGATCCTCTACACCTGTCAGTGGCAGCCCTTTCTGCCAGGCTCTCTTCCCTATTCCCTCAGGCAGCACCTACAGCAGTGTGCCTTGATCCAGACATGTCTGCATCTAAGCAGGGGGAGATGCCATATGAAGTGAATCTTCATGCTGCTGCTGCTGCCTCTGTAAGCTCTCTGTCTGCTGCTGCTGTTAGCTTTGCCTCTTCTGCTGCTCCTCCTGTTGCTGTTGCTGTGCCTCAAGCAGAAAGTCAGATTTCAACTGCAGTTCTTGTAATAGACCTCAGGTCTTTGCTATCAGTTTTTGATTCTGCTTACTTTAGCTGTCTGCCAGAGGTCCATGCTGTCCAGCCTCCAGAAGATTTATCCAAGGCACTTGTGCCTTTTTCTTGCTGTGACCCTAGCATGATCACCTCCTTTGTCAATTCAGTAATTGTTGCTGCTTCTTCTGAAGAAAGGATTGTTGATACTGCTGCTCCTGAGAATATTGTTACTGCTGCTGAAGTTTCTGCCACTTCTGATGAACCACTCTCCATGGACATTCTTATGACAGAGGCCACTGAATTTGAGCCTTCTGCAGACTTTGATGATGTTCCTGCTGTTTCTGCTGTTGTCAGTGAAGTAGTTGCTGTTCTCACCTCTCCAGTTTCTGTTGTTGTTAGTGAATCTGCTGTTTCTGCTGCTGCTAGTGAAGTTACTGCTGTTGTCACCTGTCCAGAGCCTGCTGCTGCTATTGTTGTTTCTGCTTCACCTTCTCCATCTGCTGCTGTCCTTGCTGTTACCATCTCAACACCTGCTGCTGTTGTTTCAACTTCTGCCTCATCTGCTTCTGTTCAGCTCAAAAAGGACTTGATGAAGAAAATAGATGCTCTCTATGATGACCAGAGTTCTGAATCTGATGAATTTAAAACAGACTCTGATGACTCATCTACTACCATTGCCAGGAAAAGGAAGGCAAGGAGCAAAGCAATGAAACGGGTACCTCCTGCTAAAGTTAAAGATAACAATGATATCCCATATTACATTCTGCATCACTGCCAAATTACTGAACACTGGATGCAATACTCTAAAAAACAGCTGAAAGCAATGAAGAAAAAGAGAAAATATGAGAAGGGTTCATCCCAATTCCAGCACTCTCATCCTCCTCCACCACCTCCTCCTGATGCAGGTGCAGGTGGAAGCTCTGCAAGTCAACCCCCAGCCAGAAGTCAGGCTCCCTATCAACCTCATGCCAGATCTTACCACAGGGAAAGCCAATCCAGGGGTTCACATTCTAGGAGAGGAGGATATAGAGGTAATCAAAGAGATATTCAAGTATATTTCAAAGGGTACTCCAGGCAGCACCCATATTCTAGGGGAGGACATAGTTCTTCTGATACAACTTCTGGTCCTTTCCCTTACAAGCTGAAAGAGACTGTGTCTGTCAGGCCTCCTCAAGACAATCCTTCCAACAGGTATGAGCCACCTGTACCTTTTGAGGATCCTGAAAATAATCCAGCTGCTTGGACTGCAAGGTTAAAGGAATTAGCTGCACTGGATCAAATTAAAAAGGCCAGAGAACAAGGATTAGATTCTTCCAACATTTCTACTATGCCTGAACAGTGACAAAAAGAACTAGAGAGATATGCTTCAAGTAAATTCTTTGATGCTGACAGATACATGGAATTACATCCTGAAGCTGTGGTTCCCAGGCCTAAAAAGCAAACTTATTTGGGTGCAGCAGATGACACCAGGACCAACAAGGAAGCCCTCAATCCTAACAGAGAGATTAAACTTGTTAAAGGCAAAGAGAAGAAATGATATTGTAAGGTGACAATTTCTGTGATTTCTGATTGCTATCTGGATGATATATATATCTCTGTGTTTCTGCTTTGTCTAGCTGTTGTTTCTCTACTTTTGCTGATTGTATGTTGTTATTTAAAGTTTTTCAAAAGTCTGTAAATAGTAATCCTAACCCAAATAGGGGGAGATTGTTGGAACACCCTATTACAAATTTGGTTCAGGATCACTATGTCTCTAGGAACCTTTGCTTGACCTTCTGTATAGCTTAATAGGTCAATTAGAATTAAGTCTAAGGGTTAGAAGTCTAGGTTTGGAAGCTGCCCTGAAGACCAAGATTTTATGTTTGGAGACTAAGTCATATCGTCGAGCTCAGCATGACGATTCATCGAACACCGATCGACGATCGTCTAGCTCAACCTCGACAGATCGTCGAACTCCATTCGACGATCGCTGAGCTCAACTTCTTTATATCGTCGAACTCCATTCGACGATCGGTGAGCTCAGGTTGACGATTTTGACTATGCTTTGGATCTTTATCTCTGAGCTCAGTTCGACGATCTTGGAGCTCAGATCGACGATATTTTGCTGCTGTATATTTCCAGATCGCTGAGCTCAGCTCGACGATAGCAGAGCTCAGTTCGACGATTTCAGATAACTTCCAGGATATTTCTACATTCAAATTCAAATCAGTTAGGAGTTATTCTGCAATTAATTCAGAGATTTCCTAGCCGTTTTCATTCATTTCTGGACCAAGTTTCAAGGGATTTTTCAAGGAATATATCTGTGGACTTTCCTCCAGAAGAGATTATGCAATTAAGGATGCAATTAATGCAGGCCAACGGCTATTCTTCTCAGAGAGAATGTTTTGTTCAGTACCAGAGAATAAAAGATAGGATTTTTTTGAATCTCTCAGAGAGCACACACAATACAGAGAGAGAATAGAGATTACAGAGACACATTCAAAAATCTTCTATCACAAAGAATTCTCAAGAACACACATCCAAGGAGATCAAGCTTTCTCAAAATCTTCAGATCTCTGTAGTTTTCAAAGTGTTCAAGGCCAACATATTTCCAGACTCCAGACATTCAACATTTCAGCTATTGCTGAAATCATCTATTGCTGGAGTTCAATCTTTGAAGGTCTATCACCCTCAGCAAAGCTTTTTCTTCCTGAAGATCTCAAGGATTCAGGGGGAGCTTTGACATCAATCCACATAGTCTTCTCAGTTGTTTGAGAAAGAGAAGACTGCCATCACTCTCTCACCCCCACTCTGTAAAGGGTTTCTCAAACTCCCTTCAAAAGTTGAGCTTGGTTTTTGAGCACCTTGTCAAAAGCTCATTGGTGGCAAGACACCTGATCAAAAAATCTGCTTTGGTTTTTGAGCACCTTATCAAAAGCTCATTGGTGCCCAGGACACCTGATCAACTCATCCTGCAGTGGATTCCTACCTAGGGTGGTAGAAGAGTGGATGTACCCAAGTTTAGGGGAACCACTATATTTCCTTGTGTCTTCTGGTTTTGCTTGTTTCATTTTTGTTTCTGGCCTTGATTTTTCTGTGCTTAGTTTTTGTTCAACTTAGTGTTGTGATTAGATTTATTGTTGCTTCCCTGCTCACTCTTATTACAACAATTGTTGTAAAAGTTTTTAAAGCACCATATACTCTATTCACCCCCCCCCTTTAGAGTATATCAGATCTAGCTGCACTTTCACACAGCCTTTCCAAGTGTCGACACAATCTACTCCAAGTATCGACACAGCTTTTCTCCAGTGTCGACATAAGCCTTCATAAGTGTCGACACAGCTTCTCTAGGTGTCGACACATGGACTTAGAAATTTTTTTGCATTCCTGCATTTACTTAACCTGCACATATAAACTCAAAACACATCAAATACACCTTGATGCATATCATTGAGTAGGGTGAGGCTTCTTCAAATCTGGTACACATTTTCCAATGTACCCAACAATATCCGCCTATTTGGAGAAGTCATAACCCTTAGTCAATGATATACACCATTCATAACAAATACACATTATGATGTATAACAACATTATATGACAGGGTAAATACTTAAAACAAAACATATATAAGATATCATCACAGAATAATAATGTGAACAGATTAAGCATTAAACATTGTTTTGTTCCAACTTCTAATAGTTTCTTTAACAAAAGTTTACATAGATTTTAACACAAAAGATTACAATGTTATAGAATCTAGTAAAACTAATATAAGGCTGCTCTGGCTCCTTTGACAATGCCCTTGCCTGATTGAATCTTGGCTTGAACTGGAACATTAGTGTCATCAACTGGCTTCTTGCCCTTTTGATCTTTCTTCTTTAGCTCTTCAGCCCTTATTCTTTATCTTTCAAAATAATGAAAGGGCTTAGGGAAATATTTGCTAGGCTCCTGAGCATTAGGAGGTAGCTTCCCTAATTTTGCCTTTCTTCTATACTGAACTATGGCTTCTTGCCTGGTTTCATGCTTTTGCCATTCTTGTACAGAGTACCATTTACCCCTATCATGGGTTTTATCCTTTACAGCTTTCCAAGCAGTCAGTATAATGTTCCTGGATGTTGGACTCCACTGCTCAAAATCAGGCTTTAATTCAGCCTATTCTCTGAATCTTTTCTTAGATAATAGAGCTTCTTGATCCTTCAAAACTTCCTCTGACACTGGCTTGTCTACTTTATCAATGATAATATTTTAATTACCCTCTAGAGGGCTGTACATTGATTGTACTTCTTGATGAATCATCTCAAAATCAGCTGGAGGATAGATAACTTGAGCAACTTCAGCTTGAACCCCTTCTAAGTAAGCAGGTTGTACACCAGACTCAGCCACATTATCATCATCACAAAGGGGTGGATATCCAAGTGTGGCTCTCATGATATTGGATATCCATTTAGCATGATCAGATCCAGCTTTGACTAATACTCTCTCCCCCTTTATGACTTCTCTAGCAACATGATCCCTGAGATCATCCTTTTGGAATCTGATTTGTTCATCCAGAAAATTGACACCATCTTTATAGAAGTCTTTTAACTTCAGCAGCAGTCCAGAAATACTCTTTTGAGAGTCCTGAATAGCTGTTTTTACAGCAGCTATTCCTTCCTGGAAGTGCTTATCAAACTTCTCCTTATCGAACTCTGTCTGGGCTTTAGACTTATCAGCAGGCTGGGCTGTTGCAACATTTTTCAGTTCTGTAACAATCACATTATGTGATTCTGTCAGATTCTTTTTCATTCAAATTTGATTTTCTAAGACATAGCCCTGCTTCACTGCTATATCATCCACTTGAGTCTTGATTTTCTCTTGATGTGTTACAAGGAAAACCACAGCATTTCCACCCTTGCGGAAACAATCAGTCATTTCTTTCTTATTTTGATTCACTTCAAATCTTATTGACTTTATATCTGTTGCCAAGGAGAGTTGTATATCTTTATGTGTCTCATCCATATATTTCTCCATGACAATCCTTTGCTCATCTAACTTGATCTGCAAGGCCACCAACAATGAGCTGTAACCAGCTATTGTGGCAGGTTGTGGAGCAACAGTTTGTAGTGCCTTCTTATATCTTTGGCTTCTCCTTTTAAAGACCTGTAGCTTCCTCTTCTTAGCTTGAACCTCAGCTGCATCCTTAGAATATGAGGTACTGGCTATATTTACTCTATCCTTTGGACTAGGAGGCAATTCCTAAACAGTTCTAGGTTTCTCCCCCTGAGTCCTTTGCTCCTCAGTTTCAGTTCTAATTTGCTCCTCCTCATTTCTTGCAGTCTCTCCATAAGACGTCACATGCTCCCCCTCAAGGTTAGCTTGCTCTCCCTCAAAAGCAGTTTTCTCCCCATCAAAACCAGCATGCTCCCCCTAAATATTAGCTTGCACTAAATCAGGAAACAGCTCTTCTAAGGTAAACTCTTGTTGAGTAGGATCTTGAGGTACCACAAACTCAGGATCATTATCAGCAGCAGATGTATCTTCCATGACAACATCTTGTGGTTGACTGTGTAGTTGTGTTGGCTGGTCAACATCAATCAAAAATTCAGTTAGTGTCTCATCTTTATCAATAAGAATTGATTGATTCTACTCTTGAATTACCTCAAGGATTGTTTGTGTAGCCATCTCACTCTCCAGGTGGGTTGGCTCTTCCTCAATATGAGGCTCCCCCTGCACCTGAGTACTATCTGTAATATCTTGTGCAGGAATATCTTGGGCTGTAGATTTCTCAGGAACCTCTTGCCTTTCCTCATCAGGCATGTCCTTAGTTAGGACCCTATCCCATCTTGAGATAATCCTTATGTCAATCCTCCTCATGTGGTTAATTTTAGAACCAACTGCTTGTCCCATTACTTCTGGAATAGTTCCAGCAAAGTACATACTCATAATTCTACCCAGATTGGGCTTCTTAATACTTTCCTTAATCTTTTCAAAAATCACTGCTGACCAATCAGTATTTAGTGTGTAAATGATCCTGGTCATTAAGCCGAACATATGGGCTGATATCTTATCATGCCCCCTGGCTTGCAGAGTATAACTTTGCCAACTACTTCAGACAAGAACTTTCCTTGCATATTCATGCCTTTCCTGTTCAAAGCTGAGCCAATCTTCATGGTGGAATCCAATCCACACCATTGAAGTGCTTCCCTTAGTTTAGATGCAGGTACATCTACTTCTTGTGTTCTTGGCAGGTGAAGAACTTTCCTTAAACTCTTCTGGGTGATTTTCACTTTTACGCCATGGACTGTGGATCTAATCTTTAGTCCAGTTTGATCTAAGGTAGCATCAACAAAGAATTCTAGTGTTTCTTTCTTCCAGATCTTAGTTGGTTCAGAAACTAGAAACTCCAACCCATTCTCAGCAATTAGGGTTACTACTCCTTTAATTTCAGATTTCGCTCCATCAAATGCGTTGCGCACCAGCTCATATCCTTCATTGAAATTGTCTTCAAGCTTGGGCGCCATTAGGGTTGAGAGAAATCTTGAATTTAGAAGAGAGAATTTGTCGACACAAAGTTTTGGTCTCGAAACTATGGAGAGCGTGTCGATAGACAATGTTGTGGACCTATTTATACCTTTCTAAAAATGAAGGTGAAAAGGCACGTTATAATCCTCTAAATGTGTCGACACTGTTGAAAAGTGTCGACACAGACTTCTAATGTCTCGACATAAGTGTTGACTTCTATGTGTCGACACTTATATTTCTGCGCTCGACGATTAGTCGATACTCTACTCGACGAAATCTGTGTCGATCCTAAGTGTCGACACCACTTCTGGATGTGTCGACACCTACTCTGGATGTGTCGACACTACTTCTCTGAAGTGTCGACACCAATTTTCTAGATGTGTCGACATCATTTCTCTGGAATGTCGACACCACTTCTATGTGTCGACACGGACAATTCCTTGTGTCGACACCATCTTAATTAGCCAATTTTGCTAAACTACTCTATGTTCAACATTCCTAATTCAATTTTAAACTTATTGAATTTAGTTTCATCTAGAGGCTTAGTAAACATATCTGCAATTTGATAATCTATTTTGACAAATTCTAGTGAGATGTCCTCTTTCTCTATATGTTCTCTAAGAAAATGGTATCTAATTTCTATATGATTAGTCCTATTATGTGAAATAAGATTATTATCAATAGAAATAGCACTTGTAGAATCACAAAGCAAAGGTGTTCTACTTACTTGAATACCATAGTCTTCTAGCTGGTGTTGAATCCATAACAGCTGTGCACAGCAACTTCCTGCTGCCACATATTCAGACTCAGCAGTGGATGTTGCCACACTAGCCTGCTTCTTACTGCTCCAAGACACTAGTCTTCCACCTAAAAATTGACAGGTGTCTGTAGTACTTTTTCTATCTTCCTTGCAACCTGCAAAATCTGCATCTGAATAGCCTGTCAGTAGAAAATCTCCATTCCTAGGGTACCAAAGGCCTAGATTCGGTGTGCCCTTAAGATATCTCAAAATCCTTTTCACTGCAGTCAGATGAGATTCTTTAGGGCAGGATTGGTACCTAGCACAGACACATGTAGCATACATGATATCTGGTCTACTAGCAGTCAGATATAGGAGGGAGCCAACTATCCCTCTATACAAAGTTTCATCTACAGGTTTCCCTGCATCATCTTTGCTAAGAGACACACTTGACCCCATAGGAGTTCTCATGATAGTGGATGATTCCATACCATACTTTTTAATTAACTCCAGGGTGAACTTAGACTGAGTTATGGACAAGCCATCTTCAGTCTGTCTTACTTGGAGACCCAAGAAAAAGTTAAGTTCTCTCATACTGCTCATTTCAAATTTCCCTTGCATAAGGTTTGCAAACTTTCTACAAAGGTTACTTTCAGTAGACCCAAATATTATGTCATCAACATATATTTGAACTAGAATAATCTTTCTTTAGATTCCCTAAGGAATAGAGTCTTGTCTATTTTCCCCCTTGAGAATTTGTTCTCAATGATGAAACTAGACAGGGTTTCATACCAAGCCATTGGGCCTTGTTTCAACCCATACAAAGCTTTCCTAAGTATATAAACATAATCAGGTTTGAGAGGATCAATAAAACCTGAGGGCTGCTCTACAAAAACTTCTTCTTTTAGATTTCCATTTAGGAATGTTGATTTTACATCCATTTGGAATACCTTGAATACTTGATATGTTGCATAAGCAAGAAACATCCTAATTGCTTCTAGTCTTGCTACTGGGGCAAAGGTTTGATCAAAATCAATACCCTCTTCCTGCCTGTATCCTTTTGCAACAAGTCTTGCTTTATTCTTCACAATGATTCCATTCTCATCCAGTTTGTTCCTAAAGATCCACTTTGTTCAAATGATGTTGTGGTCTTTTGGTTTAGGAACTAACTTCCAGACCATGCACCTTCTGAACTGATTCAGCTGCTCTTACATGGCATCAATCCAATGTGGGTCTAGAATAGCTTCTTCAAATCTCTTTGGCTCCACTTGTGATAGGAAGCTAGAGCACAGAATTGTGTTCAGATTCTTGATTCTTGTTTGCACTCCTTGTCTAGGATCACCAATTATCTGATTTGTTGGATGATCCTTTAAGTGTCTAATAGCTGGAGGTAGTCTATCTTTAGGTTGAACACCTCCAGTCTCTTCATCATGCTGCACCTCTTGGTTTTCTTCAGCATCTGGTGTGTCTTGTACACCCCCTGGACAGCAGCCACCATTTTCCACTTCCTGATTTGCAGTTAAATCTTCTTTAATGGTAAGCTTGTCCATTCTCTCATTTATACCTGTAGAACTGCAAGCACTACTTGGCAACTCACTGTTAATCAGTCTTGTTTCATCAAAGACTACATGTACAGACTCTTCTACAACTTGAGTAATCAAGTTGTAGACCCTATAAGCCTTACTATTGTTGTTGTACCCAACAAATATCCCATCTTGGGATTTGGCAGCAAACTTAGTTAGATAAGACTTGCCATTGTTAAGGACATAACACTTGCAACCAAATATCCTAAAATAGGATAAGTTTGGTTTCTGCCCTTCATAATCTCATATGGAGTCTTTTTGTTGCTTTTGGTGATAGAAGCCCTATTGATCACATGACATGTAGTGTTTACTGCCTCAGCCCAGAAATATTCTGGGAGAGAAGTGTCACTCAATAGAGTTCTACCAGCCTCAATTAGTGTTCTATTCTTCCTTTCAGCAATACCATTTTGCTGTGATGTTCTAGGTGAGGAAAATTCTTGAAAAATCCCAAATTCTTCACACAGTCTTGTCATACTTTCAGACTCAAATTCAGTGCCATGATCACTTCTGATTTTGAACACTATACTGTCCAACTCATTCTGAATTTGTTTAACAAAACTATATAAGAAACTTGGAGTTTCAGATTTTCGTCTTAGAAAGAACACCCACGAATATCTAGAATAGTCATCTACCACCACAAAAGTGTAGACCTTCCTACCTAGACTATGAACTGGTATAGGATCAAATAGATCCATATGCAAGAGGTAAAGACACCTCACTGAATCCTTGATTTCAATGCTATGAAAGGTGGATTTGGTCTGCTTGCCTTTTTGTCAAGCTGAGCATATCTCATCCTTTATACACTTAACTTGAGGACCATTACTCACTAACTCTTTGCTAAAGAGTTGGCCAATAGTCTTGTAGTTAAGATGGGCCAGACTCTTGTGTCATTTAACACAATGAGAGGCTCTCTCATCAGCTACAAGACAAATAGGAGAAACATTGTTCTCACACTCAAAGTAAAGACAGTACACATTTCTCCTTCTATATCCTGTTAATATGACATATTGGTCACTTGACCTTTTGATATGACATCCATTCTTAATAAATGAAATGTCATATCCTAAATCACTCAACTGACTTATGCTTATAAGATTGTGTTTCAAACCCTTCACATAGGCCACTTGAGAGATAATAATCTGGTTATTAGAAATGTTACCAAATCCTTTGATGATTCCTTTTTCTGAACCACCAAAGGTTACTTTAGGGCCATCCATGATAGGTGTGTAGTCCTTCAGCAATCCCCTTATTCCAATCATGTGCCTGGAACATCCAGTGTCCAAGTACCATATTGGGGCATGACAACTTGGACTCACTTGCAATAAAGACTACTTAACCTTAGAAACCAAATAAGTTTTGGGTCCTTGGTTCATGTTAGTCTGAAATTTGACAAATCTGCCTGCAGCTCTTCTAACAGGAAGATTGCCATTCTCCTTGACACTGTAATTGTGCCAACAATCTAAGTCAAAGTGGCCTACCTTGCCACAACACCAGTGTTGAAGCCAGGAAATTCCTAACCTCAGAAATCGGATCAAAGCTGCCTAAGGTTACTGGCTCAGAAGCTGGATCGGACAGCTAGGGTGGCCAGAAAGAAGGAGCAGGTCAAACAGGACCCCAGATGTTGCGGCAGGAATGACCCACCACGTACCCGGATGCTCGTGAGGAGCAACCCCTTCTCAACCAAGAATGGCCGAACTGGATACGAGAGAGGCTATCTGGCAAGGTCGCAAAGTCGTGAATTGCTCTAAGGAAACGGAATCCGAAGAACTAGCCAATATCCTGAAACGCGCGAGTATCCTGCCTCCAAATTTCGGTCCCCTCTCTCGTACCCCTGGGGTCCTATTTATAGGCCAAGGCAAGGGGAGGGGGGTCTTATTTATGCCCCACCCCCTGGCGACCAGACGACTTCCAAAAGAGCTCGCACGGGCTAGGCGAGTATCGCACCTAGTCGCCTACCTGGAGAGTATGCGAGGGGAGCTCGCCTATACTCGCCAGGCCTTCCGCGATCCTGAATGTTGACTTTGACTCCCGTGGTGACTTGTTGACCTTGACTCCTACTGACTTGGCTGTGGTAGGACCTACTCTCGACGAATACGGGTTGTACACAATCCCCGCTCTTTCGGAGCGACATCAGAGCTTAGAAAGAAAGATCCAACACTTATTCGGCAAGCTATACTGCCGAGTTTCTGGGTTGCTTGCCCTTTTTTGGCCACCGGCCGATCTCTATAAATAGGGGGGGCTTAGTTCTATAGCCGGTTCTTCATAACTCGCGCCTAATGCCGAACGCCGAGAAGATTCTTCGTGACAGTCTTGCTGCGTTGACGAGCGCCATTGGAGTCGCCAAACCAAAGCGACCGCGCGAAGAGGATGTCGCCGCCGACTCACCCCCCCTCAAGAGGAAAAAAGTAAAGAAGTCCAAAAATAAACCCGCTTCGGGCGATGATTCCTCGCGGCCGCCCCTTTTTCGCCCTACACCCTCCACCAGTAACCCTGTGCTCTCTACCAGCACGCAGCAGCTGCTTAGCGATTTGGGACTCGACGACATTCCCAACGTCGCCGTCTCTGATGCGAGTCCCCTCGACTCGCTCAACATTCCCGAGCTCGCCACTTCCACTGCCCCGGAACTCGCCTCTACCTCGGCGTCTCAGCAGGTGGAAGTCGTCGACCTGCGAGGTTGTCTTTTTGCGTAGACTATTTCCCATTCTGACGGCTCTTTCTATTGCTTGCTAACTGGGCCGTGATACTCGCAGATTCTCCCATGGAAGGCTTCGGCGTGGCTTTGAATGTCGCCCCGTTGAGCTCCGTGCCGCTTGTCGCCCTTCCCGCCGGGAGGCAAGTGAAGACCGCGCACACCGTGCGGATAAATATCGGTTCCAAAAAGACGGTCGAGGCCTCAGTTCCCTCTGCGAGCAAGGAACCGTCGTCGAAGACTCCTTCACTGGGGAAGACACTAGCGAGCAAAGGTCTCCCGACAAGCTCTGAGTTACCTGCGAGAAGTTCGGCCCTGCCTGCCGCGAGTTCTGCGCCACCCCGGTGAGGTCTTCTTTATTTGAGGCGAGCTCCTCTTTACCCCCGCCGCCGCCGCGTACCAACATCGCCACCATCCAGTCAGTGACCGCACCCTTGCCACCGCAGCCGCCTATGATCGTGCCTCCTCAAGTTACCACGACGCAACTTCCTCCGCCTCCTCCACTGACGAATCCTCCGCCACCGGCGAGTTCGTCACTCCCTCCGCCTTCTTCATCACATCCCGCGGGTGTGAAGCCGGCAAAGCCGCGACCGAGCTACTTCCCGCTAAGGAACGCGGACCTTGGGCAGGGGGGCGCGGGCGAGACAATGCAGCCGAGCTTGCTGGTGGGTCCTCGCTAAGCCGGCGAGATGAGCTACCGCGCGGATCCCCTCCTCGCCGATCTAGATCTCCTCGCTGATCCAGGACCCCTCGCAGCGGTAAGTTTCGCCATTGATGTGCACACGGCGGCTATGTATCCACGTCTAATTCTGGCGACTTCTATTTGATGTCAGATCGGCCGGCAACTCCAGGGGCGGCCTTCATCGACGCCATTGGCTTGCCGGGCATGGAATATCGCCGTGCCGCTGCTCGCGCTTACTTGGAACTGGAGAGCAAGTTTGACCAGCTGGCGATCTGCGAGCCCCATCGCCGAATATCATCGTTGGAAGTGCGAAAGGCGAAGATGGAAGAGCTCAAGAGTATGCTGGAGAGCTATGAATCCGCTTCCACATGGTAAGGGAGAATGATCGTCAGCTGGCGATCAACAATCATCGACTCCAGCTCGTTCTTGAAGAGGTCGCCGGCATGCGTGCGAGTATGGGCTCTGTTGGCAGATTGTCGAGGATGGAGGAGCAGCTGCGGCTCGGCGATGACGCGATAGCGGTGGCGACGGAGCATTTCCGGCGGGCACGCGAGATGGGTTGGGTCGGGCGACATCCACATCCCCCAGAGAGGCCTAGGCCTTAGGAGTTTCTTCTTTCTTTTATTTGGAACTCGCCCATTGCAGCTTTAATCGACTTATAAATTGTAATAAGCAAGGTTGAATCTCGCATCCGTATTATTTTCTTCTTCTTTGTTGTTTTGCGTGATAGCTTGTCTGGTTTGTGCCGAGTTCATTTTGCAGGTCGCGATAATTCTTCAATGGAGCCGGCTTCCTCGATACCACGCGACCTAGTCTAATACTCGTCGCAAGGAGGATATACCCCCCCCTGGCGCCTATAAATAGAGGAGGTAGGTAGGGCATAAATACGCTGTTGCGCTTTTGACCCTCTGCCCGCGAGTATCAGTTACTGCTCGCGTTCGGCGACTTTACTTTGTTCCTCGCAACCCTTCTTTTCTTTTTACCAACTCAGGATGGTTGGAGACGACGCGAGTGCTCGCCGCCAAGCCCATGCCGCCAACTTCGCGGATGCGGCTTTTAAGAAGTCGACCACCACTGTGCGCAACTTAGAAAACTTTAGGGAGAGACTCCTTCCCGAGGGATACTCGGCCAGACTCCCGGATTGTCGTGAGCGACTAAACACCTTTATTGACGGTGCGCTGGTCCTTCCTCTCCGCCACTTCGACGCTGGCCTGCGACTTCCGTTATGGTCGGAGTATTGTGACATCCTACGATTCTTCGGCATAGTTCCTGCGCAAATCAACCCCAACGGTGTTGCCATCATCATGGGATTTCTCTGTTACCTGCGCGAGGAGAGGATCATCTTCGATCTCTCCGTATTCCGCAAGATATTCGCCTTCCTCGCGACTTCTGAGGGTGTGATTTATTTCAGCAGCCACGTCTGCACCCTAGTGGGGACGGCAAACAAAGTTCACAAGTGGAGCGAGCAACTAGTTGTCGTCGAGGGCGACTTCGGCGACGTCCAGGGAAGGCCGCACCAGCCTGCTGACGTCGCCTTCCTTCCCCCGATCCTGGAAGACACGCGCGAGCAGCTCGTCGACGCATTCCGAGGTCGCCGGTTTGATGTCATCTTCTGGCGACTAAACGTCAACACGCTGCTCGAGGTTCACTATAACGAAGGTAAATATTAGCAAGGAATGTCGGTAGCATACACGCCGCAATAATCGCCTGCTTACACTACTCGGCCTTTTGTAGAACCGAACGAGCTCCCGGCGAGGCCACTTCCTCCAGCCAAAGGAGTCGCCACCTCGCTCCTTGAGCCCAACTCGCCAGCCGACATCGGCGAGAAGAAGAAACTCGCCAAGGGCAAAGACAAAGCTAGGTCGCCAGGTCCCGCGGCCAAGAGGCAGAAAATATCGTCGCTGCACCTCGACGACCAGGACTCGCCGCTCCACGGTCGCCTTCCCCACTTCCATCCCAACTTCAACTTGGGGTTGGAAGCGGTGGACGCCTATGATCGCCCGCTGGTGACCTGGGCACCGGACGAGCACCTGGTGACGCTTAGCACCAACCTCCCCTCTTGGGCGGAGGAGGGGGAAGATAAGGGGGAGGCCTTCGCCGTCCTCCATACAATGTACGAGCGTGAAGACGCCGAGGCTATGCTGGATCTTAGCGAGCAGGAACTCGCCAAGCAAGCGGCTTGCTCGCTCGCCCGGGCTATTGAGCTAAATCATTTTGCGGCGAGGAGGATGCTGGAGAGGACACAGGCCTTGAAGATCGTCAGTCAGAAGGCGATCAATCTCGACATGCAATCCGCTCGCTGGCGAGATTATGAGGTATGTCTCCTTTATAGACGATGTTGGTGTCTCCTGAGTGCTTTGGCTGACTTCGTTGTTTGTCGCAGGCTGCCGAGATGGAGACCGCCAAAAAGCTTTCTGAGTACGAGGCAGAACTCGCCAAGGCTCGGGCTGATTTGGAGGCATCCCAGATTCGCGCGGCCGAGATGGAATCTCGCCTAGCCATTCTAGAAGTCGGTGCGAGTTCCTCTGCTCCCCAACCGCTCCCAGAGGACGATCCTCATTACGCCATCAAACGATCTCGCCTTCTGTTGGAAGATAGGTCGTCCGTCTGCAGCAAGATAGCCCGCGCGGCAGGTAACGTGGTTCTCGCGAGGCTGAGGATTAGCGGGAAACTCGACGAAGGGGAGAAGGAGTTCACGGTCGACGAACTCATCCCTGAGTTGCTTGCCGAGACGGTCTCGCCAGATCGCCGGCCTCCGACGTCGTCAGGCTCTGACAGCAGCGGTAGCAGCGACAGTAGTAGCAGCAGTGGTAGCGGCGAGGAGGAAAGCGAGGAAAGCGGCGATAAAGAGGACGCCGACATTGGAGATGAGGAATATCGGCCAGATACTGGAGACGATGAGTCCTAGTTGCTCGCTGATAATCTTCATACTCGCTTGACATAGCCTCTAGTGAACTTTTTGTAACCAACACTTGTAAAATATTTAAAATATCAATGCAAGTTTGAATCACCACATTGTCGCCTTTTTTCTTTTCGCATGCTGGTTGGTGGATGATAATCGCTAGGATCATAGGCTAGGGGAGAACGAGTGCTCGCGCCATGTGCTCGCACGACGACATTGTTGATAGTCTCCTAGCTGATACTCGCATGCCCGTATTAGTCCTTCGCAGCTCGCACCCTAGCACTCGCCCCGTAGCTACTCGCTAGACTATACTCGCATTTTGCTATGCCATCCTCGCATACTCATCGCCGCCTTCATGCCTGCTCTCCCCAATACTGCTCGCACTATCCCTCTAGGAAGTTCGGTTTAACTCGATCGCACTCGAGGAGGTCTGTGGCCGATATGCAGGAGAATGGCTCGTGCGGCTACTTGATCTTATTCGAGGAGGTCTGCTGCCAATATGCAGGAGAGGACTTCGTGCAGGAACTTGGACTTACCAGGACCTGCCACTCAAGGACTTGATCTCACTCGAGGAGGTCTGCTGCCAATATGCAGGAGAGGAGCTCGTGCAGGGACTTGGACTTACTAGGACCTGCCACTCAAGGACTTGATTTCACTCGAGGAGGTCTGCTGCCAATGTGCAGGAGAGGAGCTCGTGCAGGGACTTGGACTTACCAGGACCTGCCACTCAAGGACTTGATCTCACTCGAGGAGGTCTGCTGCCAATATGCAGGAGAGGAGCTCGTGCAGGGACTTGGACTTACCAGGACCTGCCACTCAAGGACTTGATCTCACTCGAGGAGGTCTGCTGCCAATATGCAGGAGAGGAGCTCGTGCAGGGACTTGGACTTACCAGGACCTGCCACTTAAGGACTTGATCTCACTCGAGGAGGTCTGCTGCCAATGTGCAGGAGAGGAGCTCGTGTAGGGACTTGGACTTACCAGGACCTGCCACTCAAGGACTTGATCTCACTCGAGGAGGTCGGCTGCCAATGTGCAGGAGAGGAGCTCATGCAGGAACTTGGACTTACCAGGACCTGCCACTCAAGGACTTGATCTCACTCGAGGAGGTCGGCTGCCAATGTGCAGGAGAGGAGCTCGTGCAGGGACTTGGACTTACCAGGACCTGCCACTCAAGGACTTGATCTCACTCGAGGAGGTCTGCTGCCAATATGCAGGAGAGGAGCTCGTGCAGGGACTTGGACTTACGAGGACCTGCCACTCAAGGACTTGATCTCACTCGAGGAGGTCTGCTGCCAATATGCAGGAGAGGAGCTCGTGCAGGGACTTGGACTTACCAGGACCTGCCACTCAAGGACTTGATCTCACTCGAGGAGGTCGGCTGCCAATGTGCATGAGAGGAGCTCGTGTAGGGACTTGGACTTACCAGGACCTGCCACTCAAGGACTTGATCTCACTCGAGGAGGTCGGCTGCCAATGTGCAGGAGAGGAGCTCGTGCAGGGACTTGAACTTACCAGGACCTGCCACTCAAGGACTTGATCTCACTCGAGGAGGTCTGCTGCCAATATGCAGGATAGGAGCTCGTGCAGGGACTTGGACTTACCAGGACCTGCCACTCAAGGACTTGATCTCACTCGAGGAGGTCTGCTGCCAATATGCAGGAGAGGAGCTCGTGCAGGGACTTGGACTTACCAGGACCTGCCACTCAAGGACTTGATCTCACTCGAGGAGGTCTGTTGCCAATATGCAGGAGAGGAGCTCGTGCAGGGACTTGGACTTACCAGGACCTGCCACTCAAGGACTTGAACGCTGTTTTTCCTACTGCCTCAAGAGTTTGAAAATGGATTAAGTGCCTCTTCGAGGAAGAAGAAAACAGAAATCGAACGACGATCCAGAAGGCGCCGAGTTGGGAGGTTGGTGTCCAACCCCGTTCCTTTAGTTCCTCCAGTCGGAGGAGAGATGCAGTCGGGGGGAGCTAGGCCAGAAAGAAGGAACAGGTTACTGGCTCTGCAAACTGGCCATGAGCACCAAAGTGCGGGTGAGGGGCTATGTTTTTCCGAGGGTCCTTCGGGACGCACTCGTGACTAACATATTCCCTTGGGCCTATCCTGGCCCCAGCTGATGCTTCCTCCAATCCGAGAGGTTGGGGTCCATACCTGTTCCCGCTAGTTCCTGCAGTCGAAGGAGAGATGCAGTCGGAGAAGGCTAGGCCGACATGCAAGGGGGGAGTTGATCTCGGCCGTCAATGCAGGGGTCCGGTCTTACAAGGATGCTTATATCCCGAGGCATCATCCCATCGTCCGAACTGGGCTATCTAGGGGGAACAAGTTGACTGCCAGCTTCTTGGATCGATTTTGAAGTAAAACCTTAAGCTCCCAGAAAGTTTGCGACAAAACACAAGACGGATAGAAAAATAAAAGCTGCCATAGTATATATGTAAAAACAAAGTACATCATCGGCCGCTAAGGATAGAACCTTTTCAGGTCATCCCCGCTCCAAGTACCTCCCAGCTGCTCTCCAACCTAATCCTGGAGAAAATAGCCTCCGGCGGCCAAGGCTTCTTGAATAATGAAGGGACCTTCCAATTCGGATGCAGCTTGCCCACTGTGGCTCCCCTCCCTGCAGCGTCTACCTTTTTCATAACAAGGTCTCCGGTGAGAAAATGCTTTAGACGGACATTTTTGTCGAAGTGCTTCGCCATGCGCCGTTTGATCTCCTCTTGGCGGATAGAAGCCAAGTCACGAAGTTCTTCCACGAAATACAGTGAGAGTCTTTGGGCGTCCTCGTTCTCTAAGCGCCATTCTTCGCCGCCGTCTTCAGCTACTATAACCCTCAGGCTCCGCACCTCGAATTCTACTGGGATGAGTGCCTCAGACCCATGGGATAACTTGAAAGGAGTTTCCCCCGTGGCCGAGTTTGGAGTTGTTCTCAAAGCCCAGAGGACCGAGGGGAGTTGTTCCGCCCAATTGCCCTTCAAGTTGGTGACTTTCTTTTTTAGAAGGTTGATGATCAACTTGTTGGCTGCTTCCACCTGTCCATTGCTGCGAGGATGATGCACAGAGGTGAATCGAAGGTCCGTCCCTAGCTGCTTGCAGAAATCCTCTAACTCCAAACTAGCAAACTGCGGCTCGTTGTCGGTGACGATGGCCAGTGGAATCCCGAACCTGCATGCGATCTCTCCCCAAATGAAATTCTTCACGATCTGCGACGTGGTCTTGGCTAGGGCCTTTGCCTCGATCCACTTGGAGAAGTAGTCGATCATAACTAGCACGAACTTCCTCTGTCCGCTGGCCTGAGGAAAAGGGTCGATCAAGTCCATCCCCCAGATGGCGAAGGGCCATGGAGCTGTGATCGAGCGAAGGTGCTGAGCTGGCTGTAGTTGGAGAGGCGCCAAGAGCTGGCACTGGAGGCATTTTTTTGAGAAAGTCTCTGCATCTTTCCTAATGGTGGGCCAGAAGTACCCATGCCTTATAATCCTTTGCTCAAGGGTCCTAGTTCCCGAGTGACTGCCGCACTCTCCTGAGTGAATCTCCTCCAAGACACGAGGTATTTCAACCTCGGACAGGCACCGAGCTAAAGGACCTGAGATAGTTTTTCGGTAGAGTTCTCCTTCTTGAAGCAAATAGTAAGCGGCTTTGTAGCGAAACTTCCTCTGGTCTCCTTCAATGGCTAGTATCTGTCCCGTCGTTAGAAAAGAAATGAATGGAACCCTCCAAGATACCCTTTGCTCAATTTCCATCATCTCCCCTTCCTCGATGGACGGTCGGAAAAGCTCAGTCATGATTTCCCCAGCCCGGGGACTGTATTTGGCAAGATAGTTGGCTTCTGAATTCTCCTCTCGGGGTACGTGCTCGACGAAGAAAGAGTGAAATCCCCTGATCAGACCTTTCACTTTGATCAAGTACCGTCGTAAAATAGGGTCATTCACCTCGAACTCGCCTCTGATCTGGGAAGCAACTACCATCGAGTCGGTGAAGGCCCTGATGTCTTTAACCCCCAACTCCTTGGCGAGACGCAAGCCGGCCACCATGGCCTCGTACTCTGCCTGATTGTTGGTAACTGGAAAATGGATTTCCACTGCCTGCTCGATCCTGGTTCCTTGAGGGCTGACGAGCACGACGCCGGCTCCCATAGAGTATCGGCCCGAAGAAACATCCACGAACACCTTCCAGGACACTATGTTAGAAAAGCCTTCCTCTACCTCCACTTCGGCCGAGAAGTCGGCAAGGAAATCTGCCACCGCCTGTGCCTTGATTGCTACCCTTGGAGAGTAGGAAATATCGAATTCGCTAAGCTTCACTGCCCACTTTGCCAACCTGTCAGAGTGCTCCACTCCATCCAGGATACTCCTTAGAGGATGATCGGAGATGACCCTGATGGAGTGAGCTTGAAAATAGGGGCGTAGCCTTCGAGCCGAAACCACCAAAGCAAACACCAGCTTCTCCAGGATTGGATACCTCGTCTCCGCCTGTCGCAGCACTCTGCTAACATAGTAGATAGGAAGTTGCCTCTTGCCTTCCTCCCGAACCAGAACCGAACTAACCGCTTCTGCCCCAACTCATAAGTAGAGGAAGAGATCTTCATTATCCCGTGGCCCTTAGAGGAGAGGAACTTGGGTTAGTTGTTGCTTGAGTTTTCTGAAAGCCTCCCCGCACTCCGATGTCCACTCGAATTTCTGATTTCCCCGAAGGGTTTTGAAGAACGGAGAGCACTTCTCCTCTGCCTTAGACAAAAAATGGCTGAGGCCTGCCAGCCTTCCTGTCAGCCTTTGGACTTCCTTAGGATCTCGCGGCGATGCCATCTCCAGAATGGCCTTCAACTTGTCTAGATTGGGTTCCACCCCCCTGGGAGTAAGGAGGTGACCTAGAAACTTCCCTCTTCCCGCACCGAAGACGCATGTGGCCGGATTGAGTCGCATTTTGTACTTCCTCAGGGTGGCAAAGGTCTCCACCAAATCCGTTATGTGCTCCGCGACGCTCTTGCTCTTGACGAGGAGGTCATCCACATAAACCTCCAAGTTCCGCCCCTTTGCACTTTGAAGATCTGATCCATCATCCTCTGGTAAGTGGCGCCTGCGTTCTTGAGCTCGAAGGGCATCATCTTGTAGCTATAGCAGCCGTCGCTGGTTATGAAAGAGACGTCCCGGCAGTCGGGGGGATGCATCCGGATCTGATGATATCTTGAAAAGGCATCAATAAAACTCATCACAGGAAACGCGACGGCGGAATCAACCAACGCGTCGATTTGAGGAAAGGGGTAGCAATCTTTCGGACAAGCTTTATTTAACATGGAAAAATTGATACATAACCGACAGCCTCCTCAAGGCTTCCTCACCATTACAACATTGGAGACCCAGCCTGGATACTGGATCTCCGAGACGAACCCTGCTTTCAGCAGCTTCTCCACCTCTTATCTGATTGGCTCAGCTAGCATGGCGGCGCTCTTCCTCTGCTTCTGTCGAACTGGAGCTGCCGCGGGATCCAGGTTGAGGCGATGGCAAGCAACATCGGCGTCCACCCCCAGCATCTCGGCGGCGCTCCATGCAAAGACATCAACGTTGTCTTGCAGGAAAGCGGCCATCTCTATCTTCCCCCCAAGCGGCAAGGATCCTCCCACCTTCAGCAGTCCCGGCTCTCCCCCTTGTGAGATCACTTCTATCTCCACCACCTCCTCAGCAGCACACAGCCCGTTCCCCTTCTCCAGCAACTCCTCCAGTTTTTCCGCGTCACCCATCCAGCTGATGGTGCTGACGGCGTTCAAGTAGCACTCCCTGGAAGCCTTGGGATCTCCCCTGATCCTGATCTGGACATCTCCGCGGCAGTACTTCAGGCACTGGTGATAAGACGATGGAACGGCCCTGAAGTAGTTGATAAGAGGCCGCCCGAAGATGGCGTTGTATCCACTCGGCGCGTCGACGATGATAAAACGGCATCGAATCGAAGTCCCCCCGAGTGTGACCAGCAGCTCCACTGCTCCCTCCACCTCTTTCTTCTCTCCTGAGAAGCCAAAGAGCGGTCCATCTGCAGCCTGGACTCGGGACGCTTCCACTTGAAGTCCAGCAAAAGTTCTCTTGAAGATGACGTTCACCGAACTTCCGTTATCTGCGAGGATTCGGTCGACGGTGAAGTCCTCGATGGCAGCTTGGATCACCAGGGCATCATGGAAAGGGTTCTCATTCCCCAGCATATCTTCCTCCGAGAAGGTGATTTCTTCTAATGGTGGCGGGGTCTGCGACGTCGAAGCGACGTTCTTCCGATAGATCTGGTGAAGACTTCCCTTACGGGAAGCTCCAAGCCCGGCCACTCCATTGATCACTCCTACATGCCCATCTCCTGGGCCATGTATCACTTCCCCGCGAGTTCCGAGGTCAACTCGGTCTTCATTCCTTCTTCTTACCGGAGTTTGAAATGCCACCTGCCCAACCGGGGCCTCCTGCCTCTGCTGCTCTCTTTCTGCTGCTCCTGCCTCCAGCCTTCTCCTTGCTTCCCAAAACTCGGGGCAAACCAAGGTCCCGTGCCCCTCTACTCGATGAATATCGCAGTAAAGGGGAATTGCCGCCTCCTAGAGCATCGCTCGCTGCTCCCTCCGACGCCGCTTGTTGTCGTGGCGAGCGATGGCCATTGTCTCCCTTCTTCCTCCTCCTCGACCTCCCTCCTGCCGATTTCCACTCCTCCTGTCTTCATGATACTTCTGTCTCGCTGGTCTCCATTGGGGGCGATTCTCTGGATACTGGAATCGCCTTTCCTCCCTTCCTTCTCGAGCTTCCACCGGTCTTCTCTCTTCCTGTCTTCGAGTCCTCTCCTGCCTCCTATCTTGAACCCTACTGGGTTCCTCCCTCTTCCTCCTCTCTTCCCTTCTTGGCTCTTCTTTCTTCCTTTCCTCCTTCCTTTCCTCCTTCCTTTCTGGCGTCCTTCTCGACTTCGACCCCGAATGTCCTGCTCTTCTCCTCTCCATTGCAATCTCTCCATCTAGCCTCGCTAAGAAGTGCTTGTTCTTCTCTTCTCCGCGAACAAAAGTATTCGCCTTCTCTATCATCTCTTCGAAGGATCTCGGGGGATTGGATCCCATCTCCAGACTGAACAAACCTTGCTTCAATCCGAACATGAGAGCCACCATCAAGGTGAAACTGTCCACCTCCTCTACCTCTAAATTTTCCTCTTGAAAGCGGTCGATGCAGTGTCCCAGACTCTCGTGTTGCCCGTGTACGATTTTGAAGAGTGTTGTCGCTTCCTTCTTCCTCTTCTTCGAAGTCGCGAACCTTGTCATAAGGCCCCGATGCAAATCTGAGAAGAAGTATATGGACCCTGCCGGCAGTTGATGGAACAAATCCCGAGCATTTCCTCTGAGGGTGATGGAGAAGAACCTGCACGTGAACGCATCAGACATATTGCGAATGGAGATGACGTCCTCAAACCATTGGAGGTGTCTGACAGGATCGTCTCTGCCGGAGTAGTAAGTAAGAACAGGTTCCCTGAACCCTTCTGGAACTGGGGCGGCGAGAATCTCGTCACAGAAGGGGCTCCTCCCTCCCTGGCGTTGACGAGTTTCATCCTCGCTGGAGACGTCATAATCGTTGCATTGGCGAGTATCTCTGAATCTCGCCTGCGACATTGGATCCCGGAAACGGACCCCCTGGCTACTCGCCGGGTAAAGTCGCGACTGCATTGGTCGCTCTTCCCTTGCCCAAGCGGGCTCCTTTCCAGCTCGCCTCGGCGGCGCTTCCTCTTCTAGCGGCGTCAGGTGACGAGGAGAAGTCGCCGTGACCTCTGGGCGCTGAGCGAAACCAGTGAGAATGGTTTGCTAGATCTTCCTCGCGAACTCTTCAAATGCGGCCACCGTTACAAACTCGCCACCTCGCGCGGCATCTCCTCCTAATGTCGAGTTGCCGACCAACCCGCCTTGCTCGCCACCTATGGCCATCACACTCAACTCCCAAACTTTCCTCCTTAGCCGCAGTCCACGCTCACCGCACCAAGTGTTGAAGCCATAAAATTCCTAACCTCAGAAATCGGATCAAAGCTGCCTAAGGTTACTAGCTCAAAAGCTGGATCGGACGTCTAGGGTGGCCAGAAAGAAGGAACAGGTCAAACAGGACCCCAGATGTTGCGGCAGGAAGGACCCACCACGTACCCGGATGCTCGTGAGCAGCAACCCCTTCTCAACCAAGAATGGCCAAACTGGATACGAGAGAGGCTATCTGGCAAGGTCGCAAAGTCGTGAATTGCTCTAAGGAAACGGAATCTGAAGAACTAGCCAATATCCTGAAATGCGCGAGTATCCTGCCTCCAAATTTCGGTCCCCTCTCTCGTACCCCTGGGGTCCTATTTATAGGCCAAGGCAAGGGGAGGGGGGTCTTATTTATACCCCACCCCCTGGCGACCAGGCGACTTCCAGAAGAGCTCGCACGGGCTGGGCGAGTATCGCACCTAGTCGCCTACTTGGCGAGTATGCGAGTGGAGCTCTCCTATACTCGCCAGGCCTTCCGCGATACTGAATGTTGACTTTGACTCCCGTGGTGACTTGTTGACCTTGACTCCTACTGACTTGGCTGTGGTAGGACCTACTCTCGACGAATACGGGTTGTACAACCAGCACTCAAACTGGTTATACCTTTGTTTAGGTACAACCTTTGCTGAATTGTTTATAGCAGGTCTCTTGTTTTGTGCTGGAGCTTTGCCTTTCTTATTGGACTTGGCAGCCCATGCTGTTTTCTTAAACCCTAATCCAGCCTTACCCTTTTGTGACACAAAGTCATCTATTAAGGGTAATACAGATTTTGGCTTAGCAAAACTAGCCACAATCTCTTTCTCTTTCTGAAGTCTAACCTCCGGATTTCTAATCTGATCATTCTTGAATTTGATTGTGCCCATTTGAATAACAGTTATGTTTTTCAATCTGGCAATCTCATTCATTTTTTGATCCAGCAACTTCTCTAAATCTAATGCAGCCATCTTAAGATCTGCAATTTCCTTAGCCTGCGATTTAGCCAGGTTTTTTCTCTTCTTAAGTGCCTGCAATAAATCTCCATATTTATCTAACAGTTGATGAATATCACTCTCAGACTCAGACCCATCCACATCACTTGATGCAGATGTTGCTGACTCTGACTCAGTACTACAATCTGAATTTCTAGTAATACATTGTACCTTACTAGGACCAGGCTGATCCTAGCACTTGTCTTCTTCTGACACAGCCATCAGTCCCTTGCACTGATGATCTTCTTGTTCATATATAGAGTTCAGCACCTAGAGAAACTCTTCTTCTGCATCTGCTGCATATAGACCAATGTAGGCCTCAGCATCAGATTCTGACTCTGAAGTAGATTGTGTTGGGTATTGTATCCACAATGTACCTGATTTGAAGAAGCCCCTGGACAAGCTAAGGTCAATAGACTATGTATTTGATAAAATCCTTCTAGTTGTGCTTGCAGTTTTTCCACGCTAAGTGCACACCAATGTCAGGGTGCAGTAGGTCAATATACACGGGTCTGCACGACGTAATCCCTCGTTGAGCAGATCAGTGTGTTGGCCTACGTGTACTCTCTCTATTGGAGTGCACTTATTTTCAAGCACAGGGCTGTAAATATGCAGGAGCAGACAAGGAGCAAGGATGGGTCAAGGAGCATCTCATAGGTGGAAAGACGAAAATTCGTCTAAGTTAGAATCGACGAGAATCACCAAGTGATTCTCGCCGATTCGGCGAGAATCACTTGGGATTCTCACCGATTCGTCGAGAATCAGAAGTTGATTCTCGCCGAACTCGATCCAGAAACTTCTAAGCAAGCACCTCTGCGTCTAAGTAAGAATCGACGAGAATCACTTAGTGATTCTCGCCGATTCGGCGAGAATCACTAGTGATTCTCGTCGAATCGACGAGAATCACTGGTTGATTCTCGCCGTCTCGACCTGGCCTAAAGCAGTGCGTGCAACCAAGGCAAATTCGACGAGAATCATCTTTGATTCTCGCCGAATCGTCGAGAATCACCTTTGATTCTCGGCGACTCGGCGAGAATCACTTTCGATTCTCACCGATTTTGACTTGGCGTTTTTCTGGAACTTCCTGAACCGGATTCTGCCGCTGTTAAATTTCTGGACCGGGATTTGGAGATTTCTATTGTGGGTCCCACAAACGGTCATATTGGAGTTAACTACAGTATTTATACACGGGTATTTTGAACGGAATATCTAGACAGAAAGAAGCCGAGCGAGTGAAAAAAACCCTAAAATCGCGAAATCTCTCCGCCGCCTCCGTCGCCGCTCGCGCGAGTCCGTCGCCGCTGCTGATCGCATTTCTTCCCGATCTCCGGCGACAGAAGCTTAGCAACGCTTGAGTCTCACGTGTCTATCCAGAGATCCCTTGTCTCTCAATTTGTTGACCGGGAAAAACTCCCCCGTCCGAATCGATCGAGACGACCGATCCTAGAGTGACCGTTGGTAGACCTAGTTTGCTTTGCAACGAAGATTGGATCTCAGAAGTACTGCTGCCGCGCACCTTCATTGCCGACGATCCCGAACCAAGCCGCCGCTCGGATTGCCGCCGCCGGTTTCGGGAAGATCCTCTCCAAGAGAGACCAAGGTTGTAGACTCTTCGTTGACTTCACGAACACGTCGTCGAACGAAGAGGAACACCGTAGTCTCCAAACGAAGTTTGTATCTCGTATACATTCTATATTTACTTTTGTTGTAAAGGAACTTTTGTTCCGTGTTGTAAGGGTTGGGTGCAACCCGTTTTGTGGGAGTGTTGACTCTCACATGTGGAAGGGTTCCTTCCGTTAGTGCATGGATTGGTTGTCAATCCCGTTGGAGAAGTGACCGAGTCGTCCCTTGTTGGGGAGATAGGTCGAAGGGGGAAACTGGATGTACCCAAGTCGGGGAACCACTATAAATTGCCTGTGTATTCTGTGTGCTGTGCTTTTTATTTTTATTGTGCAGGTACGTTCGTAAATTCCGCAAAAGCGCTACTCATCACCTATTCCCCCCACCCCCCCCCCCATAGGTGCACATAGCTGACACTAGGTGGACTTTCAAGTGGTATCAGAGGGAGGTTACTCATCAAAAAGGTCAACACCTTGAGTTGAATCCTGCCCCTAGTGTCAAGAAGAAGACAAATATCTACTATGGACGGGCTCAAGTTCTGCGTCAAGATCCCAGTATGCACCAGGCTAAACTTTCTGATCTGGAAGGAAAGAATCAGGTTTTACATGGAAGCAGTCGATCCTCGACTCTTCATGATCGTGGAGGAGGGACCTTATGTCCCCACCAAGGCCTCCACCATCGATCCCACCAAGAAGGTGCCGAAGACACTTTCTGAAATGGACAAAGACGAGATGGTGCTCGTGGGACTGGACAAGAAGGCACGAAACATACTGGTGAGCGCAGTTGATGATTCCATGATGCAAAATTTCAGCAACTGCAGGACTGCTCAAGAGATCTGGCAGTGCCTGATCATCCTAATGGAGGGCACGGATGAAGTAAGGGATGATCGGAGATCCCTCCTGAACCAAAAATATGAGGCCTTCAGGCAAGGGCCTAAGGAAGAGATCGGAGTCACATACGAGAACTTCCTAAAGATTGTCAACGCCCTCAAGGGCTACGGAAGAGTGTTCACCAATGGTGAACTCAATGACAAATTCCTTAGGTCCCTTACTAAGGAATGGGACACAAAGATCTGTGCCATCAGAGAATTTGGCAGACTAGCAGAAACTGATCCACAAATCCTGTTTGGGAAGCTGATGTCCTATGAACTTCAGCTGAACACCAGGAAGGCAGAGGAAGAAGCAGAGAAGGCTGCTGCAAAAGAAAAGACTGTGACCCTAATAGCCAGTTACTCCAGAAAGGGCAAGGGTGCGATGTCATACCGTGCGAGGAATAAGGAAGAGGAGGAGGACTCTGAACCATGCTCCTCCGGCTCAGAGCTGTCGGAGGAGGATTTCTCCCTCATCACCCGAGAGTTCAAGAAGTTCCTCAAGTTGAGGAATCAAAGAAAGAAAGACAGCTCCTCCTCCAGGCATCAGACGAAAAATTATTCTTCTGACAAGTATGCATCTAAACCTAACAAACATCGTTCTTCTGATATTATTTGCTTTGGATGCAATAAGCCAGGACACGTCGTGGCCGACTGCCATCAAAGCAAAAGAGAAAAAGGGAAAGGAGAGGAGCTCAAATCCTCCAGAGATAAGAAGAAGGAGCGGAGCTACATCGCAAGAAGGCCAAAGACACTAAGTGAGTCTGATTCCTCAGACTCCAGTGATGATGAGGAAGCCTACTTCGGGCTGGTGGGTCGCTCCGACTCAGAAGGAGAATGTCCCCCATTTACTGGGAAGGTAAAAGCTCACACCCCTCTCTCCGACTCCGACTCTGATCCTGAGTCTCAGGATGATGAACCTGAGGATGGCCCTTCAGCCCGTGAAGCTGAGCTCCTCGAGAAGTATGAGCTTCTGCTCAACACTTTCGATGAGTGCCGAAAGAGACTGAAGGCTGAGAAGAAGGAAGTAAAATTACTTAAGGGTGAGTGTGTATCCCTAAGGGAATAGGTCACTAGCTTGATTTCTCTCCGACAGGAACACCTTGACCTGACTTCCAAGCATTCAGAGTCTTTGAAGCTCCTTGATCTAAAGCAGGAGGAAGTCGACAAGTTGGAAGAACTACTTGCGGCAGAAAGGAAGATCGTCAAGAGCTTCTCCATGCCAAAAACAGTTCTTCCAGTCGTTGATACCTTCTCTGCTCAGGCCAAAGGAGCTGGCTTGGGGCATATAGGGGTATCTGGTTCTTCATCTAGGAGAAACAAGAACCAGAGGAAGAATAAGGCCGCCAAGAAGGCCTCTGCTGATGAAAAGGGTAAGGCTCCTCTTAGTCCTGTTGCGTTCAGAAAGCCTGGCTTTCCTTGCAACCAACACGACTTTGAGTCAACATTTGGGCATCATTTCCGGCCCTCGGTTGCAAAGCCAAAGAGCAGGTATGACGGTTGGAACTTTCCCCGGAACTTCGGTGAGAGTGCCTTCAAGGCACCTTATGAGGAAATCCACATAGGAAATTATGGTCCGTTCTCTAGCGGCCATAATGGAAAGCAGGCACCAAAAGCCAAGCCTGTTATACAGAAGGTGACAAAGTCATGCGACTGTTGTCACCATGAGGCCTCCACCTCCAGATCCAAGGCCCCAGCAGTACCCACCGTTCCCAGGGTAAGGCAGGAGCCTAGGAAGAGGTACAACAGATTTGACTGTTGGTGCTGTGGCAAAGTCGGTCACTTTGCCGTGGATTGTTTGTTTAATCCAAGGAACTACGAGACTCCCCATGTTAGCAATGCGAGACCGACCACTCGTAGGGTTAACCAACCGAGGGGGAGTGTGCTAACCAGGAATCTAGGACCCAAGTTCGATTGGGTTCCTAAGGCAAATTAATTTTGTTTTGCAGGAATGTCCAAAGGCCACCAAAACGCTGATCTGGTATTTGGACAGTGGCTGCTCCCGGCATATGACCGGGACAAGAAGCCTGCTGCGTGATTACACTCCAGTCGAGAATGGACCCAAAGTCATCTTTGGAGGGTCAGATCGAGGAGTCACCAGAGGTTATGGTATGATTTCCAACGGTATAATCTCTATCACCGACGTGGCTTATGTTGAAGGGTTAAACCATAACCTGATCAGTATAAGTCAGTTATGTGATAAAGGTTATGACGTTAAGTTCTGCAAGGATAAATGTCTGATAATTTCACGTACCTCTTCTGAAACGGTATTATCAGGCATTAGGAGCAGAAATATCTTTTGTTTGGATTTTCTCAGTTTAGATTCATCTACCCCCGTATGCCTTGTGGCAACAGGCAGTGCATCTCTTTGTGAACAATGGCACATATTAATTTCAAGACAATTAGTATGCTGTTTTCTAAGGACTTGGTAAGGGATGCTCCCAGTATCAAGTGCATCAAAGATAGCCCGTGTCCTGCATGCCAGATGGGCAAACAGACTCGGGCTACCTTTAAGAGCATCGCTGACAAAGACTCTTCCCGATGTCTTTACCTTTTGCATATGGACTTGTTTGGTCCAATGCAAGTTCATAGCTTGGGAGGCAAGTCCTATACGCTAGTGATAGTTGATGATCATTCTCGGTTTACATGGGTGTTCTTTTTGAAACGAAAGTCAGATACGTTTGACATCTTCACTAATTTTGTCAAGCAGGTTCAGAACGAATTTAACTGCTCTGTGGTCAAAATCAGAAGTGACCATGGAACAGAATTCGAATCTGGTGCAATGACAGAATTTTGTGAAGAACAAGGTATCTTTCATGAGTTTTCCTCCCCGCGCACTCCTCAGCAAAATGGAGTTGCGGAGAGGAGAAATAGAACTCTCATTGAAGCCTGCACGACAATGTTGAAAGACGCTTCTCTCTCGGAATACTTCTGGGCAGAGGGTGTCAATATGGCATGTCATGTACAAAACCGAGCATTGATCAACAAGCATCATCGTAAGACGCCCTACGAGCTACTGAAAGGCAGGAAACCAACCATGTCCTACTTGAGGATTTTTGGTTGCAGATGCTATGTACTGAATAATGGGAAGTACCCGCGTACTAAATTCGGTGAAAAATGCTTCGAAGGCATATTCATGGGCTATAGTTCCCATAGTCGGGCATATAGGGTCTTCAATAAGAAAACCCTAGTGGTAGAAGAATCAATAAATGTTGTATTTGATGAAGGAAGTTTGCTTAACAGCAATTCTTCCAGTAGTATTCTTGAAGATGCAGGTGCTAGACTTGAATAGCTGGGTCTGGATGAGACCGCTAAAGATGACGCTCCCAAGTACGTCAAAGTTTCCACCTCCACGTCATCTGAAAATGTTGAAGATCAAGATGGAACAAATCTCTTAGAAGAAAGAGAAGCCTAAGAAGTAGTTGAAGCTCCAGACGCCAGACTTCTAGAGCTCCGGCACGTGAGGGATCATCCTAGAGATCAGATCATCGGGGATCCTCGTGTTGGTGTCAGAACTCGAAGAGGTACAGTTAACGAAGTATTGCATCTTAGCTTCCTGTCACAGGTTGAGCCAAAGAAGTTCGACGAGGCGAACAAGGATGCGGCATGGATTCTCGCCATGCAAGAGGAACTACATCAATTCGAACGTTGCAATGTTTGGACGCTGGTTCCCAGACCATACAAGCAGAATGTGATTGGCACGAAGTGGATCTTCAGAAACAAGCTGGATGAACATGGTGTCATCGTAAAGAACAAGTCCAGGCTGGTGGCTCAAGGTTACAGACAGGAGGAAGGGATTGACTTCGACCAGACCTTCGCACCAGTAGCAAGGCTCGAGGCAATCAGGTTGTTCCTGGCGTATGCTTCACACAAAGGATTCACAGTCTATCAAATGGATGTGAAATCAGAATTCCTGAACGGAGACCTGAAAGAGGAAGTATACGTCGCTCAACCCCCAGGTTTTGTCGATCCTACTTATCCCAATCACGTTTATTTTCTTAATAAGGCCTTATATGGGTTGAAACAAGCTCCACGAGCTTGGTATGAGACTTTATCTAGTTTTCTTCTTGAGAACAAGTTCTCTAGAGGTAAAATAGATAAAACATTGTTTCTCAAGGAAGTCAAAGGCAAGATTTTGCTGGTGCAAATCTATGTCGATGACATAATATTCGGCTCAACGGACAACAATCTTTGCAAAAAGTTTTCTAAACTTATGCAAGGAAAGTTTGAAATGAGCAGTATGGGAGAGCTCAAGTATTTCTTAGGACTTCAAGTGAAACAGTCTGAGGATGGAATCTTCATCTCTCAGACGAAGTTCACAAATGAACTCCTTAAGAAATTCGGTATGGAGAGTGCAACCTCTATGAGGACTCCAATGGGATCCACCATGTCTCTGGATAAGGATGAGAAAGGTAAACCTTTCGATGAAACCAAATACAGAAGCATCATTGGATCCCTGCTCTACCTTACTGCGAGTCGACCGGATATTATGTTCTCCACATGTGTCTGTGCCCGATATCAGGTGAACACTAAGGAATCTCACTATGTCGCTACAAAGCGAATTCTGAGATACCTTAAAGGTACTCCTAATCTTGGCTTGTGGTACCCGAGAAACAATGATGTCGAGCTAATAGGTTTTTCAGATGCTGATTTTGCAGGGAGCAGGGATGACAGGAAAAGCACCTCCGGGACGTGTCAATTCCTCGGCAGGAGGCTTATCTCATGGAACAGCAAGAAATAGAATTGTGTTGCAACCTCCACAGCAGAGTCAGAGTACATCTCGGCAGGAAGCTGTTGCGCACAACTTCTATGGATCAGAAACCAGTTAGCCGACTATGACCTTCAGTTCAAGGAAGTACCCATGTACTGCGACTCCTCCAGTGCAATTGCCATTGCCAACAATCCGGTGTCGCACAGCAGAACGAAGCATATTGAAGTACGCTACCACTTCATTCGGGAGCACGTGGAGAACAAGGATATCTCTCTCTGTTATGTCCCCACGGACAAGCAGATTGCTGATATATTCACAAAGCCCCTAGACGAGGCCAAGTTCAATCTTTTCAAGATTGAATTGGGGATGCTCAATTATGAGGAATGAAGACTACAGAGGCTCCAGGCCCGTGCAAGAACTGAGGGGGAGCAAAGGGTAAAATGCTACAGACCCCGATTTGTAGAAGCCGAAAAGGGGGAGATTACCCTCTCGGCTAAGGCTAAGGTGGCTCCAAGCTTGCTCCCAAGAAATTGGTATTGGTAATGGATAACTCACTCAACTCACTTTTCAGTTTATGGTTTTCATTCTCATTTGCTCTATTCACCTTAGCTTGTAGGGTTTAGGCTTCTTCAAATAGGGGGAGATTGTTGGGTATTGTATCCACAATGTACCTGATTTGAAGAAGCCCCTGGACAAGCTAAGGTCAATAGACTATGTATTTGATAAAATCCTTCTAGTTGTGCTTGCAGTTTTTCCACGCTAAGTGCACACCAATGTCAGGGTGCAGTAGGTCAATATACACGGGTCTGCACGACGTAATCCCTCGTTGAGCAGATCAGTGTGTTGGCCTACGTGTACTCTCTCTATTGGAGTGCACTTATTTTCAAGCACAGGGCTGTAAATATGCAGGAGCAGACAAGGAGCAAGGATGGGTCAAGGAGCATCTCATAGGTGGAAAGACGAAAATTCATCTAAGTTAGAATCGACGAGAATCACCAAGTGATTCTTGCCGATTCGGCGAGAATCACTTGGGATTCTCACCGATTCGTCGAGAATCAGAAGTTGATTCTCGCCGAACTCGATCCAGCAACTTCTAAGCAAGCACCTCTGCGTCTAAGTAAGAATCGACGAGAATCACTTAGTGATTCTCGTCGAATCGACGAGAATCACTGGTTGATTCTCGCCGTCTCGACCTGGCCTAAAGCAGTGCATGCAACCAAGGCAAATTCGACGAGAATCATCTTTGATTCTCGCCGAATCGTCGAGAATCACCTTTGATTCTCGGCGACTCGGCGAGAATCACTTTCGATTCTCACCGATTTTGACTTGGCGTTTTTCTGGAACTTCCTGAACCGGATTCTGCCGCTGTTAAATTTCTGGACCGGGATTTGGAGATTTCTATTGTGGGTCCTACAAACGGTCATATTGGAGTTAACTACAGTATTTATACACGGGTATTTTGAACGGAATATCTAGACAGAAAGAAGCCGAGCGAGTGAAAAAAACCCTAAAATCACGAAATCTCTCCGCCGCCTCCGTCGCCGCTCGCGCGAGTCCGTCGCCGCTGCTGATCGCATTTCTTCCCGATCTCCGGTGACAGAAGCTTAGCAACGCTTGAGTCTCACGTGTCTATCCAGAGATCCCTTGTCTCTCGATTTGTTGACCGGGAAAAACTCCCCCGTCCGAATCGATCGAGACGACCGATCCTAGAGTGACCGTTGGTAGACCTAGTTTGCTTTGCAACGAAGATTGGATCTCAGAAGTACTGCTGCCGCGCACCTTCGTTGCCGACGATCCCGAACCAAGCCGCCGCTCGGATTGCCGCCGCCAGTTTCGGGAAGATCCTCTCCAAGAGAGACCAAGGTTGTAGACTCTTCGTTGACTTCACGAACACGTCGTCGAACGAAGAGGAACACCATAGTCTCCAAACGAAGTTTGTATCTCGTATACATTCTATATTTACTTTTGTTGTAAAGGAACTTTTGTTCCGTGTTGTAAGGGTTGGGTGCAACCCGTTTTGTGGGAGTGTTGACTCTCACGTGTGGAAGGGTTCCTTCCGTTAGTGCAGGGATTGGATTTCAATCCCGTTGGAGAAGTGACCGAGTCGTCCCTTGTTGGGGAGATAGGTCGAAGGGGGAAAGTGGATGGACCCAAGTCGGGGAACCACTATAAATTGCCTGTGAATTCTGTGTGCTGTGCTTTTTATTTTTATTGTGCAAGTACGTTCGCAAATTCCGCAAAAGCGCTACTCGTCACCTATTCCCCCCCCCCCCCCCATAGGTGCACATAGCTGACACTAGGTGGACTTTCAGATTGGTCTGTCAAACTCTTCTCCTTCTTAGCAATAAAGGATTTCTCTTTCTTGCTTTGGTGTTGACTCTTCTATTTATCTGCAGTCTCTTTTATTTTATCTGGACACTCAGCCACAACATGTCCAGGCCTATTACAGCAGTAAAAAACTATCTTTGATGTTGTAGATTTGCTTGGCTTAGACCTGCTCCTGTCCTTCCTGGATGACTTCCTCTTTTGATAATACTCATCCTTAGGCTGAGATGTGGAAGGCTTAGACTTCCACTGCTTCTTATTCAGGAATCTCTGAAACTGTCTTGTAAATGCTGCAAAATCTTCATCTGAGTCACTACTGTCTGAATTCTGGTTGTCCGAATTATCTGAAGCAGTTTCAGCAACTATCTTAGGAGGTGATGGAGACATCCTCCCATTTTTCTTAGTGCCTTCAACCTTGAAGGCCACAGACTTTTCTCTATGCTCACCTTTTGCACTTTTCTCTTCTTCTTTCCTAGCCATCAATTACATCTCATATGACAGCAACTTTCCAAATAATGTTGGAGGAGAGATATCTGCAAGTTTGGCCACTTCCCTAATGGCACAAATCTTAGTGTCACAATCCTTTGTCAAGGATCTTAGGAATTTATCATTCAGCTCATAGGTACTGAAGATTCTTCCATAGGACATCAGTTCATTAACTATTCTATAGAACTTTTTATAATATTCAGTTATACTGTCAGACTTTCCTTGTCTGAAACTCTCATATTCCTGGTTCAGCATAGATATTCTATCTTATCTTACTTCTTCAGAACCCTCCATGTAGACTATTAAAGTATCCCACATTTCCTTGGAGGTCTTGCTGTGAATCAAATTTTGAAAGGTTGCATCATCTATGGCACTAACTATGATATTCTGGGCTCTCTTATCCATAGTTGCCAGAATGTTCTCATCCTTAGTCATCTCTGAGAAATCCTTGGGAATTCTTTTGTTTGCATCCATAACAAAAATCTTCATATGAATATAAGGACCTTCCTTGACTGTAATATAGATCCTTTGATCAGAAGCCTTCATAAACAGCCTGACCCTTTTTTTCCATATTCCAAATAACTCCTTTCTGCATATGGGTAATTTCATAGAACCTAGTTCCTTATGATTCGCACCAGAACCCATTTTCTTGATCTTGAATCTGCCTTATGGATCTACTCAGACTGTTAAGTCTTTCTTTGAGGAACCTGGCTCTGATACCACTTGAAAGAATTAGTGCCTAACCACCTAGAGGGGGGTGAATAGGTGTAATTCCTGTTTTTCTTTTAAGGCAGAAAAGCTGATCAGTTAACTAATAATAAACTGCAAATTCTACAGCTAACATAGCACAGATTCACAGAATTATCACAACACAGATTGCATACAGATTTTTATAGTGGTTCCCCAAGGTCTGGGTACATCCACTTTCCCCCTTCGCCTTTCTAGCAGTGTGCTAGATTCGGCCTAACTTCTTCTCTTAACCTCAGATCCTCAGATCTTACAACTCAGAACCCCAAACAAGGCTCCTACAACTCAGGCAATCTGCTCTACCTCAGCCTACACAAGGCCTACAACTCAGAGAAATCAATCTCCTACAACTCAGGCTCACAACCCTACCTCAGCCTTCAACAAGGCCTACCACTCAGAGAAATTACTCTCCTACACTCATCCTTTATAAAATAGGCTTACAGCTTAGATCTAGAATAGATCCTACAGAAAATAGTGTTTACAAAGTGTTTTACCACCACCCAGGTAGAGAGAGAAGGGATGGATGGTTTCTTGATCAGTTCTTGGAAGCAACTGATGGCAGAGCACAACCTCTCTTAGCTTTCTTCAAAGCTTCTAAAATCTGAAATTAGTAGGGTTGAACTCTTGAGAAGTTGATCTTCAATCAGCTTCTGACTTGAATTCAGATCTCAATCTGAATCTTTCTTGGCAGCCTGGTTCAGCAACTGTACTTCTTAGATGGAGCTCTATCTCTCCAACTTCTTAGATCTTCTGTCGAAGGTCTTCTTCTTTTTGTGTTGTTAGATATCTGTGTAAGATCTTCAATCTTAATTGTAATTCATTACTTCTGTTGAAGGAGAAAGCCTTTATATAGTCTTCCTCCATGGTAACCAGCTGATCTGGTTTCTAACAAACTTCTGACAGCTTTGATAGTTCCAGTAGACCGGTTAGAAATGACAACTGTCAAGTCATCCAGTCACTTCTTGAAAATATTGTCTCTGTCTGAAAGTGTCGAGTCTGATCTTCATTATGTGTCGACACAAGTAGACTAAGTGTCGAGACTGAACTTCTTCATGTGTCGACACAAGTAGACTAAGTGTCGAGACTGAACTTCTTCATGTGTCGACACAAGTAGACTAAGTGTCGACACAAGTGAACTAAGTGTCGACACAAGCCTTGGTGGTGTCGACACATCTCTTCTGTTGTTGATACTGCTCCTCGACACAGCCTTCTGTTGAATGTGTCGACACTGATTCTGTGTCTCGACAGAAACACTTCTTCTTTAACATAGTTGAAACTTTGTTGTGTGTCGACACAAGTCCTGTGTGTCGACACAGTTGATGTTGACAAATACTTCTGTGTGTCGACACTGCCTCTATGTGTCGACATATTTGATGTCGACTAAGTATTCCTGTGTGTCGACACTCCCTCTTGGTGTTGACACAGTTGATGTCGACAATGCTTCACTGTGTGTCGACACAGCCTCTATATGTTGACATATTCCTTCTGGTTTCGACACAGCCTTTCCAAGTGTCGACACAATCTACTCCAAGTGTCGACACAGCTTTTCTCCAATGTCGACATAAGCCTTCATAAGTGTCGACACAGCTTCTCTAGGTGTCGACACATGGACTTAGAAATTTTTCTGCATTCCTGCATTTACTTAACCTGCACATATAAACTCAAAACACATCAAATACACCTTGATGCATATCATTGAGTAGGGTGAGGCTTCTTCAAATCTGGTACACATTTTCCAATGTACCCAATAGTAAGAGATTCCAAGTTGAGTTTGCATCTAGAGCCGGAAGTGTGTAGCATGGCATAGGCATGTTGTGTGAAGCCCATCCGGATGGTTAGTCTGGATTGGTGATGGTTATATTGTGAAGCGGAGAAGACTCTGTGTATTGTGTGGATGCTTGTGAATTATGACGAATTCGAAAGCTTTGTATGAGTCCTTGTATGGGGTGTGTTGAATGGAAATGGATTGGAAAGCGGCTCTGCGAGAGCTGTGTGTGGAGCAGGAAAGGGATGGCTGACCCGCGTCAAGATCTGCGTTATTGACGAATTTTGCAATGGGAAATGGCTAACCTGTACCTGTGTGGTGGAAGATCGATATGTGGCAAGGCCTGGGAGATGCGAGACAGAGCCGGCTTACTGCACCACAATGGTAGGTCGATCTGATGTGGAAATGCTCAATGGTTGTCGTGAGGTGAGCACCTTTGAGTGGGCTGAGTGAGGATGTCCCCAAAATGCTTGTTGGTTGACTAGGGCCCAGACTCAACAAGTTAAACACCTTTGATCTGTGGTGGGCGATTGGTATATCTGGTACACCAATAATGTGCCCTGAGTGCACGGAGCGTCTGGCGGAGGCCGACGTTGTGATGATGTGGTGCGTGAGAGCACCAATTATGATCTAGATATCTTCGGTGTTTGCAATGCATACAGGGAAGGAACCACTGTCTCGGGTAATGGGTAGGGTCGTTATAATTGGTCAGCTAATGCTGACCGTTGCTTTGTTTACCTCTCTTTGGGTGGATGTCTAATTACAGGTGATGATGGCTGAATTGAATTGAGCGGAAAGAAGCTATGCTTCTTAAGGCCCTTGAAGGTCGTGCGAAGAATGCATGGATTTCATGTGTGGTCGGCCTGCGTGCCGATGTATGAAATGGTATATATTTATAATGAGCAACCTGTGAGTCTGGTGGGCCAAAACCCGAACAGGCAAGCGTACCTGTCAAATCATAGTACCAAGGTCGTATTTAAACACGGGGCTGTCAATTACTTCTACTCACGCTCTAACTATTATCCTACCGGAAAACTAATGGGATTTGAGAATTTTTTTAGAATAAAACAAAAGACAACTTGCGAGACGAAAACTTATAATAAAAAGTTAGCATTCGATCGAAGATTCACCATAAAATGAAATGAGAGGGATGAAAAGGCATAGTTTTAAATTTGCAAATCATACTCGACCGTGACGGATCCGAAATTAGGAAATAATCTCGCTAGAGAATTAAATCCCCTGACTTATAGACGTTTTGACCGAAATCTCTTTCAAGTCAAGAAAAAGTCTAAAGCCGCATTATCGAGGTGACCCGCACTATTGGATTTGACTCCAATCCGGAAGATTTACATCATCCTATCTCTAGGGTTGCATTCAACTCCTTCCTTCTTTGAGTGATCTTTCACATTCATGAGCCTCTCGGCTACTCAAATATGAGATCCCAAGCCTACTACCGTATACCAGAAATACGGAGTCGACAAAATAAAGATCAAAGAAGGATCGAGTAAAATTAAGCAAAAATAAAACTATGAAATAAAAGAAACCCTCATCTCATTTTATGGATCCTCACGATCGAACGCTAAATAGAATTAGCTACGCATAATTGAAAAGGAAGACAAAAGAAGATAAGAGAGGAACATTTTCATTACTTGCAAAAAAGGTACACAAAATAAAAAAAAACAAGATTATGCTATGAAGAAACTTGCACTAATGGAAAAGAAAACTAATACAATAATGAAACTAAAAACTCACAAGCACTCTCCACTCTCCAACTCAACACTCACATTCAACTTAAAACTTCACTTCTCAAAAATTTCTCCCCTTTGGCTTGAGGGATGGGGTGGCTTTTATAGGAGATGGAGAAGGATCTAGAATGAAATGAAAAGGAGGAGGCCAAGGGGGGTGGCCGGCCATGTAAAGGGAGAGAAGTGCATGCATTTCATTTAATGAAGGGAGAGGGAGAGGATGATTCAATGCATAGTATTTAAAAGAAAACAAATAAAATAAAGAGAGTAAATAAGGGGGAATGGATGATAATAAATAGTGGAGAAAAATAAAAAAAAGGAGAGAGAGGAGGGATGGTGTGGCCGACCAATGCATGAAAAAGTGAATACATGCATGCAATAAATGAGAGGGAGAGAACATGCATGAATGTGGCTTATGGAAATGAAATAAAATAAAGTAGAGAGGGGGAATGGATGTAGAATAATGAAGGGGGGGGGGGGGAAATAAGGAGCCGGCCATGCATGAGTGGCACCATGTGGGCCGAAATTTTAGTTGTGGGCTGCTGAATTTGAAGGAGGGCTGCACTTGGAGAGGGGCCGGGCTGCTACATGAAGAGGGCTGCATCATGTGGGCTTTATGGATGTTGAAGGGCTGCTCCATTCTTCAAGGGCTGCATGTAGGGGTTGCACCATGTTGTGGGCTGCATGTAGGGGCTGCACCTACAAAAAAAAGAGACAATACAATCATGGATTAGTCTACATAAAATAACAAAATTAAAACAAGATTTAAAACATAATAATAATAAAAAACATTACAACATAAAATTAAAACATTAAGACCTATCATTAACTACAATTATTATACATAACATAACATAATAAATAATAACATAATACATATAATAAGACTATATAGATTTTTATATCAAAACTCTAATAATCACTAGGAATTAATATATTGTAAAGAGACATTAAAACATGAAATAACAATCATAAAATATAAATAAAATTAGGCATTTTGAATACTAAATTACCCCCCAAAAAGGATGACTAAAACAAGTCATCAAATTCCCCCATGCTTAGACATTTGCTTGCCCTCAAGCAAATAGAAATAAAAACTAGGGAGGAGCAAAAAGAAAACAAAAGATATATATATTTTTAAGTTCCATAGTTAAGAAAAACAAAACATGAAAAAATAAACTATCCTAATATTCATATTATCAACTAGTGGGGTGAGAAGTGCACAATAGAAAATTTGAAAATGGAACCCTAAAAATCTCATTAAAACATAAGAAAAGTCTACTAATTTCTAAATCTTAAAACAAGGCATCCAAAATAAATGAAAATAAGGAAAACAAAAGTAGAGGTTCTAAATAAACGGCATTTTTTTTCATTAACAAACTACTCGGTTGCTAGATAAACATTAACCATAGAAACACTCCAAGATAACCTCCAAAGAAAATGTAAACACCACCATTATGATGGTGGCCATAGGCTTGTACGTTCACACTTTCTCCACTACGCGAATTTACGTTCTAAGTTCAATAGGGCTTCTACTAGGCATTAAAACTTGGCTTAGGTAAATGATTAGGAAGTGTAATCAAAGATAAACATGAAGGTTTTAGGCACTAAACCAAGGTGAGCTCAAAAATAAACATAGCATAAAAAAATGAGAAATAACGAGTATGTCATTTCTCCAATATGAAACTACAAAAACAAGGACATGAAAATTTTTCTTTTATAAACTTGGCAAAACATAAACTTTTTGCATTCATTTTTTTTTTGATTTTGTAATGATATATTTTTTTTCTTTCTCAATTTTTTTCCTTTTGAATAGCATTGGATAAGAAAGCTCCAAAAATAAGCTTGAGAATTTCCTATTCATTTCAAAAATAATACCCTTCCCAAAAAAAATAATTTTTAAGCTCAAATTTATAGTGCAAAAATAGGAAAGATTTTTGGCTTTGGTGAATATAATGAAATGAAAGGTGGAGCTAAAACAAGGAAAAAAAAGGAAAAGGCCCAAAATTGTTTTGCAAGGGTTTTGTTTTTGGTGGGCAAGAAAAGCTCAAACTATTCAAATGGTGGCCTAAATCATTTCTAAAAAACGTAAAAACGGCGCAAATGCTTCGAGAGTAGCTTGGTACAAGTTCTAGACACCAAGAAAGACTACCCCGCAAATGAAAAAGAGATAACATTACCTAGCAACCATTCGTAAGCAACTAACCGAATAAAAAGACATAACTACAAATTGCTAACTTAAAACGTAAAAATTGGATGCCTATATTTAAGAAAAAGAAACTAGTAAAACTAAGCTATGTTAAACTGATAAATTTAGAAAACCAATTCAAAGAAATCTAAATAGAACTACAAAAACCGCACGGGCCTACACTTCACTAGAAGAAACATGAAAATAAAGATAGAAATAATTTTAGATTTTGTTTTTCAAATCGTTTTAAGCACAATTTTTTTTTAATTAATTTTTGTTTTTCTAATTTTTTTGGGTTTTATATTTTATAACTTTTTGTTGGATTTTGATGACATAACATAAAATACTATACTAATATAAAACATAATATTATGTTTTTTCTTCTTTTGAAAGAAGAAAAACAGAAAGAAAAGACCAAAAGAAACTAGACCCCCCCCCCCATGCTTAAATTCTTCATTGCCCTCAATGAAGAAAACATAAAGAAAAAGAGAAGGGGACTGAGAAGAAGAGAAAAAGAAAAATGCAGGAAAAATAAATAAATAAGAACAGGACTTCCCCGGGTTCGTGAGATGAAGGCGGATGTCTCTCCCCCATGCTCGCTTTTTAGAGTACTTGATCGTCAGCAGGTATGACTTGATCCATCTGATATTAGCAGCGGCGGAGCGGTGACCACGATCATGGACTTGATTGGCCTCCGGTAGAAAGAGCAAAATAAAATAAAAATAGATAGAGTCCATGGGCAGATGCCCGATAATGTTTTTTTATTACAGCAGTCCAAATAAAAGAGTTTCATAAAAAAATAGTAGTCCAAAAATAAAAATGTCCATCAGAAAATAAAAAACTAAGAATCAAAAAGAAGATTCTCCTTTGCAGGAGTCACATAATCATTAGAGAAATAGAGTTTAAGTCTATGGCCATTAACTTTAAAGTCCCCCTTATCGGGGTGTGAAAGTAGCACAGTGCCGTAAGGAAAAACATCCTTGACCGCGAACGGTCCGGACCATCTAGATTTAAGCTTTCCCGGGACGAGACGTAAACGCGAGTTAAAAAGAAGAACCTGATCGCCTGGTTTAAAAGTTTTCGGGTGGCGCAGGTTCTTATCGTGATACAATTTCGTGCGTTCTTTATAAATTTTATTATTTTCATATGCGTACGCTCGCCACTCGTCAAGATCATTTAGTTGGTTTTTTCTATGCTCGCCGACCGAGTGCGGATCGAAATTAAAAAACTTTAACGCCCAGTATGCACGGTGTTCTACTTCTACCGGAAGATGACACGATTTTCCATAGACTAATCGGAAAGGAGTACAACCGATGGTGGTCTTGTACGCTGTCCGATAGGCCCACAGAGCATCGTCCAATTTTAAAGACCAATCCTTACGAGAAGTAGAAACATTTTTTTCCAAAATTCGTTTAAGTTCGCGATTGACTACCTCGACCTGACCGTTAGTTTGGGGGTGATAAGCAGTGGATAATTTATGCGTAACTCCATATTTGGCTAAAACCTTAGTGAGTTGAGCGTTGCAAAAATGACTTCCCCTATCACTAATGATCGCTCGAGGAAAACCAAAGCGAGAAAATAATTTTTTTAGAAAATTGACAACAACGCGAGCATCATTATTTGGTAGAGCTTGGGCCTCTGCCCACCTAGAAACATAATCGACTGCGACTAGAATATATTTATTTCCTAAGCTGGAGGGAAATGGGCTGACAAAGTCTATGCCCCATAGATCAAAAACTTCGCATTCGAGAAAGTAGTTTTGTTCCATTTCATTTTTATTTGAGAGATTTCCAGTCCGCTGGCATCGATCGCACCCGCCCACAAAGATTTGTGCATCTTTAAATATGCCTGGCCAATAGAAGCCAGCACTAAGTACTTTGTGTGCGATGCGGTTAGCTTGATAGTGCCCGCCAGTCGGACCTTCATGAACATGTTTTAAAAATTGGTGACCCTCTTCCCGCGAAACACATCTCCTTACCACCTGGTCCGCACAAATGCGAAATAGAAATGGGTCTTCCCAAAAATAATACTTCAACTCCGAAAAGAATTTCTTCTTTTGGTGAGTGGAGTATTCTTTTGGAAGGACCCGGGCCACAAGATAATTGGCCAGATCGGCAAACCAGGGGGTAGGAGATGAAGAAATATTAAAAAGACGCTCATCTGGAAAAGAGTCATTAATAAAAGTTTCATTTAAAATATCTAGATTGGGATTTTCAAGACGAGAGAGATGATCAACTGCTAAGTTTTCCGCTCCTTTCTTATCCCGAATCTCCAAGTCGAATTCTTGAAGTAAGAGGATCCAACGGATAAGACGCGGCTTGGCATCCGGTTTAGAAAGGAGGTACTTTAAAGCGGAATGATCCGTGAAAACAATAACCTTAGAAAGAGTAACATACGGTCGGAATTTATCAAAAGCAAAAATAACCGCTAAGAGCTCTTTCTCCGTCGTGGTGTAATTTTCTTGCGCAGAAGTGAGAGTTTTACTAGCGTAGAAAATCGGATGAAAGTTCTTAGCGATTCGTTGACCTAAAACCGCACCTACCGCATTATTACTCGCATCACACATGATTTCGAAAGGTAAATCCCAAACTGGGGCGATCAAAATAGGAGCATTTACAAGGTTTGATTTAATTAATTCGAATGCTGCGAGACATGATTCATCAAAAATGAAAGGAGTGTCTTTTTCGAGAAGGTGGGTGAGAGGCTTAGTATTTTTTGAAAAGTTTTTAATGAATCGTCGATAAAAACCCGCATGCCCTAAAAAACTTCTAATCGCTTTAATATTTGTAGGCGGCGGTAACTTTTCAATTACTTCAATTTTTGCCTTGTCCACTTCAATTCCCCTAGCGGAAATGTTGTGGCCAAGGACTAAGCCTTCACGTACCATAAAGTGGCACTTCTCCCAATTTAACACTAGATTCGTTTCTTCGCAGCGTTGTAAAACTTTTTCCAAATTTTCTAAACATAAATTAAAGGAGTCGCCAAAAACAGAAAAATCGTCAATAAATATTTCCATAATATTCTCGACGTATTTATCAAAGATAGCAAGCATACACCGCTGAAAGGTGGCGGGTGCGTTGCATAATCCGAAAGTCATTCTACGATAAGCAAAAGTTCCGAAGGGGCAAGTGAATGTCGTCTTCTCTTGGTCCTCGGGTGCGATAGGGATTTGAAAGTATCCCGAGAGACCGTCGAGGAAGCAATAAAAATTGTGCCCGGACAAACGTTCTAAAATTTGATCGATAAAGGGGAGGGGGAAGTGGTCTTTTCGAGTGGCATCGTTTAGCTTACGATAATCGATGCACATCCTCCATCCCGTTATCGTCCTAGTTGGAATTAAGTCGTTATTTTCATTTGGTACTACCGTAATCCCACCCTTCTTAGGAACAACCTGTACCGGACTCACCCACTGACTATCGGAAATCGGATAAATTATCCCCGCATCTAATAACTTAAGCACCTCTTCCTTCACAACCTCTTTCATATTCGGATTGAGACGTCGTTGTGGTTGGACTACACCCTTAGGATTATTTTCAAAAAATATTTTATGAGTACAAAAAGAAGGGCTTATGCCAGAAATGTCGGAAATTTGCCACGCTATAGCTCGGCGATGCTTCTGTAGTACTTCGATCAACTGATCGTTTTCGGATTGAGATAAATAGGCCGAGATTATAACGGGCAACTTAGAAATTTTTTCAAGAAAGACATATTTTAGATGATCAGGGAGTGGTTTTAAATCAAGATGGGGCGGCTCATTATAAGAGTTTTTCAAATTCTTTTCTTTTTCAAAAATAAGATTTTCATACTTTTTTCTACCAAAGACAGAATCATTTTCAAAATTTGCTTGTGCTGACATAACCGTGTTTTTAAAATCATGTGAAGAAATTTCAGAAAAAGAAGAGGAAAATTCATTTGAAGAGATGTTAGAAAGAGAAAGAGAACAATCTTCATTTAAAACATCAAGAAAGTTGCATGGATCATCATTTTGTAAAGAGTTTTTCATTGATTGATTGATAGAAAATGTGACCTCATCATCTCCCACACGCAAAAACAACTTTCCGTTACTAACATCGATGACAGCTCAAGAGGTGGCTAGGAAGGGTCGACCGAGGATAAGAGGGACCTCGACGTCCTCTTCAATATCGAGAATGACAAAATCCACCGGGAAGATGAATTTGTCGACCTTTACTAGCACGACCTCAACAATACCTAACGGATATTTGATCGACCTATCGGCTAACTGGATACTCATTCTTGTAGGGCTAAGAGTGCCCAATCCTAGCTTTTTGAATAAAGAAAAGGGCATCAAATTTATGCTCGCTCCTAGATCCGCTAACACATGTTTAACAAACAGATCACCAAAAACGCACGGAATGGAAAAACTACCCGGATCGTTTATCTTTTTAGGAAGATTAGAGTTTTTAACGACCGCCGAGCATTCTTCATTTAAGGTTACATGCGATAAATTTTCCAATTTCGTCTTGTTTGTTAATAAATCCTTAAGATATTTTGCATACTTAGGCATTTGACTAATCACTTCATGAAATGGTAAATTAATATGAATTTGTTTGAACATTTCAAGGAAGCGTTGGTACTGATCATCTAGTTTTTCTTTCCTAAGTCGGGCCGGATAAGGGGGTGGCGGAAATTCCTTTATGATAAGCGGAGCATCATTTTGAACGTCATTATTAGAAAAAACAGAAATATCTTTTTCTTTATCTAAAGTAGATTTTTCATTTTCAAAAATTGTTTTATCATTTTCCGTAGGGGTAATTGCTTCCACAACAGGAGGGACAATCACCTTTGGCTCTTCCCTGGTGGTGGGCTCGTTAATAACCTTACCGCTCCGAAGGAAAATCGCATTTGCATGCTCCCTTGGGTTAGGTTCAGTGTTCGAGGGAAGAGTTCCAGGTGGTCTCTCGGAAAAAGCCTTGGCAAGTTGCCCGACCTGATTTTCTAAACTTTTCATTGACCCTGTTAAGTTTCTAATAGTAGCATCGTTCGAGCTTATATATCTAGATAAAAGTTCTTCCAAAGAGAGGGTTTTTTGAAGATTTTGATTTTGTTGTGGTGGTGGTGGTGGTGGTGGTGTAAAATCATGTGGTGGGCGTGCAACATTAGCAGTATTACTCCAAGAAAAATTGGGATGGTTACGCCATCCCGGATTATAAGAGTTCGTAAAAGAATTAAAACCAGGAGGTGCAGAAAAATTAGAAAAAGCAGAAAAATTATTGGCAGAATTATTTTGAGCAGGCCTGGGTATGTTCCCCAGATAATCCACCAGCTCGGCAGCAGCAGCATTCGCATTTTCATATACCTTAGCGGCGGAGGAAGCAGTCATCTCCGAAATCTTCTTGTTCAGCATTTCCACTTGTAGCGCCAGTTGCGAAACCGAATCCACTTCATAAATACCTGCAGGTTTAGATGGGCGAGTCCTAGACGAATTCCACTGATAAGTGTTCATCGTCGTGTCCTTGATAAGCTCAAGAGCGGCTTCCGGAGTTTTGCGGTCCAAGGAACCAGCGGAAGCGGCATCTATCATTTGCTTAGTTTCTTGATTTAGCCCATTGTAAAATGTCTGAACCTGTAACAATACAGGCAGAGTATGATGAGGACATCTTCTCAAAAGTTCTTTGAACCTCTCCCAAGTGTCATAGAGGGTCTCAGAAGCAATTTGAGAATAAGAAGTTATATCATTTCTTAACTTAGCAGTTTTAGCGGGAGGGAAATATCTAGCAAGAAATTTTTCAGTTAAAATGTTCCAGGTAGTTATTGAGCCTCTTGGAAGAGAACTCAACCACTGTTTGGCTTTAGTTCTTAAGGAGAAGGGGAAGAGTCTTAGCCTTATAGCATCATCTGAGACACCATTTATTTTAAAGGTGTCACAGATTTCAAGAAAATTGGCAATATGCAAGTTCGGATCTTCATCTTGTAATCCGTCGAACTGTACATATTGCTGCACCATTTGTATGATGCTAGGCTTAAGCTCGAAGTTATTGTTCGCAATTGCAGGTCGAACAATACTCGTTTCAGTCCCCTCCAGGTTGGGTCGAGCATAATCGGACATGGTCCTTTGCTGAGCCATTCCTGGGTTGGGATCTCCCATTTCAGAATAATTACAATCCCCGAAGGAATCCTCAACCGCTGTTTGAGAAGTGGAAGCCCCGAATCGTAGTTGTCTCCGAAAGGAGCGTTCGATTTCCGGGTCCAAATCAACAAGTAGCGACGGATTCGCTCGGGTCATGCACTAACAAAGAAAACGAGGGAAGATGAAAATGAAAGCTTGGAAAAGAAAGAAAAAGAGGAAAAGAAAGGAAAAATTTTTTTTTTGTTGAAAAAAAAAGATTTTTTTTAGACGGCTTGGCTCTCGAACTTCCCGAGGACTACCCGGTGAAGGGTTCTCCCGGTACAAGGTAAAATGGTGGCGCTTAAAGCCCCTTATCCTTTTCGAGAGATTTTAGGTGGGGTAGAAATAAGGTGAAGTGGGTTGATTATAAATATTTAAATATATAAATTATAATTTTTTTTATTTTTGGAGAAGTAATAGCGCAAGCGTTTTCAAAATATTGACGAAGAAAAGTCCCTGGCAACGGCGCCAAAAACTTGGTGGGCCAAAACCCGAACAGGCAAGCGTACCTGTCGAATCGTAGTACCAAGGTCGTATTTAAACACGGGGCTGTCAATTACTTCTACTCACGCTATAACTATTGTCCTACCGGAAAACTAATGGGATTTGAGAATTTTTTTTTAGAATAAAACAAAAGACAACTTGCGAGACGAAAACTTATAATAAAAAGCTAGCATTCGATCGAAGATTCACCATAAAATGAAATGAGAGGGATGAAAAGGCATAGTTTTAAATTTGCAAATCATACTCGACCGTGACGGATCCGAAATTAGGAAATAATCTCGCTAGAGAATTAAATCCCCTGACTTATAGACGTTTCGACCGAAATCTCTTTCAAGTCAATAAAAAGTCTAAAGCCGCATTATCGAGGTGACCCGCACTATTGGATTTGACTCCAATCTGGAAGATTTACGTCATCCTATCTCTAGGGTTGCGTTCAACTCCTTCCTTCTTTGAGTGATCTTTCACATTCATGAGCCTCTCGGCTACTCAAATATGAGATCCCAAGCCTACTACCGTATACCAGAAATACGGAGTCGACAAAATAAAGATCAAAGAAAGATCGAGTAAAATTAAGCAAAAATAAAACTATGAAATAAAAGAAACCCTCATCTCATTTTATGGATCCTCACGATCGAACGCTAAATAGAATTAGCTACGCATAATTGAAAAGGAAGACAAAAGAAGATAAGAGAGGAACATTTTCATTACTTGCAAAAAAGGTACACAAAATAAAAAAAACAAGATTATGCTATGAAGAAACTTGCACTAATGGAAAAGAAAACTAATACAATAATGAAACTAAAAACTCACAAGCACTCTCCACTCTCCAACTCAACACTCACATTCAACTTAAAACTTCACTTCTCAAAAATTTCTCCCCTTTGGCTTGAGGGATGGGGTGGCTTTTATAGGAGATGGAGAAGGATCTAGAATGAAATGAAAAGGAGGAGGCCAAGGGGGGTGGCCGGCCATGTAAAGGGAGAGAAGTGCATGCATTTCATTTAATGAAGGGAGAGGGAGAGGATGATTCAATGCATAGTATTTAAAAGAAAACAAATAAAATAAAGAGAGTAAATAAGGGGGAATGGATGATAATAAAGAGTGGAGAAAAATAATAAAAAGGAGAGAGAGGAGGGATGGTGTGGCCGGCCAATGCATGAAAAAGTGAATACATGCATGCAATAAATGAGAGGGAGAGAACATGCATGAATGTGGCTTATGGAAATGAAATAAAATAAAGTAGAGAGGGGGAATGGATGTAGAATAATGAAGGGGGGGGGATAAGGAGCCGGCCATGCATGAGTGGCACCATGTGGGACGAAATTTTAGTTGTGGGCTGCTGAATTTGAAGGAGGGCTGCACTTGGAGAGGGGCCGGGCTGCTACATGAAGAGGGTTGCATCATGTGGGCTTTATGGGTGTTGAAGGGCTGCTCCATTCTTCAAGGGCTGCATGTAGGGGCTGCACCTACAAAAAAAAGAGACAATACAATCATGGATTAGTCTACATAAAATAACAAAATTAAAACAAGATTTAAAACATAATAATAATAAAAACATTACAACATAAAATTAAAACATTAAGACCTATCATTAACTACAATTATTATACATAACATAACATAATAAATAATAACATAATACATATAATAAGACTATATAGATTTTTATATCAAAACCCTAATAATCACTAGGAATTAATATATTGTAAAGAGACATTAAAACATGAAATAACAATCATAAAATATAAATAAAATTAGGCATTTTGAATACTAAATTACCCCCAAAAAGGATGACTAAAACTAGTCATCAAAGTCCTTAAGGCCGTGAGCGTGTGTGTGTTGTATACATTCCTGGTTTATATATAAAAGTGGGGTTTATATATATTTAGTGGACATTCGTTGTGATGAGTTCTTATAACTGAAAATGCTGCACTAGAATGCTCTGAGTTAGGACACGAGTAGAATGAGATTTTGATATCCCCACGTGACTCCGTCGTTTGTCTGTGAAATATGGCTTGGGGACCCGGCCGGACCAACCGTTATATTCCATGTGACGAATGGGGGCGTTACACCTTGCTCATTGCTCAAATCACCAGTTCAATGTCTAGACTGACGCAGGTCTGCTTCCCCTTATCTGTTCGGCTCACTGGCCTTTAAGAGCGCATAACTTACAATAGCCACAACATAGTCGAAGGACTGGATTCACAATCATAGGTTAGCTAGGAGATATTGCTAGCGACAACCACTATCGCCTGGCGTTAGCGACAGAACAGCTTTCTGTACACAGCCCCGACCATATCTGGACTAACTATCCAGAGAACCCTGCAGCCACTACTGTGCCAGAAAAACTTGACTTTCGCAGCATACATCATATGAATTTCGAGGGTATTTTCCTAGAATTCCACTCCAGTACTTCTTGTTACTCCACTTCACAGGCACAACTCATCGACCGCACAAAATATTTCTTTATACGCGGAGTCTTCTCCGGTGCGCAAAATAAAACATCACCAGTCCAAACAAACCTGTCCAAATGGGCTTCACACAACATGCCTATTCCGTACTACACATTTCTGGATCTATATGCAAACCTTATTTGGGATTTCAAGAATCAACCCAACGGAAATCCCTCAACATTCTACCTTTTGGTGGAGGAAATCCATGCACATGCCAAAATAAGGACTTCACATGTCCAAGGAGGAAGATCGTTACCCTTGGAGTTTTCTTCGGAGCCATGACAAAGCTTTTCTACACGGATGGAAATGATCGCCTCACTTTCCCCTTCGCGATTCTAGCCTCGGCTCTTAATTCCAGCCACAAGATCTTCTCCAATAACTCAACAAGTTCCACTCAAACCCTAGCACCATCCAAGAGTCCTCTGCTCCAGAACTCAGGAAGCAAGGAATAGAGAGAGAGAGAGAGAGAAAAAAAAGGAAATAATGGCTTCCTCAAATCCATCCCTCTGAATATATAGTCTCGGGTTTTACCCCATCCATACGATCTCTTCTAATCAAAATAAAGCAATGGCTCGGGTTTGAGTTAACAAAGTCAACCACCGCTTAGTGGCCGCACTCTAGCCACCTGACACGAGTCGCCACTACGGCGATATCTTATTTCGACAATTCATCCAACGGAGTCACGTTCGTCGAACGCAAATCGTCGAACAATAGAGAATTCATCGAATAGAATCTGAGTTTGTCGAACTGGCCATTGAGATCTCCGCAAACCGTGCACGAAATCCATCGCAATATCATCGAACTTCCATTCCAGAACAGGTAGCTACTTAAGGAAACCTACAGGCTTCTGGCATTCTGCTTTCACTAAGACACAGTTCTGACATTTAGTCACGTAATGTGCTATGTCATTCGTAATGCCCGACCACCAGAATAGCTTCTTCATGTCTTTATACATCTTTGTCCTCCCTGGGTTAATTGAATACTTAGTGAAGTGAGTTCCATACATCAGCTCCTCTCTTAGCTTACCCATATACAGGATGCACAAACAACCATCCTTTCGCAAAAGGTCGTCATCCCAGGAGAATTGGCCATTTAACCCATCCACTGCATTAGCATTGTATACTTTCATCAAGTTCCGTTGCTCGTCAAACCTTATCCACAATGTGATATTGTACCTCCGTCCAGTTCAGGCACGCATTTGTTGTGGAATTCTTGTCAACATAAGAAATCTCTAAAGCTTCCAACTCATAGATCAGACGCTCATCATGCATCTGCAACCAAGTTGCCCTTACCTGAGTACTACGACTAAAGGCATCTGCGATGACATTTTCCTTCCCAGGAGTATAGTGAATCTGGAAGGTATAGTCACCGAGGAACTCCATCCACCGACGTTGTCGCATGTTGAAATCCTTCTGATCCAATAGATATCTTAGGCTCTTATGGTCGGTGAATATATCCACCTTCATGCCATATAAATAATGACGCTACAGTTTAAGTGCAAAAATAACCGCCGCCAACTCCAAGTCATGGACGGGATAGTTCTGCTCATGCACTTTCAACTGGCGTGAGCCATAAACAATCACCTTTCCAAACTGAAAAAGAACGCAGCCTAAGCCCCTCCCTGGCGCATCACTATAGATTTCAAAGCCGTCTGAACCACATGGAGACATTAATATTGGCGACGTGGTGAAGCGAATCTTCAGCTCTTCAAAAGCTCGCGCACACTCCAGCGTCCAAACGAACTTCTGATCCTTCCTCATTAATGTGGTGAGAGGCAAAGAGATCCGTGAGAAGTTTTCTAGGAAATGTCTGTAATATCCCGCCAGTCCAAGGAAACTCCTGACTTCATCTACAGAATACAGCACCGGCCACTGTCGTATGGCTCTTATCTTTGACGGATCCACCGCAATGCCCTCTCCAGTCACCACATGGCTAAGAAAAGCCACTAACGACAGCCAGAACTCACACTTTGAGAACTTGGCGTAGAGCTTGTTTATCCTCAGGGTGTGTAACATCATCCGTAAATGGTTCGCATGATCTTCTTCAGACTGAGAGTACACTAGAATGTCATCAATGAAGACGATTACAAACAAGTCCAAGTACTCACGAAATGTCGAGTGCATTAGGTCCATGAACACCGATGGCGCATTTGTTAGCCCAAATGGCATTACATTGAACTCGTAATGACCGTAGCGTGTTCCAAATGTTGTCTTGGGAATATCACCTTCCTGAATCCTCAACTGGTAGTAACCAGACTTTAAGTCCAGTTTAGAATAGACAGTTAATCCCACTAGCTGATCAAACAAGTCATCAATTCGAGGTATTGGATACTTGTTCTTCTCTGTCAGCTTATTCAATTCACGGTAGTCGATGCATAACCACAGACTACAGTCCTTCTTTTTCACAAATAGAATAGGTACGCTCCATGGTGACATACTTGGCCGTATATAACCCTGTTCCAGCAACTCTTTTAGTTGAACTTTTAGTTCCGTCATTTCCTTTAGCGCTACCCGATATGGAGAGCGAGCCACAGGATTTGCACCTAGCAACAACTCAATAGAGAAGTCAATCTCCCGCTGGGGTGGTAACCCCGGAAGCTCCTTCAGAAACACATCAGCAAACTCTGAAATAATCGGAACATCACTCACACTGACTTTTTGCTCAACAGCCATGATAACGGTGAAGAATAACTCCGCGCCCTTCCGAACATCTTCGACGACTTGGAGAGCAGACATCAACAATTTGCTCGATCCTCGCATACCAACAAATTTCATCTCTAGCTCGATATTCTATCCCAGTGTGATCTCCTTTGAATTGCAATCGATAAAGGCACGCTGCTCCGAGAGCCAGTCCATACCAAAGATCACATCAAATTTTGATATCCACAGCACAGATGCTTTCAATCTGAAATCATGACTTCCTATATGAACCTCCACAAAGCAAGTCCTATCTTCATGCATCACAAATCCGTTCGATAATAGCACCTTCACACTATCTGTCGTCATACGAATCGGCACTCCGATCCGTGACACGAAGTCCATAGATAGAAACGAATGTGAAGCACCCGTATCAAACAGTGCTCTCGTCGGATAGTCCCGAATCAGGATAAAGCCTAAGATAGACACATCATACACAATCTACACACGAGGTATTAAGTTTTAAAAGCAATAACAAAATATCTTAACTCGTACATGTGACGACATCACTTTGCTTTATGGCCTCCTGTTGGCCAAGATTATATACTTCGGGCTGCGCTTGGGATGTAGAGGTCTCCACCACTGTCATTCCCTTTTCAGCAAATGACGCTCTTGTCTTCTTCTCACCCTTTGGCTGACCAACTCGACAATCAAGGGCTAGATGACCCACCTTACAACTTTTATAACAAGCACGAGGGTCTTACCTAGAAGTTGCTTGTAACACCCCCATCTGTCGAATGACATATAATAGAAGGTCCAGCTGGAACCCGACGTCATATACCACGGACAGTCGGAAGGGTTATATAAGAATATCAAAAATCCAACTATAACTACTCGCCCTAACACAGAGCATTCTAGCGGAAGCTTTTAAACAGTTGGAAAGAACCCATAATTGAATAACAACTATCATGAATGTCCACATACTACCATAGGAATAAAATAACAAATACACTGAAAGTACTTGGCCTAATGGCCTTACAAGAGTTTACTTAACAAATTAATGATTTACATACATCGGCGTGTAGGCCGGCCACATATGACAAAAATAAAAACAACAATTCGCTTTGGCCTTCGAGGGCCAGCTCAGCAATATGGGCTTCGGCCTGCTATTTGGTACTTGGCTCCGCAGCACCTGCAAGCAACATTCCACCGCATGGTGGCAAACAAAGTAACGGTCAGCCAAAGCCGACCAAATTATAACGACCCCGCCACTTACTCGGGATGGTGGTGCTCCTTCCCTGCATTTCATTAGCTCAGCTAAATAATATAGTACAAACATACTTCGCCACAGGTGTTGGCTCGCACGGCCAAACACCTCGTGCACCCAGGGCACATTATCGGTGAATCTGGTCAATTCCGTGGCTTCACCACCATCCCCGGGATGGAAACATCGTGAGCATTTTAGTCTTTCAGACCACAGTCTAAGACTCCAGACTATGCTAACAGCCAGTCCCTCTATGGTATTGGAACACCCTATTACTAATTTGGGTCAGGATCACTATGTCTCTAGGAACCTTTATTTGACCTTCTGTATAGCTTAATAGGTCAATTATAATTGAGTCTAAGGGTTAGAAGTCTAGGATTGGAAGCTGCCCTGAAGACCAAGTTTTTCAGACTGGAGACTAAGTCTGATCGTCGAGCTCAGCACGACGATTCGTCGAACTCAGATCGACGATCGTCGAGCTCAACTTCGACAGATCGTCGAGCTCCACTCGACGATCGCTGAGCTCAACTTCATAATATCGTCGAACTCCATTCGACGATCGATGAGCTCAGTTCGACGATTTTGACTCTGCATTGGATCTTTATCTCTGAGCTCAGTTCGACGATCTTTGAGCTCAGATCGACGATTATTTTGCTGCTTGAGTTTTCCAGTTCGCTGAGCTCAGCTCGACGATAGCAGAGCTCAGTTCGACGATTTCAGATATCTTCCAGAATTCAAATTCAAATCAGACAGGAGTTATTCTGCAATTAATTCAGAGATTTGCTAGCCGTTTTCATTTATTTCTGGACCAAGTTTCAAGGGATCTTTCAAGGAATAATTCTGTGGATTTCCTCCAGAAGAGATTATGCAATTAAGGATGCAATCAATGCAGACCAACGGCTATCTTTGACAGAGAATGATATTCTATTCTGGAACAGAGAATAAAAGACAGAATGTTTTTGAATCAATATAGATGATATACAGACATTAACAAAAAGAGAACACACAATACAGAGTATAGAGACTCATTCAAAATCTTCTGTCAAAAAGAATTCTGAAGAACACTCATCAAAGAGATCAAGCTTTCAAAATCTCTTCATCTTTCAAAGTGTTCAAGGCCAACATCATTTCAAGACTCCAGACACTCAACATTTCAGCCATTGCTGAAACCATCTATTGCTGGAGTTCTACCTTTGAAGGCCTATCACCCTCAGCAAAGCTTTTCTTCCTGAAGATTTCAAGGATTCAGGGGGAGCTTTGACATCAATCCACCTAGTCTTCTCAGTTGTTTGAGAAAGAGAAGACTTCCATCACTCTCACACCCCCAGTTTGTAAAGGGTTTCTCAAACTCCCTTCAAAAATTTGAATCTGGTTTTTGAGCACCTTGTCAAAAGCTCATTGGTGGCAAGACACCTGATCAAAAAATCTGCTTTGGTTTTTGAGCACCTTATCAAAAGCTCATTGGTGCCCAGGACACCTGATCAACTCATCCTGCAGTGGATTCCTACCTAGGGTGGTAGAAGAGTGGATGTACCCAAGTTTGGGGAACCACTATATTTCCTTGTGTCTTCTGGTTCTGCTTGTTTACTTTTTGTTTCTGGCCTTGATTTGTCTGTGCTTAGTTTTTACATAGCTTAGTTCTGTGATTAGATTTATATTTGCTTCTCTGCTCACACTTATTACAACAATTGTTGTAAAAGTTTTTAGAAGTACTAAAACACCATATACTCTATTCACCCCCCTCTAGAGTATATCAGATCTAGTTGCACTTTCAATTGGTATCAGAGGGAGGTTGGTTAAACATACCATACCTGATTGGTTGTACAGGCTAACACCTGAACCTCAAGATCCTAAACTAGATCTGTTTTTCTTTTGTATTTTATTATTAGATTTTGTTTGCACAACTCATGGCCCAAAACAAAGATTATGCTAGCACCAGACCTCCAGTGTGCAATCTTTTCAAGTTTGCACTTTGGAAAGCAAGGATTATACTCTACATGAATTCTATTGACGAAGATATTTTCAATTCTGTTTTGACAGTGTGTCCAAGACCCCCAGAGAGCACAAGCACAAATGCTGTTCCACCTCCATCAAGAACAGATGCTGACATCAAAAAATGGAAAGTAGCTGATGCCAAGGCTATGAACATCCTAGCCCAGACAATGTCAGATGATATATTCCAAAAGGTAGCTGAATGCAACTCAGCCAAGGAGATTTGGGACAAGCTCTCAGAAATTGTCTCAGGCTCAGCTGATGAGAGAAAGGACAGAAGATCCCATCTCATCTCCCAATATGAGAACTTTAAGAAGGGAGAGACTGAGTCAGTGGGAGACATGTATAACAGATTGAGTCTAATTGTTAGTGAACTAAGGACATTAGACAAAGAGATCTCTCTGACAGAACTCAATGACAAGATCCTAATGTGCTTCCCCAGCACTTGGGATTCAAGAATCTGGCTAATTAAGGATGCCAGAAGTCTAAATGAGATCACCACTGAAGACTTGTTGGGTAAGCTCAAATCTTATGAGCTACTCATCAAGAATAGAGAGGAAGAACAGAAGGCTGCTTCACTAGCCACAAGGAAAGAGAAAACCATAGCCTTTAAGGCAACTGAGGATCTGCCTGAAGATAAGAGCACAGGCAATGATGAACTACTCAGCTTGTTGGCCAAAAGATTCTATAAGATGGACAGAAAGGACTTCAGAAGAAGATCATACAAGGAGCAGGACAAGCCAAGGTATGACAAGTCCATTAGCAACAATAAAGACATTATCTGCTTTGGTTGCAGGAAACCAGGGCACATAGTTCCTGACTGTCCAGAGAACAAGACCAAGGACAGAAGGGACAGAAAAGAAAGAAGAAAGGAAAAAGACTCCAAAAGGAATGGAAATGGCAAGCCCTCTTCAAGCAAAAATAAGCATACAAGAAAAGGGTTTGTTGCTGAATCCTGGAGTGAGACAGAAGAGGAATCAGAAGCCTCATCCAGCTCCAGTGATGATGAGGATGATGCAGAAGAAAAGGAATTCTGCACGATGGCAATTAATGCCTCACAGCACAATTCAGAGGATGAAGAGTCAGAGTCAGACTCAGAAACCCAACCTGAAGAAGATCAGGTAATTAGTTCTTTTGATTTTACTTCAGAAGATTTTAAATCTGAATTTAAAGCACTGTGTTTAGACCTGCTAAAGTCTGAGAAAGAGATTATCTCTCTCAGAAATCAATTATCTGAACACAATGGTTTAAAGTCAGAAAACCTCAAACTCTCTCAGGAGTTGGAGAACTGTAGGGAACAGATAGCTACACTAAAAAGTGAGCTCTCTGAGGCCAAGAAGCTTGAAGAATCCCTTAATGGGAGAAGCATCAAGCTGATGGACATCACAAGCACAGTGAACTCTAGATTCAACAGTACACTGGGCTTGGGTGCTTCATCCAGCCAACCTATAGTCCTAACAACTCCCATCAAGTTTATTTCTAACAAGGGAAAGGGAGTTGTAGAGGTTGCCAGGAAAAATTCTGATCTGCCTCAGAAAATTAAGTCCCAGCAGAAATCGTCGAACGAATCTCGACGATCGCCGAATGAAGATCGACGATCGCCGAACGCAGCTCGACGATCTCAGCAAAAATCATCGAACGCAGATCGACGATCTCAGCCAGAGTCGTCGAACGCAGGTCGACGATCTCATATACCTGACCTCACCCATTGTCGACCGTCGAACGGAGCTCGACGATCTGTCCCAAGATCGTCGAATGCAGCTCCAAGATCATCGAACAGAGGTCATAGCTCTGGAAACATTTTCAAAGGCAAATCAAAATTGAATCCTAAGGGTTCTTCATCCCAAACCTTTAACCCTTATACTGAATGGATTTTACCTCCAAGGAGATATCATCCTGAAGGATATAAGAGTCAACCAGGGATGTCTTTCATTTCTGAATTTAAAGGCTATCAACCTAGGCCCAAGGTAAACTGGGTCAAAAACAAATGAATTGCTTTATGTGCAGGTGAAGACCTATCCAACATCTAACCAGCAATGGTATTTGGATAGTGGGTGCTCTAAGCACATGACAGGGAATAAGGACAACCTCACTTCCTTTAGAGCCAAGCTTGGACCCAAAGTTATCTTTGGTGATTCCAACTTTAGACAGACTAAAGGATATGGTGCAGTCCAGATTGGTTCAGTAACCTTCAAGAAGGTAGCATATGTGGAAGGACTGAAGCACAACTTAATCAGCATCAGTCAGCTGTGCGATGAAGGCTACCAGGTGACCTTCAGCAAGACCTTATGCAAAATCAAGTCAGAGGACAACACAACAGTGTTGACAGGTAAAAGGAAAGGTAACATCTACTTAGTAGATTTTCTTTCAACTGATATAGATATCTGCTTGTTTAATTTAGTCTGTAGACCAAATGTGTTATGGCTTAAGAGATTAGGACACCTAAACCTTAGAACTATTGCTAGGCTATCCAAGGATAACCTTGTTAGAGGACTACCTTCTGGCCCCTTCAAGAAGGAAGGACTCTGCAGGGCTTGTCAATTAGGCAAGCAAACTAAAAACAGTTTTAAGTCACTTAATAAGAGTGATTCACCTAGGATATTGTATCTGTTACACATGGATCTATTTGGACCCATCACAGTACAAAGCCTAGGAGGGAAATACTACACTTTAGTAGTTGTAGATGACTTCTCTAGATTCACTTGGGTGTTCTTTCTAAGGAAGAAGTCTGATAACTTTAAGTGTCTGACAGAGTTTCTTAAATGTATACAGATTGAGTTCAATACTCACATTGCCCTGATCAGAAGTGATCATGGGACAGAGTTTGATTCTCTTCTTATGCAAGAGTTCTGTCAGAGTGAAGGGATCAGGCATACTTTCTCAGCTCCTAGAACTCCTCAACAAAATGGGGTAGCTGAAAGGAAAAATAGAACCCTTATTGAATCTGCCACTACATTGTTGTCAGATGCTCATCTACCTCTATCCTTTTGGGCAGAGGCAGTGAACACCTCCAACTATGTGCTGAATAGAAGTCTGATACATAAACTAAAGGGAAAGACTCCCTATGAATTACTCAAAGGGAAGAAACCTAAAGTTGACTATTTCAGAATTTTTGGTTGTATTTGCTATATTCACAATAATGACAAGAAATATTTAGCAAAATTTCAAGCCAAAGCTGATGAAGGAGTGTTTCTAGGATACTCCATGATCAGCAAGGCCTATAGGGTCTATAATAAATCATCTTTGAAAATTGAGGAATCTGTTCATATTTATTTTGATGAAACTAACATGTCTTTCAAGGAGAAGATTTCTTCTACCATAGAACCTTTGCAGGAACATTCTCTAGTTGAAGATATGAACAAGTTACAGGTTGCTCAAGAAGAAGAAAGCAGTGAAGATGAAGGCAATGCTCAACATATTGAACCACCACTTGAAGAGCCAGTTGTTGTAACACAAGAGGAAACAACAACACAGGTTGGTGAACAATCAACACCCCCTGTTGATTTAGTAACATCAAGAGATCATCCAATTACCCAAATAATTGGAGAAATCTCAGCTGGTGTGCAAACTAGAAATCAGGTCAACCAAAACCTGTTGCACACCTGCTTCCTATCTCAAATTGAACCTCAGTCCATTCAAGATGCAGAGCAAGATCCACACTGGATCATTGCAATGCAAGAGGAATTGCATCAATTTGAGAGGAACAAAGTATGGGAACTAGTGCCAAAGCCTAAGGATCATTCCATTGTTGGAACAAAATGGGTATTCAGAAACAAACTGGATGATCAAGGAGTAATAATAAGGAACAAGGCAAGGCTAGTTGCTCAGGGATATTCTCAAGAAGAAGGAATTGACTACGACCAGACTTTTGCACCTGTTGCAAGATTAGAAGCCATCAGGATATTTTTAGCTTATGCAGCTCACAAAGGCTTCAAGGTTTATCAGATGGATGTCAAGAGTGCCTTCTTAAATGGAGACATCAAAGAGGAAGTCTATGTCAGACAACCTCCAGGTTTTAACTCTCCAACTTATCCTGATTATGTTTTCAGATTAAATAAAGCATTATATGGTCTCAAGCATGCTCCTAGAGCATGGTATGAGACCTTAGCATGCTTTCTCTTGGAAAATGGTTTTATAAGGGGTAGAGTAGACCAAACTATTTTTATTTGAACCCATAAGTCCCATACCCTACTAGTGCAAATTTATGTAGACGATATCATTTTTAGTTCTACTGACTCAAAATTGTGCAGAAGGTTTTCTAACCTGATGCATTCTAAATTTGAGATGAGTAGCATGGGTGAGCTATCCTTCTTCCTAGGATTGCAAGTCAAACAACATGCTGAAGGCATCTTTATTTCTCAAACCAAATATGCTAATGAATTGGTTAAGAAATTTGGTATGTCTGAGGCATCTTGCATGAAAACACCCATGCCTACCAATGCTGTATTGGATGCTGATGAACATGGGAAACCTGTTGATCAGACAACATATAGAGCAATGATTGGCTCTTTACTGTATCTTACAGCTAGTAGACCAGATATAATGTTTGCTACATGTATATGTGCTAGGTTCCAAGTAAGCCCTAGAGAGTCACACCTAACATTAGTAAAGTGGATTCTCAGGTATGTTAAAAGTTGTCCAAATCTAGGTCTCTGGTATCCAAAAGATTCAGCATTTGATTTAACTGTATTCTCTGATGCTGATTATGCTGGATGCAGAATTGACAGGAAAAGCACCAGTGGAACTTGTCAGTTCCTTGGTGATAGACTTGTCTCTTGGTTTTGTAAGAAAACAAACATCTATGTCAACTTCAACTGCTGAAGCTGAATATATGGCTGCAGGCAGTTGTTGTTCACAAATACTGTGGATTCAAAATCAACTCCTAGACTATGGTTACAACTTAGAGAAGTCTAAAATCTTTTGTGATAATACAAGTGCTATTTCTATAGCTCAAAATCCAGTCCTCCATAGTAGGACAAAACACATAGAGATTAGGCATCACTTCTTAAGGGACAATGTTGAAAAGAATAAAATTGAATTACATTATATCCCAACTGATTTACAAAGGGGAGATATTTTCACCAAGCCTTTGGATGAAAAGAAACACACTTTCTTCCTAAATCAGTTAGGAATGTTAGATGGAGGAATTCTTAAATAATCTCCAAGATTTTGAAAGCTAAAAATGGACTAAGACTAGGCAAAACTTCTGATTTTTCTTAGTGTCTAGAATTTTCTGATCTCTGAACTGCGCTCGACGATTTCCCCAAAGATCGTCGAACGGAGATCGACGATTTCCAGAATCGTCGAACTGAGTTCAGCGCCTCTCAGATAGTATAAACTATCTCTTCCGGTCAACGATCGTCGAACGGCGCTTGACGATTATTTTCACTGAACGATCGTCGAACGGAGCTCGACGCCTTCCAAGATCGTCGAACGGAGATCGACGATGTTGGAGTCTCTTCAGATTCCTTTAGAAGCCTCGATCGTCGAACTGAGTTCAACGATCTTTCCAATTCTGCGTCGAACCCTAATATAAAACTCATTTTTCGCCGTCGTTCTCTCTTGCGCTTTCGATTTCTCTGCAAGGATTTTCTTTCCCTCCAAACAGTTCTACGCTTGGTCGTTTTGTTTGTTGAATTTTTGCAGGTACAATGGCTGTGTCAGTTTCAGTTCTAGCCGCCATGAAGTTCGATGCTGGATTCGACATTGATCTGGAATCTTTCAACACTACTGACCAAGTTTTCCAAGACATTCTGAGTTTATTCAAGGATCAGAACTTGTCTGCCCTCATGACCACCAGGATAAAGCTGGCCTCAGATGAAATCAAGGAATGGGTTTACACTGCTCATAATCAAGACAACTCTACTATAGTTGGCTCCATTGCTGGAAACCAGGTACCCTTGACCCCCACCATTTTAACAGAGGTTTTTGGACTAAGGAATGGAGATGATACTGCTGAGTTATCTGGAGAGGAGTTTTCTGACATACTTGCCAGGATGGGTCATCCAGAGGGAAACCCTAGCAAGTTATTCAAAAGGAACTTGTCTGTTGAATACAGATTCCTAGCAGATGTTGTAGGAAAAGTGTTGCTGGCAAAGCACTCAGCTCATGATACTATCTCCAGACATCAGCTCTGCCTCATGGGAGCTCTGGTAGATAAGAAAAGTTTGAACTGGGGAGAGGTCTTCTTTGACCTAATCAAGAAGAAAATCAACAAAAGCTTTGTTAACTTTGGAAGGATTCTTGGAGTCTTCCTGCAAAATAGGTGCCCTGCCTTGCTGGTCTCCTCTGGAGTTCACATTAATGCCTCCAAGAGACTCACCTGTGCCCTCTTTGGCAAGTGGGATAGGCAAATCAGCAAGCCAAGCAGGCCCTCCTCTAGTGCTCCTTCAGGCACCAGAACTCAAAGAGTCACTCTCCCACAGGTCTCTGCTCCTGCAGAAGACCTGGCTGCTGCTGTTACTGCCTCTTCTCCTCCTCCAATTCCAACCTTACCTCTACCATCCACCATTCCAGCTCCATCCACCATTACCATCTCTAGCCCATCTCCAACATCAATTCCATCTCCAGCAACCATTTCACCTCCACCAGCAGACCACTTCCAACCACTGTTCTCATACCCTCCACCAAATGTCACCTCTTCTCCATCTATTCCATCCTTCACCCTCCTGGATGACTCCTATATGGATGATTCCCCATCCTCTCCTCCAGACTTACCCTCCTCCTCAACTTCATTCCAAGATCTCCTCCACCATATCATTGACCAACCCACCTTCACCCCATCCATATCCATCCCCTTGTCCTCCATTTCCACTATACCAACACCTGAGCCATCCATTCCACTCTCCAGTCCTCCACTTCCAGCATCCTCAGCTATCCCTCTTCCATCTACCTCTGCTCCTGTTGTTGAGCATGTAGACCTCTCATCCCTGGCTGACAAGTTGTATGAGCTAATTGCCCCCAGGCTCTCTCTGCTCTTAGAGACCTCTTTGGCTCCTCTACAACTGTCAGTGGCAGCTCTCTCTGCCAGGCTTTCCTCCCTCCTTCCTCAGGAAGCACCTCCAGCAGTGTGCCTTGATACAGATGTATCTGCATCTAGGCAGGGGGAGATGCCATATGAAGCAAGCCTTCATGTTGTTGCTGCTGCTGTCTCTGCTCCTGCTGCTGATGATACTGCTGCTGCTGCTGCTGATGTTTCTGTTTCTGCTACCTCTGCTCTTGCTGCTGTGCCTCCTACTCCAGTTCTGGCACTAAACCTAAAGTCCTTGCTCTCAGCTTTTGATACTGCCTTTTTCAGTTGTTTGCCTAAGAGTAATGCTGTCCAGCCCTCAGAAGACCTGTCCAAGGCACTGGTGCCTTTCTCTGGCTGTGACCCCAACATTATATCTTCTTTTGTACTCTCAGTAATTGCTGCTACTGCTGTTGTTGAAGAAAGGACTATTTTTGCTGCTGCTGAAATCCCAACTGTCTCTGATGAGCAGACATCCAAGGATTTTCTGATGTCAGAGGCCACTATTTTTGAGCCTGCTGCAGTTTTTGATGTTACTGAAATTTCTGCTGATAGTGAGACTGTTACAGTCACTTCTGCTGTTACTACTCCAGTATCTGTTGCATCTGCTGTACTTGTTGCACCCTCTCCATCTGCTGCTCCATCTGCTGCCATCACTTCTGCTGTTGCTGTTATTGTTTCTTCTTCTCCTCCTGTATCTGCTGCTGTATCTGCTCCTGTCTCTGCTGCTGTCCCTGCTGCTGCTGGTTCAGCTTCTGCCTCTTCTGCCTCTGTTCAATTAAAGAAAGATCTTATGAAGAAGATAGATGCTATATATGATGACCAGAGTTCTGAGACTGATGAATTCAAAACAGACTCTGATGATTCAGCAACTACTATTGCAAGGAAAAGGAAAGCTAGGAGCAAGGCAATGAAAAGGGTTCCTCCTGCAAAAGTCAAGGATAATAATGATATTCATTATTATATTCTGCATAACTGCCAAATTACTGAACATTGGATGCAGTATTCCAAAAACCAGTTGAAAGCCATAAAGAAGAAGAGAAAGTATGAAAAGGGCTCCTCCCAGTTCCAGCACCCTCATCCTCCTCCACCACCTCCTCCTGATGCAGGTGCAGGTGGCAGCTCTGCAAGTCAATCCCCAGCTAAAAGCCAGGCTCCCTATCAACCCCATGCCAGATCCTATCAAAGGGAAAGCCAGTCTAGGGGTTCTTATTCTAGGAGAGGAGGATACAGGGGTAATCAAAGAGATTTTCAGGTTTATTCTAAAGGGTATTCCAGGCAGCACCCATACTCCAGGGGAGGACATGGTTCTTCTGATACTACTTCTGGTCCATTCCCCTACAAGCTCAAAGAGACAGTGTCTGCCAGGCCTCCTCAAGACAATTCTTCCAACAGGTATGAGCCACCTGTACCATTTGAGGACCCTGAAAAGAATCCATCTGCTTGGACTGCTAGGATAAAGGAAATGGCTGCATTAGATCAGATAAAGAAGGCCAAATAACAAGGGCTAGACACTTCCAATATTTCTACTATGTCAGAGCAAAGACAAAAGGAATTAGAGAGATATGCTTCCAGCAAATTCTTTGATGCAGACAGATATATGGAATTGCATCCTGCTGCTGTGGTTCCCAGGCCTGCAAAGCAAACTTACTTGGGTGCAGCAGATGACACCAGGTCCAACAAGGAAGCCCAAAACCCTAACAGAGAAATCAAGATGGTTAAAGGCAAAGAGAAGAAGTGATTTTGTAAGGTGACAATCTTTGGATTTTCTGACTGCTATCTGGATGCCATATACATATATATATATCTCTGTGATGTTTCTGCAATGTCTAGCTGTTGTTTTTATGCTTTTCTGATTGTATGTTGTTATTTGAATTTTTCCAAAGTCTGTAAATAGTCATCCTAACCCAAATAGGGGGAGATTGTTGGAACACCCTATTACTAATTTGGGTCAGGATCACTATGTCTCTAGGAACCTTTATTTGACCTTTTGTATAGCTTAATAGGTCAATTAGAATTGAGTCTAAGGGTTAGAAGTCTAGGATTGGAAGCTGCCCTGAAGACCAAGTTTTTCAGACTGGAGACTAAGTCTGATCGTCGAGCTCAGCACGACGATTCGTCGAACTCAGATCGACGATCGTCGAGCTCAACTTCGACAGATCGTCGAGCTCCACTCGACGATCGCTGAGCTCAACTTCATAATATCGTCGAACTCCATTCGACGATCGATGAGCTTAGTTCGACGATTTTGACTCTGCATTGGATCTTTATCTCTGAGCTCAGTTCGATGATCTTTGAGCTCAGATCGACGATTATTTTGCTGCTTGAATTTTCCAGTTCGCTGAGCTCAGCTCGACGATAGCAGAGCTCAGTTCGACGATTTCAGATATCATCCAGAATTCAAATTCAAATCAGACAGGAGTTATTCTGCAATTAATTCAGAGATTTGCTAGCCGTTTTCATTTATTTCTGGACCAAGTTTCAAGGGATCTTTCAAGGAATAATTCTGTGGACTTTCCTCCAGAAGAGATTATGCAATTAAGGATGCAATCAATGCAGACCAACGACTATCTTTGACAGAGAATGATATTCTATTCTGGAACAGAGAATAAAAGACAGAATGTTTTTGAATCAATATAGATGATATACAGACATTAACAAAAAGAGAACACACAATACAGAGTATAGAGACTCATTCAAAATCTTCTGTCAAAAAGAATTCTGAAGAACACTCATCAAAGAGATCAAGCTTTCAAAATCTCTTCATCTTTCAAAGTGTTCAAGGCCAACATCATTTCAAGACTCCAGACACTCAACATTTCAGCCATTGCTAAAACCATCTATTGCTGGAGTTCTACCTTTGAAGGCCTATCACCCTCAGCAAAGCTTTTCTTCCTGAAGATTTCAAGGATTCAGGGGGAGCTTTGACATCAATCCACCTAGTCTTCTCAGTTGTTTGAGAAAGAGAAGACTGTCATCACTCTCTCACCCCCAGTTTGTAAAGGGTTTCTCAAACTCCCTTCAAAAGTTTGAATCTGGTTTTTGAGCACCTTGTCAAAAGCTCATTGGTGGCAAGACACCTGATCAAAAAATCTGCTTTGGTTTTTGAGCACCATATCAAAAGCTCATTGGTGCCCAGGACACCTGATCAACTCATCCTGCAGTGGATTCCTACCTAGGTTGGTAGAAGAGTGGATGTACCCAAGTTTGGGGAACCACTATATTTACTTGTGTCTTCTGGTTCTGCTTGTTTACTTTTTGTTTCTGGCCTTGATTTGTCTGTGCTTAGTTTTTGCATAGCTTAGTTCTGTGATTAGATTTATATTTGCTTCCCTGCTCACACTTATTACAACAATTGTTGTAAAAGTTTTTAGAAGTGCTAAAACACCATATACTCTATTCACCCCCCTCTAGAGTATATCAGATCTAGTTGCACTTTCATATGGGTCTCTAGCACTGAACCACATAGCCCAAGTCCGATTCCCCTTGTCTGTTGCTCACTCCGCATAGTCACTTTAAGACGTACGCACGGGCCAAGCTTCTCTCGGATCCCAAAACATTTCCAAACATCACATAACCCAGTTAAGTTCAATGCTAGCTCCCCGACCGCCAAGTTAGCAGAACTACGTTTCCGCTCATTTTTTCGGGTGCGCCTTGGAGTTAATCCCCAAGGATCCCTGCTGCAATCTACTGTGTAGAAACCCGAAAACATAAAGCACGGAGTCTTCTCCGGTAAACCATACAAAATGCAACATCACCGATCTAGACCAACATGTCCGGGTAGGCTTCACACACAATGCCTATGTTCGTACTTCGGTTCCGGACTCTATATGCAACACAAGGGGGACTATTCACGTCAACCCCAAGGAATACTGCACACTCACCGCACACTCGTGGGAGCCGGTTTCCTTGTGTAAAAGAAAGAGAGCTTCACATGATCAAGTAGAGAATCATTACCCTCATAGTTCGCTTTTGCGCCATGGGAATAAATCCGGATGGAAAGCTTTGCACGGGAATCTCCGCCGTGGATCCGGACTCGGTTCTCGATTCGGTGCTCCGATGCTCCGCCGGTGGCCGTAATCCTCCTCTTTCATCCTCCTTGCTCTCTCCTATCTCTAACTCCTTAGAAAGAGAAAGCTTAAGAGAAAAATGAGGAATTAATCCTCAATTCCCGGCCTTAACAATGCAGGAACACACCTGGGTCGTCGGATCTTATTCAAAGAAAATGAACGGCTTAGATCCGCCCAAAATTCCTCAATGCTGGGCCGAACACGACCTTGCACACGGCCGTGTCCCAGGCCGTGAGCCCCGATCCAGGCACGATCGTCGAGCACAGAAAAGGACATGGGTCAAGACACACCCGTGTCTCAACCTGACACGCCCGTGTCGTGTGCTGACATGCCCGTGTCGTGTCCTGACATGCTCGTGACCTAGGGGCGTGTCACAGATAAACGCCACACCAACCGTCACGTCCCTTGGCAACACGGGTGGTGACACGGGTATGCACATGCCCGTGTCGCTGCCGTGTTTCCTGCCGTATCCTTTTCTGGACACAGCCGGCCAACATAGAGAAAGACACGGCCTTGGACACGCCCGTGTCCTAGGCCGTGTACCCCTAATAAGGCACCAAATATTCCTTAGGACGCGGCCGGTTCGATTACGATTTTCGGGGTGTTACAAATCTCCCCCCACCCTTAAAGAATTTCGTTCCGAAATTATGTAAGGGTACACAAAATTTAAATGTTACCAGAGTGGAATAACTCCGGGTATTCCACCAACATAGTCTGCTCTCGCTCACATGAAAGCTCCTCATGTCCGCAGTTACCCCTTACCGTTTTCGAGAGATTTTAGGTGGGGTAGAAATAAGGTGAAGTGGGTTGATTATAAATATTTAAATATATAAATTATAATTTTTTTGATTTTTGGAGAAGTAATAGCGCAAGCGTTTTCAAAATATTGACGAAGAAAAGTCCCCGGCAACTGCGCCAAAAACTTGGTGGGACAAAACCCGAACAGGCAAGCGTACCTGTCGAATCGTAGTACCAAGGTCGTATTTAAACACGGGGATGTCAATTACTTCTACTCACGCTCTAACTATTATCCTACCGGAAAACTAATGGGATTTGAGAATTTTTTTTTAGAATAAAACAAAAGACAACTTGCGAGACGAAAACTTATAATAAAAAGCTAGCATTCGATCGAAGATTCACCATAAAATGAAATGAGAGGGATGAAAAGGCATAGTTTTAAATTTGCAAATCATACTCGACCGTGACGGATCCGAAATTAGGAAATAATCTCGCTAGAGAATTAAATCCCCTGACTTATAGACGTTTTGACCTAAATCTCTTTCAAGTCAAGAAAAAGTCTAAAGCCGCATTATCGAGGTGACCCGCACTATTGGATTTGACTCCAATCCGGAAGATTTACGTCATCCTATCTCTATGGTTGCGTTCAACTCCTTCCTTCTTTGAGTGATCTTTCACATTCATGAGCCTCTCGGCTACTCAAATATGAGATCCCAAGCCTACTACCGTATACCAGAAATACGGAGTCGACAAAATAAAGATCAAAGAAGGATCGAGTAAAATTAAGCAAAAATAAAACTATGAAATAAAAGAAACCCTCATCTCATTTTATGGATCCTCACGATCGAACGCTAAATAGAATTAGCTACGCATAATTGAAAAGGAAGACAAAAGAAGATAAGAGAGGAACATTTTCATTACTTGCAAAAAAGGTACACAAAATAAAAAAAAACAAGATTATGCTATGAAGAAACTTGCACTAATGAAAAAGAAAACTAATACAATAATGAAACTAAAAACTCACAAGCACTCTCCACTCTCCAACTCAACACTCACATTCAACTTAAAACTTCACTTCTCAAAAATTTCTCCCCTTTGGCTTGAGGGATGGGGTGGCTTTTATAGGAGATGGAGAAGGATCTAGAATGAAATGAAAAGGAGGAGGCCAAGGGGGGTGGCCGACCATGTAAAGGGAGAGAAGTGCATGCATTTCATTTAATGAAGGGAGAGGGAGAGGATGATTCAATGCATATTATTTAAAAGAAAACAAATAAAATAAAGAGAGTAAATAAGGGGGAATGGATGATAATAAAGAGTGGAGAAAAATAATAAAAAGGAGAGAGAGGAGGGATGGTGTGGCCGGCCAATGCATGAAAAAGTGAATACATGCATGCAATAAATGAGAGGGAGAGAACATGCATGAATGTGGCTTATTGAAATGAAATAAAATAAAGTAGAGAGGGGGAATGGATGTAGAATAATGAAGGGGGGAATAAGGAGCCGGCCATGCATGAGTGGCACCATGTGGGCCGAAATTTTAGTTGTGGGCTGCTGAATTTGAAGGAGGGCTGCACTTGGAGAGGGGCCGGGCTGCTACATGAAGAGGGTTGCATCATGTGGGCTTTATGGATGTTGAAGGGCTGCTCCATTCTTCAAGGGCTGCATGTAGGGGCTGCACCTACAAAAAAAAGAGACAATACAATCATGGATTAGTCTACATAAAATAACAAAATTAAAACAAGATTTAAAACATAATAATAATAAAAACATTACAACATAAAATTAAAACATTAAGACCTATCATTAACTACAATTATTATACATAACATAACATAATAAATAATAACATAATACATATAATAAGACTATATAGATTTTTATATCAAAACTCTAATAATCACTAGGAATTAATATATTGTAAAGAGACATTAAAACATGAAATAACAATCATAAAATATAAATAAAATTAGGCATTTTGAATACTAAATTACCCCCAAAAAGGATGACTAAAACTAGTCATCAAAGTCCTTAAGGTCGTGAGCGTGTGTGTGTAGTATACATTCCTGGTTTATATATAAAAGTGGGGTTTATATATATTTAGTGGACATTCGTTGTGATGAGTTCTTATAACTGAAAATGCTGCACTAGAATGCTTTGAGTTAGGACACGAGTAGAATGAGATTTTGATATCCCCACGTGACTCCGTCGTTTGTCTGTGAAATATGGCATGGGGACCCGGCCGGACCAACCGTTATATTCCATGTGACGAATGGGGGCGTTACACCTTGCCCGTTGCTCAAATCACCAGTTCAATGTCTAGACTGACGCAGGTCTGCTTCCCCTTATCTGTTCGGCTCACTGGCCTTTAAGAGCGCATAACTTACAATAGCCACAACATAGTCGAAGGACTGGATTCACAATCACAGGTTAGCTAGGAGATATTGCTTGCGACAACCACTATCGCCTGGCGTTAGCGACAGAACAGCTTTCTGTACACAGCCCCGACCATATCTGGACTAACTATCCAGAGAACCCTGCAGCCACTACTGTGCCAGAAAAACTTGACTTTCGCAGCATACATCACATGAATTTCGAGGGTATTTTCCTAGAATTCCACTCCAGTACTTCTTGTTACTCCACTTCACAGGCACAACTCATCGACCGCACAAAATATTTCTTTATACGCGGAGTCTTCTCTGGTGCGCAAAATAAAACATCACCAGTCCAAACAAACCTGTCCAAATGGGCTTCACACAACATGCCTATTCCGTACTACACATTTCTAGATCTATATGCAAACCTTATTTGGGATTTCAAGAATCAACCCAACAGAAATCCCTCAACATTCTACCTTTTGGTGGAGGAAATCCATGCACATGCCAAAATAAGGACTTCACATGTCCAAGGAGGAAGATCGTTACCCTTGGAGTTTTCTTCGGAGCCATGACAAAGCTTTTCTACACTGATGGAAATGATCGCCTCACTTTCCCCTTCGCGATTCTAGCCTCGGCTCTTAATTCCAGCCACAAGATCTTCTCCAATAACTCAACAAGTTCCACTCAAACCCTAGCACCATCCAAGAGTCCTCTGCTCCAGAACTCAGGAAGCAAGGAATAGAGAGAGAGAGAGAGAGAAAAAAAAGGAAATAATGGCTTCCTCAAGTCCATCCCTCTGAATATATAGTCTCGGGTTTTACCCCAGCCATACGATCTCTTCTAATCAAAATAAAGCAATGGCTCGGGTTTGAGTTAACAAAGTCAACCACCGCTTAGTGGTCGCACTCTAGCCACCTGACACGAGCCGCCACTACGGCGATATCTTATTTCGACAATTCATCCAACAGAGTCACGTTCGTCGAACGCAAATCGTCGAACAATAGAGAATTCATCGAATAGAATCTGAGTTTGTCGAACTGGCCATTGAGATCTCCGCAAACCGTGCACGAAAGCCATTGAAATATCATCAAACTTCCATTCCAGAACAGGTAGCTACTTAAGGAAACCTACAGGCTTCTGGCATTCTGCTTTCACTAAGACACAGTTCTGACATTTAGTCACGTAATGTGCTATGCCATTCTTAATGCCCGGCCACCAGAATAGCTTCTTCATGTCTTTATACATCTTTGTCCTCCCTGGGTTAATTGAATACTTAGTGAAGTGAGTTCCATACATCAGCTCCTCTCTTAGCTTACCCATATACAGGACGCACAAACAACCATCCTTTATCAAAAGGTCGTCATCCCAGGAGAATTGGCCATTTAACCCATCCACTGCATTAGCATTGTATACTTTCATCAAGTTCCGTTGCTCGTCAAACCTTATCCACAAGGTGATATTGTACCTCGGTCCAGTTCAGGCACGCATTTGTTGTGGAATTCTTGTCAACATAAGAAATCTCTAAAGCTTCCAACTCATAGATCAGACGCTCATCATGCATTTGCAACCAAGTTGCCCTTACCTGAGTACTACGACTAAAGGCATCTGCGATGAGATTTTCCTTCCCAGGAGTATAGTGAATCTGGAAGGTATAGTCCCCGAGGAACTCCATCCACCGACGTTGTCGCATGTTGAAATCCTTCTGATCCAATAGATATCTTAGGCTCTTATGGTCGGTGAATATATCCACCTTCATGCCATATAAATAATGACGCTACAGTTTAAGTGCAAAAATAACCGCCGCCAACTCCAAGTCATGGACGGTATAGTTCTGCTCATGCACTTTCAACTGGCGTGAGCCATAAATAATCACCTTTCCAAACTGAAAAAGAACGCAGCCTAAGCCTCTCCCTGGCGCATCACTATAGATTTCAAAGCCGTCTGAACCACATGGAGACATTAATATTGGCGACATGGTGAAGCGAATCTTCAGCTCTTCAAAAGCTCGCGCACACTCCAGCGTCCAAATGAACTTCTGATCCTTCCTCATTAATGTGGTGAGAGGCAAAGCGATCCGTGAGAAGTTTTCTAGGAAATGTCTGTAATAGCCCGCCAGTCCAAGGAAACTCCTGACTTCATCTACAGAATACAACACCGGCCACTGTCGTATGGCTCTTATCTTTGACGGTTCCACCGCAATGCCCTCTCCAGTCACCACATGGCTAAGAAAAGCCACTAACGACAGCCAGAACTCACACTTTGAGAACTTGGCGTAGAGCTTGTTTATCCTCAGGGTGTGTAACATCATCCGTAAATGGTTCGCATGATCTTCTTCAGACTGAGAGTACACTAGAATGTCATCAATGAAGACGATTACAAACAAGTCCAAGTACTCACGAAATGTCGAGTGCATTAGGTCCATGAACACCGATGGCGCATTTGTTAGCCCAAATGGCATTACATTGAACTCGTAATGACCGTAGCGTGTTCCAAATGCTGTCTTGGGAATATCACCTTCCTGAATCCTCAACTGGTAGTAACCAGACTTTAAGTCCAGTTTAGAATAGACAGTTAATCCCACTAGCTGATCAAACAAGTCATCAATTCGAGGTATTGGATACTTGTTCTTCTCTGTCAGCTTATTCAATTCACGGTAGTCGATGCATAACCACAGACTACAGTCCTTCTTTTTCACAAATAGAATAGGTACGCTCCATGGTGACATACTTGGGCGTATATAACCCTGTTCCAGCAACTCTTTTAGTTGAACTTTTAGTTCCGTCATTTCCTTTAGCGCTACCCGATATGGAGAGCGAGCCACAGGATTTGCACCTAGCAACAACTCAATAGAGAAGTCAATCTCCCGCTGGGGTGGTAACCCCGGAAGCTCCTTCAGAAACACATCAGCAAACTCTGAAATAATCGGAACATCACTCACACTTACTTTTGGCTCAACAGCCATGATAACGGTGAAGAATAACTCCGCGCCCTTCCGAACATCTTCGACGACTTGGAGAGCAGACATCAATAATTTGCTCGATCCTCGCATACCAACGAATTTCATCTCTAGCTCGATATTCTATCCCAGTGTGATCTCCTTTGAATTGCAATCGATAAAGGCACGCTGCTCCGAGAGCCAGTCCATACCAAAGATCACATCAAATTTTGATATCCACAGCACAGATGCTTTCAATCTGAAATCATGACTTCCTATATGAACCTCCACAAAGCAAGTCCTATCTTCATGCATCACAAATCCGTTCGATAATAGCACCTTCACACTATCTGTCGTCATACGAATCGGCACTCCGATCCGTGACACGAAGTCCATAGATAGAAACGAATGTGAAGCACCCGTATCAAACAGTGCTCTCGTCGGATAGTCCCGAATCAGGATAAAGCCTAAGATAGACACATCATACACAATCTACACACGAGGTATTAAGTTTTAAAAGCAATAACAAAATATCTTAACTCGTACATGTGACGACATCACTTTGCTTTATGGCCTCCTGTTGGCCAAGATTATATACTTCGGGCTGCGCTTGGGATGTAGAGGTCTTCACCACTGTCATTCCCTTTTCAGCAAATGACGCTCTTGTCTTCTTCTCACCCTTTGGCTGACCAACTCGACAATCAAGGGCTAGATGACCCACCTTACAACTTTTATAACAAGCACGAGGGTCTTACCTAGAAGTTGCTTGTAACACCCCCATCTGTCGAATGACATATAATAGAAGGTCCAGCTGGAACCCGACGTCATATACCACGGACAGTCGGAAGGGTTATATAAGAATATCAAAAATCCAACTATAACTACTCGCCCTAATACAGAGCATTCTAGCGGAAGCTTTTAAACAGTTGGAAAGAACCCATAATTGAATAACAACTATCATGAATGTCCACATACTACCATAGGAATAAAATAACAAATACACTGAAAGTACTTGGCATAATGGCCTTACAAGAGTTTACTTAACAAATTAATGATTTACATACATCGGCGTGTAGGCCGGCCACACATGACAAAAATAAAAACAACAATTCGCTTTTGCCTTCGAGGGCCAGCTCAGCAATATGGGCTTCGGCCTGCTATTTGGTACTTGGCTCTGCAGCACCTGCAAGCAACATTCCACCGCATGGTGGCAAACAAAGTAACGGTCAGCCAAAGCCGACCAAATTATAACGACCCCGCCACTTACTCGGGACGGTGGTGCTCCTTCCCTGCATTTCATTAGCTCAGCTAAATAATATAGTACAAACATACTTCGCCACAGGTGTTGGCTCGCACGGCCAAACACCTCGTGCACCCAGGGCACATTATCGGTGAATCTGGTCAATTCCGTGGCTTCACCACCATCCCCGGGATGGAAACATCGTGAGCATTTTAGTCTTTCAGACCACAGTCTAAGACTCCATACTATGCTAACGGCCAGTCCCTCTATGGGTCTCTAGCACTGAACCACATAGCCCAAGTCCGATTCCCCTTGTCTGTTGCTCACTCCGCATAGTCACTTTAAGACGTACGCACGGGCCAAGCTTCTCTCGGATCCCAAAACATTTCCAAACATCACATAACCCAGTTAAGTTCAATGCTAGCTCCCCGACCGACAAGTTAGCAGAACTACGTTTCCGCTCATTTTTTTGGGTGCGCCTTGGAGTTAATCCCCAAGGATCCCTGCTGCAATCTACTGTGTAGAAACCCGAAAACATAAAGCACGGAGTCTTCTCCGGTAAACCATACAAAATGCAACATCACCGATCTATACCAACATGTCCGGGTAGGCTTCACACACAATGCCTATGTCCGTACTTCGGTTCCGGACTCTATATGCAACACAAGGGGGACTATTCACGTCAACCCCAAGGAATACTGCACACTCACCGCACACTCGCGGGAGCCGATTTCCTTGTGTAAAAGAAAGAGAGCTTCACATGATCAAGTAGAGAATCATTACCCTTATAGTTCGCTTTTGCGCCATGGGAATAAATCCGGATGGAAAGCTTTGCACAGGAATCTCCACCGTGGATCCGGACTCGGTTCTCGATTCGGTGCTCCGATGCTCCGCCGGTGGCCGTAATCCTCCTCTTTCTTCCTCCTTGCTCTCTCCTATCTCTAACTCCTTAGAAAGAGAAAGCTTAAGAGAAAAATGAGGAATTAATCCTCAATTCCCGGCCATAACAAAGCAGGAACACACCTGGGCCGTCGGATCTTATTCAAAGAAAATGAACGGCTTAGATCCGCCCAAAATTCCTCAATGCTGGTCCGAACACGACCTTGCACACGGCCGTGTCCCAGGCCGTGAGCCCCGATCCAGGCACGATCGTCGAGCACAGAAAAGGACACGGGTCAAGACACACCCGTGTCTCCACCTGACACGCCCGTGTCGTGTGCTGACATGCCCGTGTCGTGTCCTGACATGCTCGTGACCTAGGGGCGTGTCACAGATAAACGCCACACCAACCGTCACGTCCCTTGGCAACACGGGTGGTGACACGGGTATGCACATGCCCGTGTCGCTGCCGTGTTTCCTGCCGTATCCTTTTCTGGACACAGCCGGCCAACATAGAGAAAGACACGGCCTTGGACACGCCCGTGTCCTAGGCCGTGTACCCCTAATAAGGCACCAAATATTCCTTAGGACGCGGCCGGTTCGATTACGATTTTCGGGGTGTTACAAATCTCCCCCCACCCTTAAATAATTTCGTTCCGAAATTATGTAAGGGTACACAAAATTTAAATGTTACCAGAGTGGAATAACTCCGGGTATTCCAACAACATAGTGCTGGAGCTGAGTTTTTGTTGGGTTGGTTTATCATGTTGAATCAGTACTAAGATCTTTCTACTTTCACTGTAAGTACAATATTTTCTTCATTTTCTCTGAGTTTCCTTTATTTTGGGCTAGATACAATGATGAGACACATTATGGTTTTCATTTTGAAACTGGATGACTATTGTTTGGATTGTTACTGGCCCTTGCATTGTTTTGGGGAGTTCTTTTCTTATTTATGTTTGTCTGGTGTTGTTTGGCCGGTTGTTTTAGAAGCTACATGTCTGACTATTGCTACTACTCCATTATTTTTCTTAGTTGTACTTGGTTGGCTGCTGCTACTCCTTCCAATTCTAGTTTATTTGGTAAACTATTATTTTATTTAGTCGACTACGACTATTCTTTCTCTGATTATGAGTCTGATTCGTGGCCTAAGGGTTGGATGGCCGGTTGTTTGGTATTGCTCGTCTTTTTTCCTATTATGAATTGCTATGATTGTGAGGTTCTGAGGGATTTTTTGCCTACTACTCGATTTTGATTATTGTGGGATTCTAGCCAAGTGACATGGGGTTTTTGTTTAGACTATTAATGTTTTTTTTATTCAGACCAGTTGAGGAATTTTATTGCGCAGATATTTCTCTTTTGATAATATTTCCCCGGATGACTATTTGAGTTATCCATTTTATTCACCATCACTTATGCACTCTCATTTTAGAGTTTCTTCCTTAGAGAATCCTTAACAAGTCTAAGTAAACCCTAGAGATCAACGTTATAGCTATAATGTGATGCAACCCCGATCATAATGACCCCGAATGATATGATTCCTAAACAGATATCACAAATGATGTCATCTCAAGTTACACATGGCAATGAGGTGGGGCATGAAACTTGAAAGGAAAAGTAACGGTGTGATTTATATTCTTGGTTTATGTTTTAGTTATGCATTTTCAACTTACAGGGGATATAAAATATTTTTATGGCATGTGGCATTATGATATTGTTATATCACTAATAATGATTCTCGATTTTATGTATGATCTTGATAAAGGAAAATAGACGAATTAACTTTTGAGAGGGTAAATCACTAAATAAACATTATTATGTACATGTAAACATAAATGTGTCGACACATAGACGTGTCGACACATAGACGTGTAGACACATTCCTATCTGATCATGTCAAATCAGTCGGCCGAATGGCATAGATGCATGTTGAAAATATTGATTTGGACACCAGAAACCCTAAGGGGTCGGGCCCAAAGACTATAAAACTGATACAGATACTTATATTGTACAGATACCCTTAGCATTATTGCAAACAAAAGTATAATTTAGTTAACGCTTGTCAAACAGATATGGACATTCACACTGTTTTATTATTTTACTGTTCTTTTACACTGATAAGATGTTAGCTATGAAGCTTTACAATTTTTTATATATCGATATACTGATCTATATAATATTTTACCATGTTGTTATATTGTGATGTGAACACTGATATTGCTCTGAATAATCTTTCTTGTTTTCTTGTACAACAGACTAAAATCATAAGTGCTCGCTTAGTCTTTATAAAAGACTAACAATTTACTTTTCTAATATTTTTAGGTACAGGAAAATCACAAGCTAATCAGCGCTAGTGATATGATTAGAGTATATGAAGTTGTGTGGTTTCTTTTGTTCTTATGAAGTTCATAGTATTGTATAATTATATGGAACTATTGGGACAAGTTTATGTAAAAAATATTTATGCGTGGACTTGGACGTATGTTAGTACTCATTGTGAATAATAAATGAAATTATGTGAAGTACTTCATAAAATATTACTGTGATATTATTGTTGGTTGCGGAGGACTATGGGCTGTTACACCAAGACCTTGGGGAACCACTATAAATCACTATATGTTTGTTGTGCATGTGCTTTATATTTATATATCTGGTGAAATCGTAAAAGAAGTAATTAAAGTGCAAGCTACCTATTCACCCCCTCTAGGCGGGTTAGACTACTATAACATCAAACTATCAAGTGCTATCAGAGGGAGGTTGGTCAAAAAGGACCTAATAGTCTAACCAGAATCCTTTAGTGGTAGTCTAAGCCATTCACCATATATTCCAGTGAGCCTCATAAGGAGACGAGATCAATGAAATTACCCATATGCAAGATAAAGAACTTTGGCATATGTAAACAAAGGGTAAAGCTTTTCATGGAAGCTTTAGACCCTAGATCTATATTGCGTAAGAAGTGGGGCCTTTCATTCCCATGAAGGTATCCAACATTGATCCAAATCTACAAGTTTCCAAGAGATACACTGACATGAACAATGATGAGATTGTGCTGGAAACTATGGATAAAAGAGCAAAAATATCATAGTCAGTATTATTGATGACTCCAGCTTTCAGAATTTAGTCCACTGCCAAAATGCAAAGGAAATGTAGGACACTTTCATAGTGTATATGGAGGGAACATAAGAGGTAATGGATGATAGGAAATCCCTCCTTAATCAGGAATATGAGTCCTTCAAGCAGAACAATAAGGTTAACATAGTTGATTGCTATGAAAGGTTTTTTAAGATAGTGAATGAGCCGAGGACCTATGGTATAGTCATTTTTGATTATGAACTTAATGATAAGTTCCTAAGATCTCTCACTAGAGATTAGGATAATAGGATTTGTGCCATGTGGGAGATGAGTAACCTGGCCAACATTCCTCCCCACATTCTATATGAGAAGCTGCTCTCTTATGACATGCAGCTAAATGTAAGGAAAGAGGAGGAGACTACTGCTAGGTTACTTTAGAGGGATAAGATAGTGGCCCTCAAGGCTGAAGGGTCAAGGAAGAATAAGGAGAGAATCCCCTCTCATCCCAGGAAAGCTGCTGAGTCAGAATCTTCTAAACCCAGCTCATCAGATACTGACATGTCTGATGAGGAGTTTTACCGCCTTCCCTAGGAAGTTCAAGAAGATGAAGAAGAGGAAGTAGTGGAAGAGCAAACCTTCTTCCTCTTCAAACTATACGAAGGACTACAGAAGATCTGATAAGGATTAGAAAATCCCCAAAGGGGATATGTATGTTTCTAACTGTAGCAAATATATTTTTTCTATTTTTGTTTGCTATTGTTACAATAAGCTTGGGCATGTCATTGCTGATTAACCAGTCAAGAGAAAGGAGAAAAAGGATGCAGTTGACAGAAAACATCACCATAAGGGCAGAAAATCTGAAAATACCTTCCTTTCAAAGAAGGAGAAGAGCGGGACTCAAAGTGACTCAGAGTCTTTTGAATTAGAAGATGAAGAAGATACTTATATTGGGCTATTTCCTAGTGCTAAAGAAGATGCCCATTCTGATGCTAGGATTAGAATTAGAGCTCCCTTATAACATCTAGAAAGTGACAATAAGAAAGAGGAAGAAGAAGAATAATGATGTGGCTTAATGACCATGATAGAAGATGATCAGGATGAATCTAATCCCGATGAGGTAGTCATTTCTGACATGTCTTCTTTAGATTTAGAGTATGAAACTTGCCCAGATTCTAAAGCATCCCCTTCATCTAATGACCAAGATAGATCATAATCTGAAGATGATGTAAATTAATTGATTGACAGATATGATGTTCTATTGGAATCTATGAAGGAGAGTAGGAAGTTTGTCAAGAGGAAAGTTGAAGAGATTACTTCTCTATAGTAGGCTAAATCTATGCAATCTGAGTTAGCTTCCCAGCTAGCTCAGATGAGCAGAGAAAAAAGCCAACTGAAAGCAATCACTATCATCCAAGTTATCAACATAGGCCAGAAGTGCAAGATCATTAAGGATCTTGAAGAGATGCTCCTCAAGGAGAGGAAACTAGTGGCTCAATTCTCTAAGCCAAAATCTATACCACCCATTATTGATTCCTTCACCTTCCAAACAAATAGAAGGGGATTGGGCTTTAATGTAAGGGTAGTAGGTGCTTGGAATAGAGAAAAGGACAAGGCTCCAATTAAGCCTCAGACCACTTTTCAAAAGGTCTTGCTTCCTTCTAAATTTTATGACCAGGATAGTATATATGGTCACTAGAAGAATGGAAGCTTCTATAGTAAGGGAAAAGATGCACCTAACAATGGATGAAGCAAGGCTATGGGGATTAGTACTTTGAAAGCTCCCTATAAGGAAATATAAATGGCTCAATATAAACCATTTAAGTTTGGTGCTCCAACCCCTACACTCAAGGGTAAGGAAGTAACATCTTCCCATTCCCTTACAGCAAAGAAGCTGGTTAGTAGCAAATCTATAATCATCTCTAACAAGGTCATATCAGATGTCATCAACACCATGTCATCTACTAAGTTAACTTTTATTCCTGTCAAGATGGTACCGTCGAGTAATGTTAATTACCATCGAGTAAGCTGTCAGACACTAACTGAGAGGAATAAGAAGAATGTTGTTGTCTTCTTTGCTAAACATAAACGTTCAAATGCCCCATCTACCTCAAAGAATGTTCAAAAGAGAAGGTACAACATTCATGAGTGTTGGTGTTGTGGTAAACTGGGGCACTTTTCTAGTAATTGTTGGAACAACCACAATTAGCCTAATGCAAAGAAAATCTTTCCAGCTAAGACAACAGTAGACATTAGTGGTTCTTTTAATACTAATAAGAACCTAGGACAAAAATTAAATTGGGATCCTAAGGTAAAGTAATCTATCTTTGCAGGATGTTCTAAGGGTAAATCAAATAATAAACTTGGCATTGGACATGCATATCTTAAAAATGAGAAAAGTGAGCACTAGGGCATTAATTGATACTATTAACTACAAGAACACATAATCTGGAGGCTCAAATCTGTGTAAAGGGACTGTTTGAGTTTGTGTCGACGATATCGTTGAGATTGATTTACCATTTGATCCATGAGAAATCATCTTGATGAGATAATCACGATCAATTTCATCTCAAATTAGTTCTTAGTGTCTTGATCTTGAAATTGATCTCCACTAAAGCTACGGGACTCTTTAACTTCCAATTTTTTTTTAAAAGGGGGTAAAGTTGTCATGTCAAGATGCAAATTCCAACAGGATAAGTAGATCTCATTCCTTAATCAATTTACGAAAATTATCTAACGAATCGAAATGCAAGATGATTCGTCTTTCAAGAAATCTCCATAGATTTTTAAAAGAGTAAGTCTCCCTATAAATCCAGCCGCTCTAAGTTTCTTTTCGTCCTTCTCCTCCAAACAAACTCCAGTCACTAAATTAGCAAGTATAGAATCTTTTGAAGAGGGGTCGTCAAAGAAGATTAGAACTGCAACAATCTAACCTGTTGATGTCAATGATCTGATATCATTCCTTAGTGGCCAAACACGCCATATTGAGTATCACCCTGATAAAGCAATTCAAGGTGTTCGTGGCATGTTCTCAGCTCAACTCTCGGAGCTAAAAATAAAGTGGACAAATTGTCACTCACACTCAAGCGTCACTTAGAGACTTATAGAGTCGATCACATTAGAATATTGATTGAAGCTGACAGTAAGGAGGAGAAGAAGAATAATATTGCTGCCTTCTAGCCTGGACTCCCAACAGGAGGTGCATCGACATCCTATGGAGGTACACTCATGATCAAAGAAATCGTGGATCATGATACTAAGAAGCATAAAAGGGAACAGCTTCAAGAGGAAATGGATAGGAGTAAGATGACTAAAGTTATGTTAATACGAATGGGAAAAGAAAAGTCTAGCCTTATATGAACTTGTAAAACAACATTTTGTAGTGAATCCTATGAATGATAAACATGTGATTCAGTATTGTATTTTGTTATACATTTCTTCTGAATGTGATATCAATTATATAAACATGTGCTTCAGTACTGCCTTTTGTAGTAAGCCTTAATCTGGAGGAATATGTATTGGGATTCTGCTCCCATATATATAGCTATCAATTTATTACAGAGCATGCTAAGAATAATTTCATCTTAGTATAACTCTATTAATTGTTGTAACATGGTTTAGATAACTTATTTATGGTAGTTACTAAAACTTTGTTTTGTTAACCCATTTTTGTTAGCTGCTAGAAAACATATGTTTAGTAGCATGATAGGTAGATAACCATAGTTGATGCCTCACATTAGTATGAGCTAAATGACTCATTTTCAATAATTGTCTATCAATTTAATTGATAGATAGGTGTTGGAGATCAGCTGAGAAGATCACCTGAGGAGATTTGCTCATAAAATCTCAGCCACAGAGATAGTTGAGAAAATGCTCAATGGTATATCTCCCCGTGTAACACCTCCACTTGTCACATGGAATATAACGGTGGGTCTGGTCGGGGCCCCATGCCATATTTCACAGACAAGTGGCGGAATTACGTATGGAAATCAAATCTACTCGTATCCTACCTCAAAACATTCTAGCGCAGCATTTTATGTTGGATGAACTCAGCTCAATGAATGTCCACTAATATACAAACTCCACATTTATATATATCAAATCAGGAATGTATACAACACACACACATGGCCTTAAGGCCTTACAAGTTCCTCTTTACAAATGTACAGTTTCATACATCGGCACGCAGGCCGGCTACACATGAAATCCAAACACGCTTTGCACGACCTTCATGGGCCTTTCACAGCAAGCCTCCATTCCGCTCAAATCAATTCAATCATCAGCACCTGAAATTAGCCATCCACCCAAGAGCGGCAAACAAAGTAACGGTTAACATTAGCTGATCAAATATAATGACCCTACCCCTTACCCGGGGTAGTGGTTCCTTCCTTGTATGCATTGACATCATAATATCACACAACCATATCACAAATGCCGGCACCCACCAGACGCTCCGTGTACTCTGGGCACCTTGTCGGTGTACCGGATATTCCAGTCGTCCACCGCAGATCAGAGGTTTTTAACTTGTTGGTTGGGCAGTTAAATCCTAGTCCACCAATCCCGCGGGCTGGCGACATTCCATTCATACCACTCAGAGGTACTAACCTCACAGCATCCAGAAACATAAGAAGAGCAGATCGACCCTCCCTAGTGGTGTAGCAAGCTAGGATTATCGATGCTCCCCAGGCATTACCACCAATCGAACCCTCACCTATTCTCGATCGACCCACCCTTATGGTGTAGCAAGACGGGTTTAACTTGGCTCCCTAGGCGTTGCCACCAATCGACCCATCATCTATCCAGATCAACCCACCCTAGTGGTGTAGCAAGCCGGGTTTATCCCGCGCTCCCCAGGCATGCTACCAATTGACCTCTCATCACAACTAGGAGCTTACTCAAAGCATCCATACATCCATAAGCAACATCAATACATCCATACATCCATCCAACAAAGCATAAACCTTACATAGCATCAAATCCATGGAGTCTTCTCCGGTTTAACCATAATCATCACCAATCCAGACTACCCGTCCAGATGGCCTTCACACAGCATGCCTATGCCATACTCTACACTCCCGGCTCTAGATGTAGACTTAACCAAGGAATCACTTACGACATCCACCTCTTGGTGGAGGATTCCATGCATATGAATAAATAAAGGAATTCGATGTCCAAGAAGGAGATGGTTACCCTTGAAGATTGCTTCGGAGCCATCAACTAGCCGGATGGAAATCACCGCCTCGGCTTTGCCTTCATGAATCCGATCTTGGATCTTAGCTCCGCACTCCACAGCTCCTCCAGCAGCTGGCTCTCTCCTTCCTCCTTTCCTTCCCTTGCCCTCTCTCTCTCTCTTTGAGAATGAGAAGAAGAATTGAAATGATGGAATAATCCTTCATTTCTCGGCCGCAGCAAGAATAAGAAGAAACAAAGAGGTCGCGCACACAAAGGGCAACGACAAGGAGAGAAGAAGCCACGCGAACAGGGCGCAAGCAGGCGGAAGAAACAAACCGCGGGGACAGGCCGCGAGAACAAGAAGCAAGCCGCGCGGACAGGTCGCGAGGTCAGAGAGGGCGCACAGAATCAGGAGGATAAAATCGAGTCCTTTGATACCATGTTAAAGTAGCGAACAAACGACCAAAAACAAGCCGGAGTTTTGAATAATTGAAAGTTTTATTATCTAAAAAGATATCTATTACAAAGGTATGCCCTCCCTTATATAGAATGGAGGAGAGATGAGAGAATACAAATAAGAGATGTGGGACTAAAAATTTACAGGACTAAGCGGACTATACAGAACAAACCACACAAGCCGCGCGGTTAGACAGAAGGGCTAACCGCACGGCTACCACCAGAGAGAAAGAGAGATTGCCATGGTAGATCGCTAGACAGACAAACCGCCAGACCGCGCGGTCTTCAACCCGCCAAGACAGACCGCCAGACCGCCCAGTCACCAACTTCAACACGCAGCAAGCCTCCATTCCGCTCAAATCAATTTAATCATCAGCACCTGCAAGTAGCCATCCACCCAAGGGCGACAAACAAAGTAACGGTCAGCATTAGCTGACCAATTATAACGACCCTACCCCTTACCCGGGGAAGTGGTTCCTTCCCTGTATGCATTGCCATCATAATATCTATCAAGCTACCAAACATAACCATATCACAAATGCCGGTATCCACCAGACGCTCCGTGCACTCAGGGCACCTTGTAGGTGTACCGGATATTCCAGTCGTCCACCTCCGATCAGAGGTTTTTAACTTGTTGGTTGGGTGGTTCAATCCTAGTCCACCAATCCCGCGGGCTGGCGACATTCTATCCATACCACTCAGAGGTACTAACCTCACAGCATCCACAAACATAACCTGAGCAGATCGACCAACTCTAGTGGTGTAGCAAGCTGGGTTTATCGATGCTCTTCAGGCATTACCACCAATCGACCCCTCACATATTCCCGATCGACCCACCCTTGTGGTGCAGCAAGCCGGGTTTAACTCGGCTCCCCAGGCGTGGCCACCAATCGACCACTCATCTATCCAGATCAACCCACCCTAGTGGTGTAGCAAGCCGAGTTTATCTCGCGCTCCCCAGGCATGCTACAAATTGATCTCTCATCACAACCAGGAGCTTACTCAAAGCATCCATACATCCATAAGCAACATCCATACATCCATACATCCATCCAACAAAGCATTAACCTTACATAACATCAAATCCATGGAGTATTCTCCGGTTTACCCATAATCATCACCAATCCATACTACACGTCAAGATGGGCTTCACACAGCATGCCTATGCCGTACTCCACACTCCCAGCTCTAGATGCAGACTTCACGAAGGAATCACTTACGACATTCACCTCTTTGTGGAGGATTCCATGCATATGCATAAAGAAAGGACTTCGATGTCCAAGAAGGAGATCGTTACACTTGAAGATCTCTTCAGAGCCATCAACTAGCCGGATGGAAGTCACTGCCTTAGCTTTGCCTTCACGAATCAGATCTCGGATCTTGGCTCTGCACTCCGCAGCTTCTCCAGCAACTGGCTCTCTCCTTCCTTCTTTCCTTCCCTTGCCCTCTCTCTCTTTCTCTCTATTTGACAATGAGAAGAAGAATTGAAATGATGGAATAATCCTTCATTTCTCGGCCTTATATCCACAGGGAAGAAGCCTGGACCCTTGGATCCAGGATAAGGAAAAGGACGGCTCTGACTTGCCCAAAAATAGGCTGAACACGGCCTGACATGCCCTGTGAAAAGCCCGTGTCACAGGCCATGTCACTTAAGCGGTAGGCAACTGACTCAAATCCAACCATTACACGGCCATGTGTCATGCCCGTGTCACACCATACACGCCCGTGTCATGCCCGACACGCCCGTGTCCAGTAGCCGTGTACTTCACATAACACAATCTTCACTTCACTCAAGCGGGACACGGCCATGGGACAAGCCCGTGTCCCATGCCGTGAACACCAGGACATACCCATGTCCACCAGTACATGTAGTCTCGCCTGAAACTCTCAAGGGACATGCCATGTAAAACTCTCGTGTCACAGGCCGTGTACTCTGCACTCGACGATCGTCGAACGAATTTCGTCGACCACACACCCAACTGCTCAACCAGAGCACGACACGCCCTGGGACATGCCCGTGTCCCACACCGTGTCACCCAACCCTGAACCCAAAGTGTGCTTTGGGGGTGTTACACCCCGTCTGAATGATACCACTGAGATGGGCTACTGTATTAAAATTTAATCATTTTTAGCCATTGGATGAACTCTCTGTGTTCAATCCATAGTATGACGATTCAATTCCCATTTAAACCAATTAAATATATATATATATATATCTAAAGCTAGGGTTAAATTGAAAACATAATACCTAAACCCTAGAAAGCCTTCAACAACGCTCCATCTTTCTTTGATTCTCAATGACCAGGACTTCTATAAATGATGCCAAAATCTGGAAAGATCCTTGAAGAAGGCTATGCGGTAGTTAGACAAGTACTCCAACATGCCTCAGGAGAAATAATGGAAGTATTGACTTGTTTACGATTTTTTATATTGGTATTTATGTATGAGTGAGTTTAGTCCCACATTGAGGGTTAGTTTTTTGTGTTTGTGTTTCTCCTATATATATCTCCCCATAATGGATGAATAATATGTTAATTACTCTTATATTCAATTTGGTATCAAAGAGGTCCACAGTTTTCCCGCATCTCCGAACCGAGCCCTAATCCCGCGCCGCCTTTGTCGTCGCGTCCCGCATTGCCTCACCACTCCCCCTCTCCCACGAGATCGACTCTTCCGCATTGATATGAAGCCTCTCCATCTTCCGCCATTCTTCACCGTAACCTCTTATTCCATCCTCCATTGCGTCTTCTTCCTCCAATCCCCTGCCAGCCAACATCCCGCAGTGATCCCGTGTCAATTTCGCGCCGCTCCGACTGCCGTTTTTTTGCGGGCTCTTCCAGACTGATTTATTTGGTGTCTAATACCCTTTCCCCCATATATTTTTTTCTCATGACCTAGATATTTGATCTATGGTCTTTCCTTCGTTTTGGGATGAGATTCCCTTCTTGCATTTAAGGGTTTCTTTGCTATCCTCCCTTAGAGTTTTTTGCTTTTTTAGGAGTTCTCTTGTTCCCATCCCATGGATTCCTCCCTTCTTGGTTCAAATGATGGATTTTCTCGTCGCATCACTACTGCCCTTCTTATTGAGAAGAAATTTATTGCTTGGTCCAACTCCATGCGTGTCCATCTTGTCGGACATGACAAGCTCGATTAGCTTGAACATAATGGTGTTCCTAAGCCTACCGATGAAAAGGCTCTCCATCAATGGCACACGGAAAATTTGAAGATTCATAGGTGGCTTCAATTCTCTATGGAGTCCTGCATTTACAAGTAGTTTATGCATTTCAATTCTATTCCATCTCTTTGGGTTGCATTGACCCATACCTATGGTCACACACTCGTTGATACACAGATTTATTCTGTCTTCCAGGAGATTTCTAATGCTCATCAGTGGGATCATTTTGTGCACGAGTACTTTAGCTTTCTATTTGGGAGATTCCAGGAGCTTTTTGACCTCGAGCCGCTTAGTGCTTTTCCACATCCAGAGGATCTACTTGTTGCCAAATGGAGGCAGGAGAAGCAAGAGACCTACCATGGGGTTGCAACTCGAGTTTGAGCAGATTCGAGTTCAGATTGTCAGCATGAATCCTATTCCTGATATCTTAGATGCTTATTCCATGGTGGAGGAGCATGAGCGTTGTGCCCGCCTGACCGATGTTTCTTCTCTTCCAGCTTCTATTCAACTTCCAGACTAAATGGCCCTGTATGGCGTACTTCTTCTATTAGGGGGGGGGGGTGTACTTCTACCCCTAAAGTCACGAGGGTGGCCGTGAGAGCCCATTTTTCTCTATTTAGTATCAACACTACCTCCAAACTGGTAATGAGAAGGCCAGATGCTGGTTCCTCTTTCCTCTCCTACGCTAGTAGTCCTCCGCCACATATACCGCTGTTGGTACTTCTTCAGACTTTGGGGGCCATCCTGCTTACAGTGCCTCATCTGGGGCCCTTTCCTCCGACTCGAGTCAGCTTATGGCTCAAGTACAACAACTTGAGTCTCAGCTTTAGCAGCAATACCCATTTTAGCCTCAACACCAGCCTCTTCCTGCTCAACCGATTCCTGCCTCTTTGTCATTCTTATCGACTTCAGCGTCTGTATCAGGTACCTGACAACCTTTCACATCACTCAAGATGGGTCTTCCTCTACCTGGGTGATTGACTCTCGGGCCACTGATCACATGACTAGTGATACACGCTTATTCTCTTTTCTTGAGTCTTTGAGGATCCATCGGAAGGTTTGCCTTGCCGATGGATCTGTGACCCCCATACTTCACCGGGGCATAGTTCCTCTGTCACCCCATTTCTCCTTGGATTCAGTTCTCCATGTTACTAAGCTTGCTTTAAATCTTCTTTCTGTTAGTCAATTGACTCGTTCGATGCACTGCTCGGTGACATTTTTTCCTTCTTCATGTATTTTTCAGGACCTAACTAAGAGGAGGACTTTTAGCTACGACCATGAGCATGACGGTCTTTACTAGCTAGAACCCTCACCACTTTCGCCTTGTCTCTCCCCACCATCCATCGCTACCACTACTACTTCACCTGCTTTTTGGCATGCTAGATCGGGGCATACGAGCCCTCATATTATGTCGTTTCTTTTTCCGAGAGTATTGTTTGAGCACTCCTTTCAGTGTGATATATGTTAGCTTAGAAAACACATAAGCACTTCCTATCCTGTATCTGTTTCTCGTAGTTCTGCATCATTTTATATTATTGACTCAGATGTTTGGGGGCCTACACCGGTTGTTTCTTATGATGGATTTCCATATTTTGTTACCTTTATAGATGATTTTACTCATTGCTATTGAGTCTATCTTATGCATGCCAGATCCAACCACTTTGATTTACATACCCAATTTACTCATATGGTTAGGACTCTGGTTTCCTCTCCTATTCACATCCTTTGCTCCGATAATTGTGGGGGGTGGGGGGGGAGTATACCTCTTCATCTTTCAAATATTTCCTTGCTAGCAGAGGAACCCATCACCAATTCCCCTTTCCCTATACCCCGAAAAAGAACGGACTGGCGAAATGCATGAATCATCAACTCTTGAATGTGACCCGGTGTATTCTTCATGGGTCTCACGTCCCCAAGTCATTTTGGAGTGCTGCCCTTCTTACAAGGACCTTCTTGGTCAACCTTTTTCCTTGTCAGCTTTCAGTGGGTCAGGTACCACTTAGTTTCCTATCTCCCCACCCCTTTGTTTCTCATTCCTCTATAGGTGTTTGGATGTGTGTGCTTTGTCCAAAAGCGTAGTCCGACTGGGACAAAAATTGATTACAAATTTATCTGCCGCTTATTTTTGGGATATTCCTCCTCTTCCAAGGGATATCGATGTTTTGACCCCACTTCTCACATGATTATTCACTCCCTGGATGTTACTTCTTTGAGGATGTACCCTTCTATAGTGCATATCTTGTCCCTGTTGCTCTTTCTGCTATACAACAGCCGTCTCCAGTAGCCCTCGATCCACTGCACAACTCACTTCTGTTATAGACGTACATTCATGGCCCATGCATGCCCTCACATGTCCACCCCATACTTCAGGATCCACTATTTACACCCAACTCACATGACCTGATGCCACATCCTCTGGTAGGTGATGTTCTTCCCTCCTCTGGCTTACGTATTGCACTTCGTAATGGTAGGCGTTCTTGTGTTACTGACCATCTCGTGGCAAGCAATATGTCCTACCTGCGTCTTTCCCAGGGTTACCAGGCTTTATTAACTGCTATTGACCAGATCAGAGTTCTGAGTTCAATGACTGAGGCATTCCAACATTTCTTGTGGGTAGCGGCTACGTACGATGAGATGTTCGAATTATATAAGGCTCATACCTGGCATTTGGTTCCTCTTCCCACAATCGGAAAACTATTGGTTGTCATTGGATTTACACTTTCAAGTATAACGCTGACGGTTCTCCTGACCTCTACAAGGATCCCATATTGCAAAGGGCTTCACTCAGACTCCTAGGCATTACGGCGTGACCTTTGCCCCCGTGACCAAGCTTTCTACTATCCGTCTACTTATTTCTCTCACTGTATGCCATAGGTGGCCTCTTAATCAGCTAGACTTGTTTAATGCCTTCCTCAATGGCGATCTTGCTGAGGAAATGTATATAGATCTTCCCCCCCCCCCCCCCCAGTTACAAACTTCAGGGGGAGTTTTTGGGCCATGTTTGTCTTTTGCAGAAGTCCTTGTATGTGCTGAAGTAGTACCCACGAGCTTGATTTGTGTGGTTTGGTACTGTTGTGCTTCAGAGTGGGTTCACTAGGTGCGATGCCGACCACATATGCTTTATTCAGACTGATGTGGATTGTCGTAGGGTCATTATTCTTGTCTATATGGATGATATAATTCTTACTGATGATGACAACACAGGGATTCTTCAGATCAATGGGGTGCTTCAGAAGATATTTGAAGTGAAAGATTTGGGCCCTCTAATGTACTTTTTCAAGATTGAGGTTAAAATATCTCAGCAGGAGATCTCTTTGTCTTAGCGCAAGTATACACTTGATATCTTAAGTCATGCAGGCCTTCTTGGGTGCTCTACTATGTCTACACCCATGGATCTGAACCATCGCTTATATGCCGAGTATGGCGATCCTCTCCCTAAGTCGGGTAGATACCAGTGTCGTGTTGGCCAACTTATCTACTTGACCAACACTCGCCCCGACATTAGCTTTGTTGTGAGTGTGGTCTGTTATTTCTTGCTTGCTCCGCATACTTCTCACCTTGATGCAGCTTTTTGGATCCTCCACTACCTGAATTGATCTCCTGGCCTCAGGCTTTTCTACCATTTATCTTCGTCCCTCAGTCTCACCTATTACACAAATTCTGACTATGATGGTTGATGAATTGTAAATATACGTATTTTTGTGCACATTAATTTAGTCATTTTCATTTATTTTCGTCGTTTTTACTTATTTTTGTTCAATAAAATGTTCCTATTCTTGTAAATTTGCTTCTAACTTGTTTTATTTTATTTTTCAGAAAAAGTTCAAAATCTGCCAAAATTGGGCAGTACACGCCCGTGACATATTTGTCACGCCCGTGACCAAGGCGTGAAATGGCAGATTTCTGAAGTAAAAAGCTCGACACGCCTGGCGACACACCCGTGTCACCCGACACGGGGCGTGACCCAAGACCATGTCCTCTCCTCTCGACGAATTCCGCTCGACGATCGTCGAGTGTCGACACCAACTAACACGCCCAGAGTCACGCCCGTGACCTGGGGCGTGACCTTTCCAGCTAGCCCGACAAGATGCTGCCGAAGACTTTCGCCGCAACCCGCGCCCGGTTTTACCTCCCCGACACGCCCAGAGTCACGCCCGTGACCTGGGGCGTGACTGCCGCGAACTCAGCCCGAAGTCAACTTTCCTGTCCAATCGCCAGCCGCCTTCATGAATAGTACTGTCACACCCCCCCTACACGCCCGTGACCGAGGGCGTGTACTTAGAATTTTTTTCCTATAAATTGCCCAGTTCTGTAAGGTCCAAGGGTTCAGATTTTTGGGCCAATTTAGTGACTTTTTGTGGGCTGCATCCGTGATTTCTAAAGCTATGTAAGGAGATTTCTCCCTTTTTTATTTCATGTCTTGTTTTGCTTTAGCTTTAGCCCTTGTAATAGCTTGTAATAGTTCCTAAAAATCAATAAAATGTTAGATTTTCTCTTCATATTTAGCTTTGGAATGAACACTTGTGCCCACTTTCCTTCTCCTTTTTATCCTTGGTTTTATCTTTGTTCTTCATTTAGTTCTTCTTTTATGAAATGTGTGTGTGTGTGTGTATGAGTGTAACTTATTTACTTTACATGTTTTTTAACTTGTTTTCATGCTTAGGTATGCTAGGTTTTCCTCTTTTTCTCCTTGTCTTTTTCTTGAAAGAATTTTGATTTCATTCTTATGATTTTATAAAAGAGATTTAAAAAGTGATTTTTTTCTTTTTTTTACTTAGTTTTCTTTTAGGATTGTAAAACCTCTTTTGTTCTTTTCATCTTCTTTTTCACCTTTTTTATCACTTTCATAACATCATAAGATTGAAAATGTTGGCATTTTAATTTTCCAAAAACTTTGGTTTTTAATTTGTTTTGAAGAAACTTTTGTCTTCCAAAAATTGAAATTTCCTCTTTTTATTTGTTTTTGGCAAAACCTAAGCATGAAAAAGTTAAAATTTTAATTTTTAGGTAACTTTCATTTTGCTTTTTATTTGTGTGTGTGAGTGTATGAGCCTAAATTTCCTTTTGTTCTACTTAATCTTCATGAAGTGTGTGTGAGTGTAGGTGTATAACTTTTATGCTTTGATTCAAATTGTGTAGAGTGTGTGAGTGTAGGTGTATAACTTTTATGTTTTGTTCAATTTTGTAGAGTGTGTGAGTGTAGGTGTTAGCTTTATTGCTTTCTTGAATTTCTTATGGAGTGTGTGTGTCTGTGTGTATTTATTTCCGCCTACTCGTTAAGAGTTAAATGGCGCACCGTTTTCATTTTCAGTCCTACTCGTTCGAGTAGGACTTGTAATTTTTCTTTCTTTATTTTTCCGCCTACTCACTTGAGTTTAATGGCCGGACTTTATAGCCCTGTAATCGCATTTATTTTCTCCTACTCATTTGAGTAGGACTCGCTTTCATTTCAGTCCTACTCGTTTGAGTAGGACTTGCAATTTTCAGCTTTTATTTACCGCCCCCACTCGTTTGAGTGGGACTCGCAAATTTGAATTCTGCAAATTTCTTTCATGTGTAACTTAGTTCCTTTTTAATTTATAATTTGCAGTGTGCGTGAGTTCTTGTTTTAGCAAATTTTTCAGTTTTCTAAATGTTGTTATTTTTCTTGTGTCCCCTTCTTATAATCGTTTAGCATTTGATTTCGAACTCGCGCCTCACTAAATTATAAGCCGTCCCCATACCGATGTGTGGCTTATCGCTATTAGCCTCGGCATCGAAGAGCATTGGGACATTTAAAATGATTTATAATAATTGAAGCTCTTTATTTTCATTTTAATTTAAGCACTTTAGGTTTACCCTGGGTTTACGACGCGTAGGACCACATATCGATGTGTGGGCCCTATTTCCGTAGTCCATATGCTAGCTAGCCGAGAGGCCGTGCATATGGACCGATCACCCCTGGGTAAATAGAGTTGCGTGCACTCCCTCGAGAGAGGACAAGCGTAATTCTACCGGATTGGGTTCCCCACCCAATAGCGGGGTTCTTAGCGTAAAGCGGGCATTAAGAGGAATCCTTCGTCGGACTAACGTTCGGTCGAATAGTCTTAACATTTAGGTGAGCGATATCCCTATAGCTAGGTGAGCTCACATTAGTGGAACCACCACGGCCAAGTTGCCTTATTATTAATTTGAAAACTAAGTCTTTTTATTATTAAAAATTGTTTTAGTCTTAATCCGATTCGATGCCGAGCGTTAACCCTTCATCGAATATTTTCTAAATCGTTTTTTCGCTCCATTGCTTTTCCGTCTTTTATTAAGTAAAAAAATCCACCTTACTTTTAGTAAAATAATAGTCCTCCCGGAGGAGTAAGAATAGTCAACGCGACCCCGAGAACAATACGACCTCGGTATTCCCCCGAATATCGAGTACTACTTGCGATAGGTGCACTTGCCTACCCGAGCGAGCCCGCGACGATCGACTCACCGAACCAACCACAGTAAGAGTCTGTTCGCGGGCGCATCAATGGTTCCCTCACTAATCGAGGTTCTACTTTGGGGGCGTGCACGTTTTATGGTAGTAATCTTATTTCCTGGAAAAGCAAGAATCAGAGTGTTATCTCTCGCTCGTCTGTTGAGGCTGAGTATCGGGCTATAGCCATGGTGCTACTGAGCTCCTTTGGCTGTGTGCTCTCTTGATAGAGCTTTCCTTTCCTCCTACTTCCTCGTCACTTGTTTGCTACAACCAGTCCGCTCTCATGCTAGCCTACAACTCTGTTCTGTACGAGTGGACTAAGCATATTGAGGTTGATTTTCACTTTCTCATGGTGCACATCCGTTCAGGGACTCATACATCATCCTATGTCCCCTCCACAAAGCAGATTGTAGATGCCTTCACCAAGACAGTTGAGCCTTCCAGACATCTCTCTACTCGTGGCAAGCTGGGCTTGCTAGATTTCTTTGCGCCAACTTGAGGGGGAGTATTCACTTGTTTACGATTTTTTATACTGGTATTTATGAATGAGTGCGTTTAGTCCCACATTGTGGGTTAGCTTTTTGTATATGTGTATCTCGTAGATATATCCCTCCATAGTGGATGAATAATATGTTAATTACTCTTATATTCAATTGGAAGTTATCAACTTGTTATAAATCGTCAGCCTAGAGTTTCTACTATCAGAACCTACACCTATCCTGAAATATGAAGTATTAGAATTTTATTCCCATGAGATGCTCTCCTCATCAAGGAAAATCATCAAGAGTAAGGTAGGGGATGCCAAGAATCAAACCTAATAGGATTTCCAATTCCCTAAGCCTTCCTTCACAAGACGGTGGAGAAGACTAAGAGATATCCTCCCTAGAAACTGAACAAGCCCTAAATGGTGTGGTTTCAGTGGCATTAGATATGGATCACTAAAAAGGGAATGTCTTCAATCAGAGGGGAAAACTTCTTGCCGACATAATTGGGAAGGCCATCCCATGCAAGACAGGTTCCCATGATAGTATCTCCAAGACAATGTTTGAGCTGATAACAAAATTCATTCTACAGAAAAAAACAAACTGGGCTCTTGTAGTTTTTCAGAAGTTGATTAACTTCCTGAGGACTACAAACCTTGGCAAGATTTTATCCCTCTACCTCATTAATGCTTACCCTGAGTATTTTAATAAGAAACACGGGGTAATGATCCTTTACATGAAAAGGATGGACATTAAGACCCTTGAGAGGTTCAAAAGGGTCCTGCCCAAGAGTCAAGTTGTAGAGAAAAAGGATTTGACCAAGATCAAGGGAAAGAAAATAGTTGAAGGAATTGGTTCTGAATCTGAATCAAAAAATCTGAGTCATAGTGATAGGACACCAATTCATAAACCTGACCTATCCACCTCAAGTGAAGATGAACATGATGTTCGAGATTTATATGTGCAGGTGAATGAAAATTCAGATCATGAAATAGATGAAAGGGAGCAAGATGATCTAGAAATGGATGATGCAACCAATATGATAGAACAAAATGTTCTAGAAAGTACTAATGCTCCAGCTGAGGGGGGGTTTGAGCGGTCAACAAATGGTCTTCAGAAAAAGATAGATATGATCATAGATAATCTCAAGGACATTTTTAGTTTACTCATAGATCATCTAAAGGAAAAGGATGAGGAACATCTAGTGGCTCAAGAAAATAATGATGCTCCAATTTAGGGGGAGCAAAAGAAGATCATTGAGGACACAATGGACAATCCTCTTGATCATTTCTTAGATACTAATGATCAAATTGAGGGGGAGCATCACATAGAGGTTCCTACTTAGGCAAAAGGTCTCTCATCATCCCAGTTGGCTAAGACACCAATTCACCTTTAGTTGGATGGTCAAAAGAACTAAGGGACAAGATTGCATCTTGCTGATGTTAAAACTCCACAAGTTCCACAACACTAACCATCATCCAGCATGTTAAAAAGTTCCATCCTTTACTCAATAAACGACCTATTGAATGAGCAAGCCAACTCTTTGAAAAGTTATATTGATGGATCTATACAAGGAATGCAAGTTGAAATCTTATCTGAGGTTCAGAAAGTGAAGACAAAGATCATGGTTGACCTAAACTCTCTAAAAGGAAAATGAGCTCAAATCAACAGAGAGATTACTAAATGGTTTGACTTGGCTACAAGCACGGTCAAACAAACGTAAACATTATCAGACCAATGGATGAGAGTCTCAAGGAATCTACTCAAGATATTACCAGTGTAAAGAACTGGGTAAGTCCAACTGAAGAAGTAATCAAGGAAGGAGTTGATCATGTTGAACAGTATATGTACCCACTCTACTATATACTATAATACTAGAAACTCAGAACAGAGATGCTATTCTTGCTGATCTGGATAATGCATTCATCCCAGTTGGAAAAATTCTTGCTGAAAGCCGTAGATCTCAGTGACAAGGCAGATAGCGCTAAGAATGAAGGTTCCACTCAATTTTACCGTCAAGAAGTTTAAAATTATGTTGTTGTGCCCATACATATTGGAGGGATCCAAAATTGGTGGAAGAGTATAAAGTAAGGATATACTATTCTATTATTCCCCATGCTGATGACAAGAAATGTTTCAAGACCGTTGTAGAAGTCAAAGGCATAAAAGGGATCTGTTAGGGTAATCGAATAATGTCGTTGCTCAAATCAGGAAACCAAGAAATGATGCACCGTGGTATGGAGAAAGAAAGCTAGTTCATGATGAAAGCCTTCAAAAAAATAAAGTTGGAGTCAATCCTTTGACTCCAGTGTGATCTTACTGTCAAATAAAAAGATTAAGGAAGTAGAAGCCCTAGAAAAACTCTACCTGAACACCTGCCACACTATCCTTAACCCAAGATTACGACGCCGCTTGTCGACTCTGTTGGATCCCTATTTTGATTTGGGCTAGGTTCACTAACTAGGATAATTGACCCACCATATATAGCCAGGGTCATGTCTTTGTCCTAGAGTTTAGGCTATGTCCTTAGAGTCAACATTGCATGGACCAGCCAACAAAAGTCTGCAGAAGACTCCAGACTTAGAGAAAAATCAAGTTTCAGGAAAGTGAGTTCGACGATCGTCAAACTCAGCTCGACGAAAGTCGTGCTCAGCTCGACAAACTCAGAGAAAATTCTCTGAGTTGAGCTCGATGATATTCGAGCTCAAGTTGACGATTTTTGGAAGTTCAACTTCAACATTCTAAGTCCAGAATCTTTCTCTGAACACCAGTCAACGAAGTTATGTTATATGCTCGACAAACTTAGAGCACAGAATTGACAAGTTTTATCAGAATGCAGTTAGCTGTTCTCAGGTCGACAAACTTTGTGCTCAGGTCGATGAACAGGAATTATCTGGTCGACAAACATGATTTCTCTGGTCGACGATCTCTGGACTCAGGTCGACGAAATCTGTTCTTTGCTCGACGAATTCTGTGTAGATCCAGACTTGGATTTTTCCTTTTTTTGTCCTTATTCCATTACAGTAATTCTTGAATAATCAATGCTTAATATTCTCTGAATATAACCGTTAGAAGCAACATTGATTATGGAATTCATCAGGATTATTACTTGCCATTTTCAATAGGATAGTTGGGGAAATCCATTAATGCAGATATTCTATCTACTGGTATTTCATTCTCCAGACAGTCAGCAATTAATGCATAAGAATTCAAAATTCAGAGGTGAAATTCGACTGATCATATAAAAGAGATTTTTCTTTTCTTCTCCATACACAAGATAAGTGAACAAGAAGTCAAGACCAGAGAAATAGCACAAGGCATATAGAGAAGATCAACAACAACTACATTCTAATCCTTCTCTGTACAGAAAACAATCTTGTTTTCTTCTTGACATTGCTGAAGAAGAAGAAGAACATCCATTACAAATCAAGAGTCTTCTTCAACCTTCACTCCAGGATTCTTCAAGAACAACAAACATCTATGAGTCAAGAAGTTCCTTGATCTTCTCGAATCAAGGCTGAAGATAGAAGACCAACACCGTGAAGCAAAGCTCCAATCTTCCTGAATAATTCAATATCTCAGGGGGAGCTTTGACAACATCAAGATCCACTTGTCTTCTCAGTTGTTTTGAGAAAGAGAAGACGCCATAAATCTCTCACCCCCTTTCTGTACAAAGGGTTCTTTAACTCCCTTCAAAAGTTATTCCTTGGTTGCAAGTCTCCTGATCAAAAGACTTGAGTTGGTTTTAAGCACCTGATCAAAAGCTAATTGGTGGCAGTCACCTGATCAAAACCTGCTTGTGTATTCCTACCAGGGTGGTAGAAGAGTGGATGTACCCAGGTTGGGGAACCACTATAAAAGTTCTTGTGTTGTCTGGTTGCCCTCTTTTTTTTGCTCTTGCTGTGTCTGTGTTAGTTTAGTTTTGTTGTGGCTGTGTTAATTTAGTTTATCTTGGATTGCTCTTTTACTTACAGTAAATATTAGTATCTATTATTTCCTCTACTCTGAAAATTTTATAAACAACAAAAAGTTTTAAAGATACTCTATTCACCCCCCTCTAGAGTATATCAGGTCTAACCCTCTCTTTCAATTGGTATCAGAGTAGTGTTCCTTTGGCTGTACAGGCTAACCCTTGAGCTAAAAGATCCTGTGTTAGATCTAATATTTTATTTCTCTTAGGATTATTGTCACAACATGACACAGAACAAGGATTATGCAAGCACCAGTCCTCCAGTGTGCAACTTAAATGAGTTTGCCATCTGGAAGGAAAGAATTAAACTTTATATGAATTCCATTGATGAGGACATCTACAATTCTATTTTGACAGGTCCTCCTCAACCAACTGCATCTACTTCAACATCAAGCACTCATACTGTTCCACCACCTGAGTGGACAGATGCTCAGAAGAAGGCCAAGTTTGCTGATGCAAAGGCCATGAATATTCTGGCTCAGACTATGTCTGCTGAGATCTTCCAGAAGGTGGCTGAATGCACATCAGCCAAGACTATTTGGGACTCTCTTAACCAGATGGTAGCTGGTTCTGCTAATGAGAGGAAACATAGAAGATCAACTCTCATCTCCCAATATGAGAACTTCAAGAAGGATGAGTCAGAATCTATTGCTGACATGTACAACAGATTGTGCTCAATAATCAATGAGCTAACGACTTTAGACAAGGACATCACTCTTACTAAAGTGAATGATAAGATCTTCATGTGCTTCCCAAGCTCATGGGATTTCAGGATCTGGCCAATCAAGGAGGTCAGGAGTTTAAATGAGATTTCCACAAAATCTCTTTTGGGAAAGCTCAAATCTTATGAGCAGCTGATAAAGTCTAGAGAAGCTGCAGAACAAAGGACTCCTCCACCAGCAAGAAAGGAGCAAAATATAGCATTCAAGGATGCTGAAGAGATAGAAGCTTCAACAGTTAATGAAGAACTAATGAGTCTCTTTGCCAAGAGATTCTACAAAATGGCAAGAAAAGACTTCAGGAGAAAATCATCAAGGCAGGATGATAAGCCTAGTTATGATAAATTCCTACAAAAGAAATAGTATGTTTTGGATGCAGGAAACCTGGAAACTTTATCTCAGAGTGTCCATAAAATCAGAAGAAAGAAAGAAGAAGAGAGAAGGACTCCAGAAGACAACAATACAACAGGCCTTCCTCCAGCAAATAGAAAGGAAAGGAGAAGGGCTTTGTTGCTGATACCTGGAGTGACACAGAAGATGAATCTACATCTTCCAGTTCTAGTGAAGAGGAAGAAGAGGCAAAGGCCTGGGAAGTTTGCCTCATGGCCATCAATGACTCTAGCAGCTCATCAGATGGTGAAGAAGAATATGATAATGAAGAAACTTCAGAATTAGAAGCTGATCAGGTAGTATCATCATTTGATTATAATTCTGATAGTTTTAAAATTGAATTTAAAACCATGTGTATAGAATTAATTAACTCTGAAAAAGAAATCAAAATGCTTAGTGAAATACTGTCTAATCAAGAAAATTTGATTTCTAAAAATACTAAGTTAAAAAATGAACTAACCCTAGCAATGAACAAATTATATCTTTAAAATTTGAACTGACTGAGGCAAGGAAACTTGAAGAATCCCTGAATGGGAGAAGCATCAAGTTGATGGACATCACTAGCACTGTGAATGCCAGACTTAATGGCAAGCTGGGCTTGGGTTCTTCATCAAGCTTACCCCCACTCATTCATAAAAACATATTAACCACTCCAATAAAATTTGTTTCTGAAAAGGGTAAGGAGAAAGTATAAGATAACAATCTTAATCAAACTGAATTTACACACAAGTATAAGAAACAAAGAAAGAATAAGAAAAATAATAACCAGAACAATGTTCAGCAGTTTTCGTCGAACTCCGATCGACGAAACATGTACTGTTCGTCTACATTAGAATGACGAACTCCGAATGCCAACTGTAATAATGGTTATTCTTCGATCCACGATCGACGAAACAAGTATGGTTCGTCGACCAGAGATCGACAATATTGGTGCCCTGAGAATGAATACTTTCATTCTTCGAGCTGATATCGAAGATCTTATCCCAATTCGTCGAACTCAGGTCGACGAACGTACCAGAGTTCGTCGATCCCAGATCAATCTTACATAAACTTCAACTCTCATAGAAAGTATTATAATCACCTCAATCAACCTAGGATAAATATCAACCCATTCACCCAATGGATAATTCCTCCCAGAAGATTTCACCCCTTAGGGTTTAAAGGCTAGCCTGAATATTCTTATATTTCAAGTTTTTCTTATGAAAAGAAACAAGGACCGAAGGTGACCTAGGTCAAGATGATCTAAATTGTTTCCTTGCAGGTGAAGAACTATACTATTACTCGAAATAAGTGGTATCTGGATAGTGGGTGCTCAAAGCACATGACTGAATGCAAGGATAACCTAATCAATTTCATGGCAAAGCTGGGTCTAAGAGTGATCTTTGGAGATTCCTGCTTTGGACAAACTGAAGGCTATGAAGACTTCAACAGTGGAGCTATCACTTTCAAAAAAGTGGCATATGTAAATGGTATCAAACATAACCTAATATCCATAAGTCAGCTATGCGATGCAGGTTATCAGGTTGGCATTACTAATTCCAAATGTATCATTTCTTCAAATAACCAAACTGTTTTAACAGGTTGCAGGCAAGGGAACATATACCTAGTAAACTTTAACTCTGCTAATTCAGAACTTTACTTATTCAATCAAGTTAGTAATAACAATATTCTTTGGCATAAGAGACTAGGTCATGTTAACCTTAAGAACATCTAGAAGCTATCTAGGGACAACCTTATCAGAGGATTACCTTCTGGCCCCTACAAGAAGGAAAGCCTATGCAAGGATTGTCAAGATGGCAAGCAAACTAAAAATAGCTTTAAGTCAATTAATAAGAGCGACTCACCTAAGATTCTGTACTTGCTACTTATGGATCTCTTTGGACCCATTGCTGTATAAAGCTTAGGAGTGAAGTCTTAAACTATAGTTATTGTAGATGACTTCTCCATATTCTCTTGGGTATTCTTCATGAGAAACGAGTTAGATAACTTTAAAGTCCTTACAAACTTTCTTAAGAGCATAAGGATTGAGTATTCTACTCCAGTTGCATTGATCAGAAGTGATCATGGTACTGAGTTTGAATCTCTTCCCATGCAAAGATTCTATGAGGAGGAAGGTATCAGACGTTGTTTCTCTGCTTCTAAAACTCCTCAACAAAATGGGGTAGCAGAAAGGAAAAACAGAACGCTCATTAAATCTGCAGGAACATTGCTTACAGATGCACACATGCCCCGATCCTTTTGGGCAGAGGCTGTGAGCATAACAAACTCTGTGCTGAATTGAAGTTTGATACACAAACTTAAGGGTAAGACACCCTATGAATTACTCAAAGGAAAGAAACCTAAAATTAATTACTTTAGAATTTTTGTGTGTAGATGTTTCATTCATAACAATAATAAGAAACACATTAGAAAATTTGAAGCTAAAGCTACAAAGGGAATTTTTCTTGGATATTCCCAAGTTAGCAATGCTTATAGGGTTTTCAATAAATATTCCCTAAAAATGGAAGAATCTATACATATTTCTTTTGATGAAGCTAACATGTATTATAAGGAGAAGGACTCTTCTATGCAGGTACCTCACTTGTGTGAGAAATTGGGTGAGTTGAACCTTACACAAGAGGTTATATCACCTCCTCCTCCACAAGCTGATGAAGACAATGAAGAAGAACTTTTGGAAGTGGAACTTCCTTCAACAGCAGACATTATTCCACAAGAGGAATTAAATCCAAATACGTTGATGAACTTCCTTCAACAGCGACGCCTCAGTTTCCCGCCCAGGTTGACAGCGACTGACCGACAAATCTGATTAGCGCAGGCATTTTGATATGACATGCGACAAGAGAATTTAGGGGAAGCCGGAGTCACTCTCGCCGAGCGAGAGCCGAATAAAAAATAATAATGATAATAATGACAAGTTATAAGTTAGACTGATAAGAAAATATCAGGATACATTGGGAAGGGGAAGGCCGGGGGGTAAGAGAGGGTGAGACTTCGCGAATCAATAAGGTTCCCACCGCCATCGTCCTTGTTATCGCCGCGTAGTCCTCGGTGGTGCCAGCGGGTTGAAATAGGACGATAGGACAGTGAATCCTAGGTTGATTCGGCAGGCATGGTCTCGAATCCGCGCGATACACCTCTCGGGAGAAGACTCGGCGGTAGGCCCACCTGGCCGCTCCGTCTCGCCTAGGAAGTATTCTCGCTCTAGAGCCTCCAGCCTCTGCTCCACCGATTCGCCGAACTCTCTCGCCGCAGAGCCATGGGCCCGCTCCCGCCATACAAGCTTCGATAGGACGGCCGCAACCCTCTTCCCCCGCCTCTTAAATCTCCCGGCACCGTTCAAGATTTCCTCCATCTCGTCAGACGAAGGGAGGGGGAGCTCTCTCCGTCCTCCCCCTCTATGTCTTCATCGTCATCTTCATCTTCATCTTCTTTGTCAGCTCTCGACCGCGAGCCCGGATCCCCTAGCAAGAGAGTTCCATGGTCATGACGAGAGCTAAGCAATGACTATAATAAGCATCTCGCATACCTACAGTAGGGCGAGAACCGCCAGCCGACAGCAGGCGAGAAGGCCCGGACCCCTCCTCAGTTCCATAAAGGAGGTGGAGCGGCTTTCCTCTCCCTGGGGGGAAGATTTTACGCGTGGTGATCCCGGCTTGGCCGGAAGCAGGCGGGAGTTATCGTCTCCCGTGGGATGGCTGACATACTGAGGAGCTACGGCGGATTCGATAGCCACTCCTCCCGCCGGTAGGGTGGGACTAGCCGCAGGGGCAGGAAAGTTAGCGGCCCTTGCTTCATTTTCCCGAGTGGCGAGACCCGGTTTGGCTGAACCTGGTGCTGCTGAACGTCAATTCAGCAATCTGAGACTGAGTTAGGAGTGATAGGGTGGAAAAGATACCTGCAGTTCTCGGAGGTTCAGCCGGAGGAGCGACCTCCGAGACCCGCGGTTGATTCTCAGGAGGACGAGATGACGAGTCTGAGGGCTCCTACGGGGACCTGACATCGTCATCTTTGGCCATTTCCTGCGAGAAGTACCGCATCAATTTCTAATCCTCTTGTGTAAACAGCTCGTGGTTTCGATGATCAGCAAGTCAGAGACATACCTTCAGCGGAGAAGGATCATCCGCACGGCTTGGGGTCGGGGTAGGCGAGCACCTGTTCTCGTGAGACAGGTCTCGCTGGACCACCTTCGCCCTCTTCTTCTCTTTCTTCTTCTTCTTTAGCTGCGAGGGCTCAGCAGCTGGCATCTTTCTCGCCAGCCAGGGGGCAACCAAAGCACTGTTAGTCTTGGCTCGCTCCTGGGCTGCATTGATACAGTCTTGGAGGTCCTGCGGGAGCGGTTTGTTAACTCGCTTGGAATGCATCATAAAGATGCGCGAACTCAGACAAGGAGCGGTGATTCTGGGGCAGACTTACGACAGTCTATCAGCACATATATGTAGCCACAGTATGGCCCGCCAAAAGATTCTCTTGTGAAGATGACACGTGCTCAGTGAATATTTATGGGTTGGACGTGTCTTTTCGAGCGTAGAGCTAGATCAAAAGGAGCGGGGATTGTGTACAACCCCATATTCGCTGAGTGGGACCCGGAGGCACCAACAGTCAGGATTGTACAAGCTTCGGGCTAGCTTCGGGCTTCAGACCGGAAGAGCTCCCGCCTTGGCGGAGCTCCCGCTCATAGGTGGGCGAGATCGCTTGCGCCAAGTCTTGGAGGAGCTCCCACCCATAGGCGGGCAAGATTATTCGCGCAAGGCCTCAGCCGAGACCCGCCAAGTCCCAGGAGGCAGGAAGGTTCTCGTCTCGGGGTTCTCGCCGAGTGGGGCCCAGGGCCCGGGGTAAAATTACCTAACTACCCTCAGGTAAAATTACACATATACCCCAGCGGCTGCATTTAGTACTTTACAAACAGCGGGATTCGGCTATTGGCAGGTCAGCCAAGGGTATTTCAGTAATCTCAGGTCAACAAAAGGCTATAAATAGACCCATAAGGGCTCCTTAGAAAAAAAAGCTCTCATTATCATCCAAATCTCTAGTGCTTTCTGAGGAGCTCCTAGCCCAGCTTTTGGCTTTGGAGGGGAACCTCTCAGAGATCATCCGGGTGTGAGGTGGGACCTCCCTGCTGAGGCTTTGGGTCAGTCTTAGGTCCTTTGCAACTAGTCGAGGGTTGGGGATTGAGAGAAGTAGGTGTTGGCTGCACCCCTGTTTTTAAACTCCCGTTGAGGTCAATTTTGTCTTCAACACCTGTATGTACTACTGCTCTTTTATATTTATATATTGTACTTTATCCTTTTCTCAGCCCGGTGCCGTGGTGTCACCGGCGGAGCGTATTTGATAGCCACTTAGTCTTTATGACTAATGGTTGCTCCATCTTTCTTTTTAGGAGGGAACCCCGCAGATAGAGCAGCAATAAGTTACTTAGGAGGACAACTAGGCCCGGGCGACAGGGCCTAATGTGATGTTACCGTCGCTGCCGTCAGTGACAGATGTGAGTATTTTGTAGTGAGATTCTTTTGTAGCCCCTTTGGGCATATACTATGATATTTTCGAAGTCATGGTTACTTATTATTTCTATTGTACTTGTGGAAAATATAAAAGTGTGCATTTTGACTTCTGTTTTTATATACTCTTTATGTTGGGTTGGCATGGATGATATGATTATCCGGCAAGATAGGCGTGTTGTGGTACAGGTTAGCCTGTGTGCTAGCACTACCGCAAGATGGCTGTTCTGGTCATAAGACTTCCCTCGCTGTGTGTTTTGTGTTTCAGGACGGGGGTCTTATAGTTTCTAAGTTGTAGGAGTTGGAGTACTCTAAGGTAAGGCTGTGAGCCTGAGGTAAGGCTTCTTGATAAGCCTGAGTGCAGGGTCTATGTGCTTGAGGTAGGGTCATAGAGGAGACCTAAGAAATCCCGAGGGATTTGTGTTGTAAGCTATTTGAGCCGAGTTTTGAAGGAGATCACTTGCTCTTGCTTATTACTAGAAAGGTGTAGATGGAAAGTGGATGTACCTAGACCTTGGAGAATCACTATATATCATTATGTGCTTGCTATATATACAGTCTATATTTACATATATGCTGAATCTTAAAAGAAGTAATTAAAGGGCGAGCCACCAATTCACCGCCCTTTAGGCGACTTAGACTACCATAACATCAAACTATCATTCAGTTTGGTAGTTATGTGTGTGTGTGTAGGGGGGGGGGGTGGTATTACCAGATCACCCCTGTTGGAATCTATAAAAAGACTCGTTTTCTCCATCATTTTTGTTCTCTTCTCCATCGGAAAATCCACCTACGGATTTTATCTCTCCTCCTCATATAGAATTTCTCTCTTCCTCCTACGCTCCTCCCTCTCCCGCATTTTCCACCACCATGAACACATCCCTTCGTCCACATATTCCCCCATGCACGTGCCTCTTCTCCAACATGTTCATGCCTCTTTGTGCACCAGTTCCCCCTTGTGCTTGCTCCCCATTGTGCGCACCTCTCCTCTAATGTGTGAACACCCCTTTGTGCGCCTGTTCCACTCTACGCGCACTCCCCCTTAAGCTTGCCTCTCCTCCAATGTGTGCATGCCCCTTCGTGTGCCTGTTCGTCCTCATGCTTGCCCCACTTGTGCAACCCTCTCCTCCAACATATGTATTCCCCTTCGTGAGCCCATTCCTCCTTGTTGGAAATATTGCCCTCAATGTTCCCTAGATTTGATTTGAAGATGTATCACCATCAACACTAAGAACATTGTTGTATTTGATGTTATTAACGTTCATCATGTGCAAGATGTTACTTGGAACAAGTTTAGATAGGTTGTCTAAGTGGTTGTGACAGGTGGTCATAAGGTAGAAAGGTGGAGAGACAGAAATCTATCTAAGTCCACAGTCATTGTGTGAAGGCAGTTAACTCAACGCCAGATGCCAAGGAAGGATCCTGGAAAGACTGAAAATCATCTAAGTCCACAAGATTTGAGTGAAGTCAGTTCACTTAATGGCAAATTCCAAAAATCATTGAGTAAAGGGTGGACAGTCAAAGCACAACAATTTGCAAGACAGAAATGCGGCTAAGTACACAGGTGTCGAGTGAAAGAAATTCACTCAATGCCATATATCAAGAGGCGTCGAGTAGTGCTGAGTCTGTCAAAGCCTCAACATTGGTAATCAGAAAAATTAACTAAGTCCATAATCGTTGAGTGAGGACAGCTCACTCAATACCTGAAGAGAAGTGTTGAGTCAAGCTCAAGAATTTGAAGATTCTATTAAGAATTCTCGCTAAGTCTAGAATAATTGATTGAGGGCAGCTCACTCAACGCCAACAGAGAAGGTGTCGACAAAGCAATGATCAGTCAAAGACTAAAGAAAGATAGAGAAATCTAAGTCCAGATGCGTTGAGTGAGGACAGCTCACTCAACGCACTCAACGCCTAGCAGAGGCAGAAAGATTGGCTAAGTACAAATGCGTCGAGTGATGAAGGTTCACTCGACGCCTAAGCAGTTAAACTATCAAAGTCAAAGAAGGAGTTACGTGATGAAAGATCACTCAACGCCTGAGAAGTAGAAAAATTGTCTAAGGATAAAAGAATTGAGTGAAGGCTATTCACTTAACGCACTCAGTGCCTGGCGGTACAAAAGAAATGGGCTAAGTCCAAATTCATTGAGTGATGCCAGTTCACTCAACGTGTGGGATGAAACTGAGAAAATGGCAAACTCCACAGATGCTAACATCAACAAAAGTCAACAAAAGTCACCAGAATTCAAATTAGTTGCGGGAAAGCTACAGTACACGATAAATTGCGCCGCGGGCCTACTGTATGACTTTTCTTGTAAAAGCAATGTTGCAGCCAACAACTTCAGCTGGCCCACGGGTCAAATAGTCGTTGGACGGAGGAAGATTAAAGGGATAAGTTCACCTGATGTAAAGAAAACTTTTAGGGTTTGATCATTTCGCAAAGTGGTGGAACTTCATCGTCTTCTTCCTCGCCATTATTGCAGAGCTTGAAGCTGGAGTTTCAAACCGGCTAAACTAAAAGTTCTTAAAGTTAGCTGTAGCTGATTTCATCAGCTACAACATTGTTAGAAAAGCTTTTTTTTAGAAAGAAGAATAAGTAGAGCCTTCTAATTTCTGCAGTCAAGGTTAGCTGATTGAAGAGTATAAAGAACTATCAATTCATTATCTTCATCAGCAAGATCAGAAGTTAGGGCTGAGATAACTCAGCCCAGGAAGTAGTTGACTTAGAGAACTTCTCTGGAGTAATATCATCAACAACAAAACACTTTCTTTTCTGTAGGATCTTAACAGATCTGAGTGTAGGTCTGATTTATAAAGACTGATGTAGGATCCAGTTTTGGATCTAAGATAGGAGAGTCATTCTCTCTAAGTGTAGGACCTTTGCATCTGAGATAGTATCCAGCTTTGGATCCGAGGTAGGGACTTTGTGCCTGAGATGTAGGAGAGTCATTCTCTCTGAGGTAGGGATATCCTCATATACTGAGTGTAGGGCATCTTGTGTGCATGAAGTAGGTGATCTGCTAATCACTGAGTTGTAGGAGCAAGCTTGCTCTAAGGTAGGGCTTTGTGCCTGAAGTAAATCTTGGAGGAGACTGGGAGATCCTGAGGGATTTGTGTTGTAAGCTCTAAGGAGCCGAGATTTAGAGAAGTGCCTTATCTAATACACTATTAGAGAGGTGGGAGGGACAGTAGATGTACCCATAATTTGTGGAACCACTATAAACTTGGGTGGGCTTTTGTGGTGTGTCTTGAAAGCTGATAGTAATTAACTCACAACTCACATAAAAAAAGAAATCTCAAATGAGACCAAAAACCTATTCAACCCTCTCTAGGTGTTTAGCTGCCCTTGAAAACTAAAGAATTTCAAGTGGTATCAGAGTGATGTTGCTTAAAAAGGACTTAACAGTCCGAGTGATCTCTAAGGGTAGCTACAAGTACAATACTTTTGGGTTCAGGAGAGAACCATAAGGAGCCGGGTTCCATGAAACTTCCTATCTACAAGATGGAGAGTTTTGGAGTCTAGAAAGAGAGGCTCAGACTCATCATGGAATCATCTGACCAAATGATCTTTATTACTGTCAAAGAGGTACCTTTCATCTCAATAAAGGTCTCTGTTCTGGATGCAATAGTCTAGACATCAAAGAAATATTCAGAGATGACTAAGGATGAGGTCATCTTGGCAACCATGGATAAGAGGGGGCAGAACATCATTGTTAGTGTCATAAATGACTCATCCTTTCAGAATCTGGTTCTCTGCCAGACCTCTAAGGATATGTGGGACACTTTGGCGGTCTAAATGGAGGGAATCAAAGAGGTCAGAGATGATAAAAAGTCCATGCTCGACCACAATAATGACGCTTTCAGGCAGTCCAAGGGAGAGCGCATAGCTATCTGCTATAAAGATACTTCAGGATAGTGAATGAGCAAAAGATCTATGTGAAGGTCTTCAGTTATTATGAGCTTAATGACAAATTCCTTAGGTGTCTAACTAAATACAGGGACACCAAGATTTGTACCATCAGAGAGGTGACAAAATTGACTGATACTCCACCTCACACTCTTTTTGGAAAGGTGCTCTCTTATGAGATGCATCTATCTACTAGGAAGGAGGAGGAGACCATCAACAAATCCCAGGCCATGGAAAAATCTTTGGCCTTCAGAGCAGACAGCACCTGGAAGAGCAAGGAGAGGATTCCCTCTCCTCCAAGAAGGCCTGTTGATTCAGACAGCACAGGGCCAAGCTTATCTGATAGCAACATATTAGATGAATACTTTGATGCCTTCTCCAGGCAGCTCCAAGAGTTGATGAAGAAGGAATAGTGGATGAGCAGACCTTACTCCTCTTCGCATCACAGGAAGAATCACTTCAAGGCAGACGGGTATGGTTCTAAAACTAGTAAACATAGTTCCTATAAAGTTGCCTGCAATTATTGTAGCATGTCAGAGCATATGATAGCTGACTGCTCAGTAAAAAGAAGAGAGGCTGGTGAGAAAAAGGTCCACCAGCACAAGGGAAAGATGGAAAAGTCCTTCATTGCAAAGATGGAGAAGCGATGGAGTGATTCTGAATAGCATCTTCTGAGTTTGAAGAAGAAGAAGCCTATATAAGGTTGGTTGCTACTGAAGAAGTAGCTGAAGCAGAAGCTGAAGACTATCCAGCTTCTAGGATAGGAATCAGGGCCACTCTATCACACTTAGATAGTGACTCAGAGGAGGATGAAGATGCCTACAACTACTATGGGCTTATGACAATGTCAGATGAAGAACCCAACCAGGATCAGCCTAGTCCAGAAAGGTATATTCTCTATCTAATTCTTCTTCTGAGTCTGGTTATGAGACTAGTCCCGATTCAGAAGCTTCTTCATCCAGTGGTGAAGATGACTCTGAATCTGAAGAAGATGTCAATTAATTGATTGACAGGTATGGTGAACTTTTGGATGCCTTTAATAAAAGCAAGAAGTTGACTAAGAAGTAGGCTGAGGAGGTAACCTCCCTTCAGCTAGCTGCTTCCCAGCAGGCTGAGACAGCATTCTTGCTGGATTAGAACGCTAGGGAAGTCAGCCAACTCAGGAACAATAGTATCAGCCAGATTGGCACCATTAAGTACAAGGATAGTCTCATTAGAGTTCTTGAGGAGAAGCTCTAGAGGGAGAAGATAATTGTGGCTAGTTACTCTAAGCCCAATACAATATTGCCCTTGATAGACTCCTTCTCTTCTCAGAAGGGTAAGAAAGGGTTTGGGGTTTAAGGGAAACACTAGAGTTGCCCCTTCTAAAGGGAAAGGAAAAGCTCCATTCTAGCCTCTGGCTTCTAAGCCTCCCATCCCTTTAAGAATGTGATATTGCCTTCATACAGGTATGACCAAGAAAACATCTATGGTCACTGGATGAATGGTAGATCCACTTGTGTGAACAAAATTGTTCATAGCTATGGTGAAAGGTATAATAGGGGAATGGGTGCCTTTAAGGCTCCCCATGAAGAAATTCAAATGGACCATCCTGGACCATTTATTTTTGGTACCCCAGCTTGCACTCTCAAGAACACGGAAGTAGCCTTCACTCAAGCCTATTCAGCAAAGGTTCGGACCAAGGGTAAGTATATTAGCAGGTCAAATCTAGCTATCTCTGATGCTATTAACAACATGTCATTTGCATAGAAGACTGCTACAAATGGCAGTCAGAGCCAGCCAAGAAAAACTGTTGAAAGGCTAACCTTCAGTCAGATCCTTGCTAAAAGGAACTTGAAGAAGGTTGCTACACCTCTTTCTTCTATTTAGTCACCAGTTACCATACTGTAGGACCTGCTCAGAAAAGAAGATACCACATTCATGAGTGCTGGTGCTGTGGGAAAGTGGGCCATTTTTCCTTAGATTGCTGGCACAATCCCACTATGCCGAGAGCTAGTGTTAGTCTTCCCGTCAAAAAATCTGCAGGAAGGATTGTTAATTATCAGGTTAATCAGAACCTAGGACCTAATAATTTTTGGGGTTCTAAGATAAGATAAATCATTTGTTGCAGGTTAGTCCAAGTACCTATACCCCTATATGGTACTTGGATAGTGTTTGTTCCAGGCACATGACTGGAACAAGGAGCAATTTAAAGGAGTTTACTCCAGTAAAGGATGGACCCAAAGTTATCTTTGATGGTTCAGATAGAGTAGTGACAAGAGGCTATGGTAAGATTACCAATGACATTATCACAATCTCAAAATTGGCTTATGTTGAAGGGTTGCAACATAACCTCATAAGCATAAGCCAACTCTGTTATCTTGGCTATGACATTTCCTTCCACAACGATCAGTGCCAAATTAAGAGGTCAAGTGACAAAGAGGTCATCTTGATAGCCACTAGGGATGGAAATGTTTATTGCTTAAATTTCCTTTGTATTAATAAAGACTCTCATATTTATCTAGTTACAAATGAGAAAGTATTATATTGTGTACAATGGTACAAGAGACTAGCTCATTTGAATTATAGGACTATTGGCAAACTCTTTAGTGAAGAGCTAGTTAGGAATGGTCGCAAAATGAAATGCACCAAGGAAGGCATTTGTTCAGCTTGCCGAAATGGTAAGCAGACCAAAGCTTCCTTCAAGGGGATTGAGACCAAAGATTCTATAAGGTGCGTATACCTCTTGCATATGGACTTGTTTGGTCATATGTCAATTCATAGTCTAGGTAGGAAAGTCTACACCCTTATGGTGGTTGTTGACTATTCTAGGTTTGCTTGGTATTTCTTACTGAAGAAAAAGTATGAAACCATTGATATCTTCAAGACATTTGTCAAGCAAATTCAGAATGAGCTAGATGGCATTGTGGTCAAAATCAAAAGTAACTATTGGAATGAATTACAATCTGATTGCATGACAAGGTTCTTTGAAGAGCAAGGGATTTATCAAGAATTTTCTTCTCCAAGAACACCCCAGCAAAATGAGATTATTGAGAGAAAAAATAGAACTCTCATAGAGGTTGGAAGGACCTTGCTGAGTGACACATCTCTCCCAGAGTATTTCTAGGTTGAGGCAGTTAATACTGCATATCATCTCCTTAATAGGGCCTCTATCACCAAGAGCCACAAGAAGACTCAATATGAGATTATGAAGGGCAAAAAACCAAACCTTTCCTATCTCAGAATCTTTGATTGCAAGTGTTATGTGCTGAATAATGGGAAGTCCTATGTGACTAAGTTTGTTGTTAAATCCTATGATGGGATCTTTGTTAGGTACAACAATCATAGTAAGGCCTATAAGATCTACAACTTGGAAAGTCAAGTTGTAGAAGAGTATGTTAATGTAGTTTTTGATGAGTCAACTATGTCTAACAGTGAGCTGCCAAGCTTCTCTTCTAGTACTGCAGGTACAGAGCCGATGATGGACAAGCTAACCATCAAAGATGCTGCTCCATTAGTACAAGATGGAGTGGATATTCCGGAATAAGGGCAAGACACACCTGAAGTGGATGAAGATCAGCAAGATGCTGCCATTGAAGTTGATGCTGAAAGAAGATTGCCTTCAACTATCAGGCATATAAGAGATCATCCAAGACACCAGATTATTGGTGATGCAAACCAAGGAGTTAAGAGACTTAATACAACAATGTATGCAAGTTTCCTATCACAGGTTGAGCCAAAGAGATTTGAAGAGGCCAACATAGAACAGTCCTATATTATAGTAATGCAAGAGGAATTAAACCAGTTTAAGAGGTATAAGGCCTGAAAGCTGGATCCCAGACCACAAGGACATAATGTCATTGGAGTCAAGTGGATTTACAGGAATAAACTTGATGAAAAAAATGACATTATAATCAAGAATAAGGCTAGGCTAGTAGCTAATGGGTATAAATAAGAAGAAGGTATTGACTTTGATCAAACCTTTGCCCCTGTAGCATGATTGGAAGCCATCAGACTCATCCTTGCATATGTTGCATTCAAAGGATTTAAAGTCTACCAGATGGATGTGAAGTATGCCTTCCTGAATGATGACTTAAAGAAAGAAGTCTATGTTGATCAACATTCAGGTTTTGTTGATTCTAATGCACCTGAATTTGTTTATAGACTTAGAAAATCTCTATATGGGTTAAAGCAAGCCCCTAGAGCATGGTATGGGACATTGTCTAACTTTCTTATTGAGAACAAATTCTCAAGGGGGAAGATAGACACGACCCTATTTCTAAGTGAATCTAAGGGCAACATCATACTAGTCCAAATTTATGTAGATGACATAATATTTGGGTATACTGATGAAAACCTTTGTAAGAAGTTTGTCAAATATATGCAAGGGAAGTTTGAGGTGAGTAGTATGAGTGAGCTTAAGTATTTCTTGTGTCTCCAAGTAAGGAAGACTAAATATGGACTGTCCATCTCACAGTCTAAGTTCACTAGGGAGTTGATTAAGAAGTTTGGTATGGAGAGTGCCTCCACCATGAAAACTCCCAAGGGGTTAAGTATGCCTATAGATAAAGATGAGGCAGGGAAACCTATTGATGAAACTTTGTATAGAGGGCTAATTGACTCCCTTTTATATCTTACTCCAAGTAGGCCAGACATCATGCATGTTATATGTGTTTATGCTAGGTATCAGGCAAGCCCTAAAGAATCTCACTACTATGCTGCAAAAAGAATTTTGAGGTATCTTAAGGGCACACCAAATCTTGGACTCTGGTACCCTAAAATAGGGATTTTGAACTAACATACTATTTAAATGAAAATTTTGCAGGATGCAAAGAGGACAGAGAAAGCACTTCAGGCACCTATTAGTTATTGGGAGGAAGACAAATGTCCTGGAGCAACAAGAAGCAATGCAGTGTTGCTATCTCAATAGCTGTGTCTGAGTATATCTCAGTAGGTAGATGTTATGTACAGTTACTGTGGATCCAACATCAACTCCAGGACTATAACCTTCAGATAAGTTAAACCCCCATGTTCTGTGATTCTACTAGTGCAGTCTCAATTGCTAGGAATCCTGTCTCTCATAGCAGGACTAAACATTTTGAGATTATGTATCATTTTATTAGGGAGCATATGGAAAAAGAAGATATCTGTCTTGAGTTTGTCCCCACATACAAGCAAGTGACAGATATATTTACTAAGCCATTAGATGATGTCAAGTTCAACACCTTCAAGTTTGAATTGAGTATTTTGAACTTGTTATAGCCTCAGTTGCTCCATGTAATATTTCTGTTGGAGAACTCACCCTTCTTGCAGGTAAATAAGTCTCCAAAATAGTATCAACACTATCAAGTCTGTCACTTGACATCAACACTCTCAAGTGATATCAAATGGTATCAAGATTAAGATGGACTCAAGTGTCCCATAAAGAGAAGATAGAAGATAATCCAATTGAGGGGGAGCAAATCTAGTAGTTGCTAGAACAAGTTGAGCTTCTTGTTAAGAGGTATCCATCAGATGTAGTGGATCAAAGATCATCACAGCTAATCAGTAGGTTCTCAGGACTATGCACAATCTGAGGGGGAGATAAACCCCAGTGGATGGCTGCTGCAATGCAGTCATTGTTGCTACTATAGTGACATGTTGCTGCAGGACAAGGGGAATAACCAGCACCTCCCTTACTACAGTTGCATGAAGCTTTAAGTTGTTTAGGAGTGGCATTGGCTCAAGTGGAACAATGTTAACAGCTAGCTCAAGTGGCTGCAGTGATGTGTTGTATCAGTGTATTAACATAAAAGGTATGACTCATAGTCAAGTAGTTTGATCACAAGGATAATTTCTTAAGTGGCATCAAAGGTATTTCTCCCTTAATTTTTTGATGAGTCAACTATTACATCCCTCATTAGAATTTTTTTTTGAAGTAGCCAGAAAGGGGGAGAGGTAGGCAATACCCTAAAACCTATAGGGGGAGGAGTAGTGCATACTGAGTAGAATATCGAGTACAACTATACTTGCTAGATAAGGGGAGATGGTGGACAATACATGCTTAAGGGGAGATGTGGAAGCATACTTGACATGACCAAGTCATGTTAAGTGAATATTACTTGAAAAAAATCAAGTAATATTAAAAGAGCAATGTTGAGCCATTGCATATTATGTTTACACCCTCAAGTGGCTTGAGGAAAGTCCTCCACTTAAGTGTTAAGTAGTAAGAAGAGTTGTAAGCTGCTTTGAATTTTCATACAGCTCTAAATTTTCAAGTGGTATGAGAAATCTTACAGCAGCTTCCAAATTTATTTGTTTTATGAGAAAATGCTTCTTAGAATTGATGGGTGTTCTGCCTTCTTCAAATAGGGGGAGATTGTTGGGAATATTGCCCTCAATGTTCCCTAGATTTGATTTGAGGAGGCATCACCATCAACACTAAGAATATAGTTGTATTTGATGTTGTTCAAGCTCACCATGTGCAGTATGTTCCTTGGAACAAGTTTAGATAGGTTATCTAAGTGGTTGTGACAGGTGGTCACAAGGTAGAAAGTTGGAGAGACAGAAATCTTTCTAAGTCCACAGGCGTTGAGTGAAGGCAGTTCACTCAACGCTAGATGCCAAGGAAGGATGCTGGCAAGACTGAAAATCATCTTAAGTCCACATGCGTTGAGTGAAGCCAGTTCACTCAATGCTAGATTCTAAAAAGAGTCGAGTAAAGGGTGGACAGTAAAAGCCCAGTAATTTGCAAGACAGAAATGCGTCTAATTCCACAGGCATTGAGTGAAGGTAGTTCACTCAACGCCATATATCAAGAGGCATAGAGTAATGTTGAGTTTGTCAAAGCCTTAACCCAGGCAAGCAGAAAAAATCGACTAAGACCAGAATATTTGAGTGAGGACAACTCACTTAATGCCTGAAGAGAAGCATTGAGTCAAGCTCAAGCATTTAAAGATACTATCAAGAATTCTGTTTAAGTCCAGAATTGTTGAGTGAGGATAGCTCACTCAATGCTAAAGAAGATGGCATTGATAGAGAAATGATTAGCCAAAGGCTAAAGAAAGAGAGAGAAAAATCTATGTCCAGATACGTTGAGTGAGGACAGCTCACTCAACGCACTCAACGCCTAGCAGAGGCAGAACGATTTGCTAAGTTTAAATGCATCGAGTGATGAAGGTTCACTTGACGCCTAAGCAGTTAGACTGTCAAAGTTAAAGAAAGCATTGAGTAATGAAAGATCACTCAACACACTTAACGACTGAGAAACTGAAAGATTGTCTAAGGATAAATGCCTTGAGTGAACGTTATTCACTCAACCCACTCAACGCCTGGCCGTGCATAAGAAATTGGCTAAGTCCAGATTCGTTGAGTGAAGCCAGTTCAGTCAACACACTCAATGCTTGGGATGAAACTGAGAAAATGTCTAAGTACATAGATGCTAACGTCAGCAAAAGTGATGCAGGACCATGGTTTCAACGGTTTAAACACTACGCATTCTTGGATCGATATTTAAATTAACTACGCAGCGAGCAATATTTCCTTCAAGTAATAATAAAGATGATTCCTATAATATAGCAAGGCACAACACAAAGGGGCGCTTCCCCTTTTATAGATTGAACAAATGGCTATAAGCCAATGTTCGCTCAAGAGAAAAGGACCTACCCGATCCGGACATTTAGCAATTCAAATTAAAGTCATACGCAAAATGTTCCCAATTCCAAAATAAGAAAATCCGGTCCAAAATAGAGACTTAAAATTAAGTCCAAATTAATCCCAAAATTAATTGATATGAGGGTTGCCAAATCTCTTGAACTCAAGGAGAAATCAAGGTAAGAAACTGATTTACTCTAGCGTTCACTAGATCTACACGAACCAAGTTTTACAAAAAATATTCGGAATAATTAATGCTTAAAGATTAGATTTAAATTAGCACGATTTCAATATAAACCAGGACAAATTATCAGCCTTCTAATTCCACCAAAAACCTCACAAAATAATATAGAAGAAATCACACAAGAGGTGTCAGAATCGTTACCGAATCCGAAGAAAGTCCGTCCACAATATGCGTGGAGGAATCACTCACGACGGTGGTTGATTTCAATTCTCCACGTGAAACCACGGATCCACACCGGACGATGAAGACGCTAGTCATTTCCTTTGCAATAACCCTAGGAGTGGGAGAAACCTTGAAGACAATATATATATATATATATGGAAAGTGGAGAGAGAAAAGGTGGTGGAAACCTTGAGGAGGGAGGAGGAGGTGGAGTGGTGGCCGGATTTTGAGAGGGAGAAAGAGGGTTGGCGGCTTGGGAGAGGAGGAAACTAGACTTGGACGAATTTTGAAGAAGGAGAGGAGGAAGAGGAGAAGGAAGGCCGAAATTTTCCTAAGGGGGAAGAGGGAAAGAGGGGGAAAATTCAATCTTTGAATTAAGGTTTCAATTTTTTTATTTTCTCTAAACAATCCTTCATCAACAAGGCAATTTATAGCCTCAACCACTCAATCATCCTCCAATTCAAAATTCAAAATTCAAAAGAACATTAGGATGGTTATATGCACCCATCATAATACATGAAATGAAAATACAATGATATAAGGCTTGAAAATTAAAATGTTTAAAAAATAGAAATTGCTAAAATAATAATTGGTAAAATATATAATTATAATTATTTAATTTATAATTATATATTTTATTGAATGACGGCGGTGGATGTCATACAAAACATGTAGCGGCGATGGCGGTGGGCGTCATGGTAGAAAATCCCATCCGTGAGCTTGCGGCAACTACCGTCCCAATCCACGAATGCTTTCAGACGTGGATCCATGGTGCCATCAATCCTCCCCTGCTCAAAACTACTCATCACCAATGAGTGGCCCGTGAGGTGGGGGGGGACAGTCAAAAGCAGCAGCAGCATGGGGAAAATCTGGCCCCTCAATCCGTGTCGAAGTAGTCTGAACATCCATCAGTACTGAGAACCTGTCTGGCATATCAACAACAAGACTTTCGAGAAAACTCGAAAGGGTGTCAAGAAAAAGAAAATAAACAAGAATCTTACCGACTGGTTCAAGAACCAAGGAGTCAACATGGAAAATAGAAACGATAGTACTAACACTCTGAAAGTAAGGGTTAGATCTGAAATACTCTAGAGGGGGTGAATAGAGTATCCTGAAAAACTTAGAAAACTTTTGCTGTAAAAAAAAACTTAGTCCTAAAATAAAATAATCTATCACAGGTACTAACTATCACAATCACAACAAACATAAGCCACACAGCCACAACAAGAACAAAATAAAAAGTGCAACCAGACAACAAAAGAATTTTATAGTGGTTCCCCAACTTGGGTACATCCACTCTTCTACCACCATGGTAGGAATCCACTCAGATTTTTGATCAGGTGACTGCCACCAATGAGCTTTTGATCAGGTGCTCAAAAACCAATCCTTAAGTCTTTTGATCAGGTGACTTGCAACTAGGAATAACTTTTGAAGGGACTTAAGAACCCTTTATATAGTGGGGGATGAGAGAGTGAATATGTCTTCTCTTTCTCAAATACAACTGAGAACACTTTAGTGGATCTTGATTTCAACAAAGCTCCCCCTGAGATATAGATTTGTTCAGGAAGGATGGAGCTTTGCTTTAGGGTGAGTAGGCCTTCAGTGTTTCAGCCTTGATGAGCAGGTATCCAGGTGCTTCTTGACTGATATACTAATTGTTGTCCTTTGAAGAATCCTAGGATGATGATAGAAGAAGACTCTTGATTTAAATGGTTGTTCTTCTTCTTCTTCTTCAGCTTGCTGTTCTTTCTCTAGTCTAGGGCTTCTGATTTTTCTGTGTTATTGCCCTATGTCTTTTGTTCTGTATTCAGACGAGAAGGAAGAAGAAAAGCCTATTCACTGTGTTGTTGTCTGTTCTACTGAAGGAAGAAAAAGAAAAATCCTTTTTTTATATTTTCGTGTAATCTGCCTTCTGAATTTGAATTTCTTCCTTCATTCAATGCTGACGGCCTGGAGAATATTTGCATTAATTGATTTCCCCAACTGTCCCATTAAAAAACGGCAAGTAATAATCCTAATGAAGATTGTAATCAATGCTTGCTTCTAACGACAATATTCAGAGAATATTTAAGCATTGATTACTCAGGAATTATTGCAATAGAAAAGGGACAGAGGGAGGAAAATATCTAAGTCTGGAACTTCACAGAAATCGTTGAGCAGAGAACAGAATTTGTCAACCTGGATCCAGAGTTCGTCGAGCTGAGATGTCAAGCTCGTCGACCAGATAATAGTTGTTTGTCGAGCTGATATCTAAGATCGTCGACCTAAGAAATGATAACTGCTTTCTCTAGATCCTTGCCAATTCTATGCATCAAGATCGTCGAGTTGAGAAGGTGAGTTCGTCGACTGGAGTGTGATCCTGGACTTAGAATGCTTAGATGTTTCTGGAATAAGATGTTGAAGTAGAATACCCAGCAATCGTCGACCTGAGAACTAAGTTTGTCGACCTGAGAACTAAGTTCGTCGACTGGAGTTAAGTGCGAAGAATTCTGGAGTTGGAATGTTGAAGTATACTGAAAGTGCAAGTTAGATCTGATATACTCTAGAGGGGGGGGGGTGAATAGAGTATGGTGCATGCTAAAAACTTTTTACAACTGTTGTTGTATTCCTAAGTGAATAGGGAAGCAAATAATCAAAAGTAAATCTAGACACAGAATAATCACAAAGCAATCACAATCTACAAAGCAATCTAATCACAAACTATAGCCAGAAACAAAAGAAAGATAAGCAACCAGAAGACACAAGGAGCTATAGTGGTTCCCCAATCAACCTGGGTACATCCACTCTTCTACCACCCTAGGTAGGAATCCACTGCAGGATGAGTTGATCATGTGTCCTGGGCACCAATGAGCTTTTGATAAGGTGCTCAAAAACCAAACCAGATTTTTTGATCAGGTGTCTTGCCACCACTGAGTGTTGATAAGGTCTCAGAAACCAAGCACAAACTTTTGAAGGGAGTTTGAAAAACCCTATACAACAGAGAGAGGGAGAAAGAGATAAGAAGATCTTCTCTGTCAACAATCAGAGAGAAGATAGTGGATGTTGTCAAAGCTCCCCCGGAGTTCTTGAGTTGTTCAGGAAGTGAAGATTTGCAGTAGGGTGATAGGCATTCAAATCATTTGATCTCCAGTAATAGATGATTTCAGCAGCAACTGAAATGTGTGGTGTGTGGAGTCTTGAGTGATGATGGCCTTTGAACACTTGAATCAAAAGAGATCTGAAGATTTCAGTTTGTTGATCTCCTTTGGTGATGGTGTTCTTGTATGAATTCTTGAGACTGAGAATGTCTGCAACTCTTTCTCTTTCTCTTGTGTGATTGATGTTGTAAGAGCTGTTATTCTTGTTGTTGCAGAGAATATTGATGAGTCCACATTTTACACTGATTTTTGGACTCATCTGGGCTAGTTTTATCGTCTTAGCACTACACTTGAGAGCCTTTATTGCTTATTTGTGCTTATGTACCTTTTTCACGATTAAGTGCACTGTAGGCCCGCTTCTGTGTGCTTTCTGTGTTTCCATTTTGTTGTTATTCCTTAGCCCTATCTCGGGGATGTGGTGTGCACGTTCTGGTGGCCTTTCTGCCCCTTCTACTAGTACAGTGGTCGTGTGCGTGCTCCGGAACTGCTCGGGAGACTCCGACAATGCAAGAATACTGCGCACGACCACTAGACTTACTGCGCACGACCACTGGTCGTGCGCCACTGTTCGTGAGCATTACACCCCCTTTTTCATAACCCTGTCTTGGTAATCGCATGAGCACTGGCCATAGTGCGCACGACCACTGGTCGTGCGCCACTGCTCTTGCGCTTATTTGCTGATGCTTCTTGTCCAGGTTGCAGGTTTATTTGGAAAAGCTGCACGATCATCGACCTACAGTGCGCACGACCACTGGTCGTGCGCCACTGATCGTGCGCACTGCTTCTGCTGCCTCCGTATATAAGGCCCTGCTCCGCGTTTTAGGTCAAGGCCTATCATTTGCTGCGATCGGAGAGTGCGCGGGAATCGCCTTTTCACTTCTCCAGCTGCTCCATCACTTCCACCTTCGTCGGGAAGCCATTTCCAACTACTCCGAAGCTTTTCAACACTCCGGCGAAGCCCTCGGCCATTGATGACTTCAACACCAAGCTTTCCTGCAGAGTTGGTGAAGTAGATAACCTAGAGAACAGACTTAAAGGCCTTCGAGGTGACAGATCGTTGGTACCGGAAGCCTCCTTGGACTGAGCCCGGAAGTAGATTGACAACTCGCTACTCCGGCCACGACCCGCGGTGAATCTTCATTCTCTTTTGGTTTACTCCTCTTCCACTTCCTTTATGTTATGAATGTTTTGAGCAGTGTAACGAACATTTCCATCCCTGAACATCAAGTTTACTTTCTAGTTAATGGAATGTTAGTCTCTTCTTATGCTTGTGAGTTCTGTCTGTGAATGCGCCTCGCTCACCCCACATCCACTTCATTACTGTGCCTTGTCCGATTGCAATCCACACAAGAACGCTGCAATCCATTAGCTTCACTTCCACTCGCCCAAATGAAGTTCGGCATTGCGGCCGACAAACCTACTTCACCTTGCGAAGCGGTGCCGTCGACCCGCATAGCTTTTACTAGTTCAGTAGATCAAACATCCACAATCTCCCTAGTCCATTATTTCCTTTTTGTTCTATTTTTAACTCTCATAACGATATTCTCGGTACTGTTGCCGTTCTACGCTAATTGCATTCCTCAAGAGACCGACACTTGGGGATTTATTCCGAAAAACTTTATTACTTGTGCGACCGGTGCGCTTGCCGATTTACAAATATGTGTCTGACTTCTTGTTCGCTATTGAGAGGAATGAAAAACTTATGTTTTATTCTCTTTGTCTGAATAAAAATGATCTAATGTCCAAGATAGCCATTAGCCTGTCAATAAATGACTTCCTTAAATGTATTTGTCTTCTGGAGGAAAGTCCAACAAAACATTCCTTTAAAATTTCTTGAAATTTGCTCCAGATTAATTGAAAAACGGCTACAAGATCCTGAATTAAATGCTGACAGTAATTCCACAGCTGTCTAAATTTGAATCTTAAAAAACGTTGAACTCTTCAGAAACACGTCGAACTGAGCTCCACTATCGTTGAACTGAGCTCAGAGTTTGGTCTTGGACAAAAACAGAGATTGTCGATCTGAGCTCAACTATCGTCGAACTGAGCTCAGAGATAGAGAATCAAACTGGAGTCAAGATCGTCGATCTGAGCTCGAAGATCGTCGAATGGAGTTCGACGACTTGTTAAAGTTGAGCTCAGAGATCATCGAATGGAGTTCGACGATCCGTCGAAGTGAGCTCAACGATCGTCGAATGGAGTTCGACGATTCGTCGTACTGAGCTCGACGAAATGACTTGGTTTCCAAAACTAAAATCTCTGGTCTTGAGGGCAGCTTTCAAACCTAAGTACTAACCCTTAGACTCAATTCTAATTGACCTTTAGATCTATACAATGAGGTCAAAACAGGTTTCCTAAGAGACATAGTGATCCTTGCCCAAATCAGTAATAGGGTGTTCCAACAATCTCCCCCTATTTGAGTTAGGATTACTATTTACAGACATTGGAAAATTAAAAACATACACAACAACAATATAATAAACAAGACATTGCAGAATCACATATATTATCTTAGATAGATCAGAAATCAAAATAACTGTCACCTTACAGAATTACTCTTTTTCTTTGCTCTTTATAAGGACTATTTCTCTGTTTGGATTGAGAGCTTCTTTCTTAGATCTCCTGTCATCAGCTGCACCTAAAGAAGTTTGTTGCTTTGGCCTGGGCACAACAGCTTCAGGATGCAGCTTCATGTAGCTTTCTGAATCAAAAAACTTGCTGGATGAATATCTTTCAAGTTTCTTTTTCCTTTGATCTGATAAGGTGGTTATACTGGTAGTGTCTTTGCCTTATTCTCTGGCTTTCTTAATCCGATCCAAAGCAGCTAATTCTTTCATCCTAGCTGTCCATGAAGTAGGATTGTTTTCTGGATCCTCAAAAGGAACTGGAGGCTCATATCTATTTGAGGGATTGTCTGGAGGAGCTCTGGAGGAGACTAGATCTTTCAGCTTGTAAGGAAATGGACCAGAGGTTGTATCAGATGGACCTTGTCCTTCCCTTGAGTATGGATGTTGCCTGGAATAGCCTTTGGAATAAACTTGAAATTCTCTTTGGTTTCCTCTGTAATTTCCTCTCCTTGACTGATAGCATCTGGATTGACTTCCTCTGTATTGAGATCTACCTTGAGGTTGATAAGAGGATTGGATTCTGGTAGAGGGTTGAGATGCAGAACTACCACTTGCACCTGCACCAGGTGAAGGAGGAGGAGGAGGAGGATTATTGAACTGGGTTGATCCTTTGTCATATTTCCTATTCTTCTTCATAGCCTTCAGTTGGTTTTTGGATTATTGCATCCAATGTTCTGTGATAGGGCAGTTATGCAGTATATAGTAAGGAATATCATTTGTGTATTTCACTTTGGCTGGAGGAACCCTTTTCATTGCTTTGCTTCTGGCTTTTCTTTTTCTTGCAATAGTAGCAGAGGAGTCATCTGAATCAGTCCTATACTGATCACTTTCTGAGCTTTGATCATCATATAGTGCATCAATCTTTTTGAGATAGTCTATCTGTTGTTGAGATTGAGCAGAAGTAACAGTAGTGACAGCAATAGTAACAACAACATCAGGAAGAGAAGTAGAAATAACACTGGCAGAAGATGTCATGGCAGCAGCAGTAGATACAGCAGTAGCTGTGGCAGCAGATTCAGTTATAACAGTTTCAGCAGTTTCAGATACAATACTTTCAGATACAACAGTTTCAGTAACAGAAATAACATCAGTAGTAACAGCAGGATCAAAGTCAAATGCCTCTGTCATATGTATATCCTTAGATATTAAAACATCAGAATTAACAGCAATATCAACAATATCATTACTTTCAACAGAAACTGAAGGAGCAGCAACAGAAAGGGACTTTACAAAAGAATGTATTATACTGGTGTCACAGCTTGAAATAGGCACAATGGCCTTAGAGATATCTTCAGATGGCTGGACTGCAGTGTGCTCTAGAAGATAGCTGAAATATTCAGAGTCAAAATCTGACAACAGTGACCTGAGGTCCACTGTGATAACTGCAATTGGAGGTGTTGAGGCTTGAGCTTGGGTTGAAGATATAGCAGCAGCAGCAGGCAATCTTTCCACTTCATGAGGCATCTCCCCCTGCCTAGATTCAGTCAGGACTGGATCAAGGCATCCAGATGAAGGGATTGCCTGAGGAGGAATGAGAGAGGAGAGCCTGGCAGACAGTTCTGCAACTGACTGTAGAAGTGAAGCCAAGGAGGTCTCCAACAAGAGTGATAGCCTGGGAGCTATTAGCTCATAGAGTCTGTCTGCTAGAACTGGAAGGTCTACATGCTCAAGAGGGACTTAAGCAGGGGTAGAAATTGAAGGTGGAGCAGCTGGAGATGTGGATGGAGAGCTGGTGGATGGTGTAAATGAAGGTTGTGATATGGGGATTGTGGAAATGGAAGATAATGGAATTGAAATAGAAGATGTGAAGGATGGTTGTGCAATAATATCTTGCAGTAGTTGTTGGTATGAGGTGGATGAAGATGGTGGCTCAGCTGGGGATGAGGGAGAATCATCCATAAAGGAATCATCTATCAGATTGAAGGATGGAAAATGGGAGGATGACTCAAGATCTTGTTGATGGTAATGATGTAAAGGATGGAAGTGTTCTTCTGTTATTGGAGGAATTGGAGATGGAATTGAAGTAGGAGAGGGAAGTGAAGTTGGAGATGAGGTGGAAATAATGATGGTGGATGTGACTGGTGTAGATGAAACAAGAAGTGGAGGAGGAGGAGAAGAAACAGGCAAGTCTTCTGTAAGGGAAGAGACTTGAGGGAAAGTGACTGCAGCAGTCCTTGTGCCTGAAGTAGTAGATGCAGAGGGCCTGCTGGGCTTCACTATTTGCCTATCCCATTTGCCAAATAGGGCACAGGTGATCCTCTTGGAGGCATTGATGTGCATCCCATTTGAAACTAGCAGGGCAGGGCATGTGTTCTGAAGAAACAGCCCCAATATTCTTCCAAAATTAACAAAATTTTTGTTGATTTTCTTCTTAATCAAATCAAAGAAGACTTCTCCCCAGTTCAATTGTTTCTTATCTACAAGAGCACCCATCAAACATAGCTGACACCTAGAGATGGTATCATGGGCTGAGTGTTTGGCCAATAACACCTTTCCTACAACATCAGCCAAAAATCGGTACTCCACAGATAGATTTTTCTTCAGGAGTTTGCTAGGGTTTGCTTCAGAGTGACCCATCCTTTCAAGCATAGCAGAAAATTCTTCTCCAGAAAGTTCAGCAGAATCTTCTCCAGAATGTAATTGAAAAACCTCTGTCAAGATAGTAGGTGTCAGAGGTACCTGTGTTCCAGATATTGTTCCAATCACTGTATTCTGATCCTGGTTGTGGGCAGTATACACCCACTCTTTTATTTCATCAACAGCTAATTTGATCCTGGTAGACATGATGGTAACAAGCATTTGTTCCTTGAACAGTTCCAGAATATCTTGTAAAATCTGATCACTGTTATTGAAAGAATCCATATCAATATCAAATCCTACATCAAATTTCATTGTGGTCAGGACTGCAACTGAGACGGCCATTGATTCCTGCAAAAACAACGAACAACCAAACGACCAAGTGTAGAGAAGTTTGGAGGGAATGAGAAAATTTGCATAGAGAATGAAAGCGCAAAAGGAGAACGACGGCCGAAAAATGAATTTTATATTAGGGTTCGATGAAGAAAAGGAAAGATCGCTGAACTCAGTTCGACGATCGGGGCTTCTAAAGGAAACTGAAAGGTCATCAATAGCGTCGATCTTCGTTCGACGATATTGGAGAGCGTCGATCTCCGTTCGACAATAGTTCAGAAAACAAAATCGTCGAGCGTCGTTCGACGATCGCTGACCTGGAGAGATAGTTTAGCACTATCCGAGAAGCGCTGAACTCTGGTCGATGATTTCGGAAAGCGTCGATCTCCGTTCGACGATCGGGGGGAAAATCGTCGAGCGCAGTTCAAAGATCAGAAACACTCTTATACACTAGAATAATTAAAATGTTTGCCTAGTCTTGGTCAATTTTAGAGTTTAAAAATCTTGGAACTTATTTTAGAATTCCTCCATCTAACATTCCTAACTAATTCAGGAAGAAGGTGTGTTTCTTTTCATCCAAGGGTTTGGTGAAAATATCTCCCCTTTGCAAATCAGTTGGGATATATTGAAGTTCAATTTTATTTTTCTCAACATTATCCCTTAAAAAGTGATGCCTAATCTCTATGTGTTTTGTCCTACTATGGAGGACTGGATTTTGGGCTGTAGAAATAGCACTGGTATTATCACAAAATATTTTTGACTTCTCTAAGTTGTAACCATAGTCTAGGAGTTGGTTTTGAATCCACAAGATTTGTGAACAACAACTGCCTGCAGCCATATATTTAGCTTCAGCAGTTGAAGTTGACACAGATGTTTGTTTCTTGCAAAACCAGGAGACAAGTCTGTCACCATGAAACTGACAAGTTACACTGGTGCTTTTCCTGTTTATTCTGCATCCAGCATAATCAGCATCAGAAAATCCAGTTAAGTCAAATGCTGAATCTTTTGGATACCAGAGACCTAGATTTGGATAACTTTTTACATACCTGAGAATCCTTTTTACTAAGGTTAGGTGTGACTCTCTAGGGTTCACTTGGAATCTAGCACATATACATGTAGCAAACATTATGTCAGGTATACTAGCTGTAAGGTACAATAAAGAGCCAATCATTGCTCTGTATGTTGTCTGATCAACAGGTTTCCCATGTTCATCAACATCTAATACAACATTAGTAGGCATAGGTGTTTTCATACATGATGCTTCAGACATACTAAATTTCTTAACCAATTCTTTTGCATACTTGGTTTGAGAAATAAATATTCCTTCAGCATGTTGTTTGATTTGTAATCCTAGGAAGAAGTATAGCTCACCCATGCTACTCATTTCAAATTTAGAATGCATTAGATTGGAGAACCTTTTGCACAAATTTGAATCAGTAGAACCAAATATAATATCGTCTACATAGATTTGTACTAGTAGGGTATGGGACTTATGGGTTCTAATTAAAAGAGTTTGGTCTAGTCTACCCCTTATAAATTCATTTTTTAGAAGAAAGCATGCTAGGGTCTCATACCATGCTCTAGGGGATTGCTTTAGACCATATAATGCTTTATGCAATTTGAAAACATGATCATGATGAGTTGAAGAGATAAAACCTGGAGGTTGTATAACATAGACTTCTTCTTTGATATCTCCATTGAGAAAAGCACTCTTTACATCCATCTGGTAAACTTTGAAACCTTTGTGTGCTGCATAAGCTAA